>OFHU01002644.1:0-282493 GCA_900245905.1 Lacerta viridis | reverse complement strand
AGAAAGAGAAGAGATAAAACACAAGTGAATGGGCCATGCTGTTCATTTTTTTGTTGTTCATTTTAACAAACAAATGCTTATGCTCTATGATGGGGTAAGTAAGAGGCTGGGGGGGGGGAAATCACATAATGAAAATCTGAGGCAAAACGTCAATCATGGAACACCTGAATTGCTTTTGCTCCATTCAGTGTAAAAATGTGGGTGTTCCTAGGGGAAAGTTCAAAGGGCCAAAAAAAAAAAAACTCTTCTCGAACATGCCAGCTTTAAAGCATCGAACAAAAGGAAGTCTGGGTGAGCCCAAGTCTAAGTAGCCAAAGTGGCATGTTCCAATTGGTTGTGGACATGACATAGTCAGAAACAATTTTAGCCAGAATAAGAGCAATATGTTTAATTTTTATATATATACACATCACGTTTGGTCTTTTGTAACAGCGAGGCTTTTAAAGCTGGGTATAATAAAGGTGACAGACGCGGGTGCACTGTGGGTTAAACCAAGAGCCTAGGGCTTGCGATCAAGAAGGTCGGCGTTCGAATCCCCGTGACGGGGTGAGTCCCAATTTTCTCACCAGCTCCTGCCAACCTAGCAGTTCGAAACAACGTTCAAAGTGCAAGTAGATAAATAGGTACCACGGGAAGGTAAATGTGCGCTACTCTGGTTTGCCAGAAGCGGCTTTCTCATGCTGGCCACATAACCTGGAAGCTGTACGCCGGCTCTCTCGGCCAATAAAGCCAGATGAGCGCCGCAACCCCAGAGTCGTTTTTGTGACTGGACCTAACGGTCAGGGGTCCCTTTACCTTTTATAATAAAGTAAGGGTCCCTTTACCTTTTATAATAAAGTAAGGGGGAGATAGTCATGTCAAGGCAAAGTGACAATTGTACTTAGGCAAGTTAAAGAAAGTAAACCTATTGAGTACTCACAGGTGTTTAATAAATTTTCTCCTTTTTGCAGTTACTCGACGGAAATCATTTAATTTTAAATCTGATCACTACAGCATAAATTAGCTTAATCACAAGTGTGAATTGCTCCAGCTTCCCACAGCTTATAGTTAGCTGTCCACCCCTGTATTTAAAAGTCCTGACTAGGAACAACTTGACTTGAAGCAACAAACTTGGTTTGTTGAGGAATTTACAGTTCTTAGCCTATTAGTCCTCGCATCCAATGACTCATATAAGCTTACAGAAGCAAATGCCAGATAGAGAGGGATAAGGACTATTGTAGTTGACACCATCAAATGACTTTACCACACATAGTACTAGTCTCATCAAGAGGTCATTGTAATGATTTGTGGGGGTGCTGTGACTTTTTTCTAATCAAATGAAGAGGAACTGGAATCTTCCATTAAATGCTCGCTTCTGCTAGCAATTACATCTGCTTTGTGAATGGGTCTACACCTGCAGTGGTAAGCCAGGGCGAGGGTGGCATCACCTCAGCAGTGAAACCACAACAATTTCAACAATGGGTTGGAAGCTGGCAGTTAACCAGTGCTTTGGTGTTACCCCCCCCCCTTATTTATGAAATGGATGATAGGAGTGAGAAAGTCCTATTAACCAATATGTGGGCGGCAGTGAACAGTTCCCAGAGATTATGTAAGTGCCTATTGTTTCCCCACGTCCCATTGGGTAGAATAGTAAATGAATAGAGGCAATGAGAAAGAGTGACTTGTGTCAGTAATGAAACTTCTTTTACGGCACCTGCAGATACAGAGAGAGAATGAATGAATGGATGGCATAAATGTTATGCACGCACAGCAGGGTAAAATGAAATGCAAATACATCATTTAAAAGGGGCTAAAACAATGTTTATAATCTGGAAAAAACGAGACCGATGTGTAAATGGGGGAACTGTGGCTTGTGCTAATGCATTGAGTTACCTTCACTAACGTCCTTGGCAGCAGTTGGGAGCTCTGATAGTAATTACAGATTCCTCTCAGACAAAATCTTGAAAGGATTGCCCTCGCAAAGTATCCTTCACATATTAATTGGTAATCTGGCCCTTCAGTTTTGGTTCAACTACAGTATATGTGTATTGAAGGAATCAAAGAGATTTGCAGGGGGGAAAATTATTGTACCGGAATACTTTGGAAAAAGATATACTAAAATACTACTTTTATTACCTCCTTCTCTTTGTGTTTTTTCACCATTCACTAAAGACCTGACCCAGGCAATATATCTGCATAAATCTAAGTCTGTGTGGGGAGGAAAGGGGACTGCACTTGCTAGTTCCAACCTGAGTATTCATTGTGCAGAGTCCCTGTGGGGCTCTGCTGCCAATTCTGTACCCTTAAAAACATGCAAATCGTATTGCCTTGGTTCTAATACATAAGTTTGGATTGATGACTATTGGGGAGTGGGGAGCGGAAGGTTCATCCACATAGTGCTAAGCCATGGTTTAGTGATTTGTTCAGGACACATGTTTCTACACATCTGCATGCTAACGTTCTATGTTCCAGAGACTAAGTCCTTCTGGAATATTATTGCTTGCGGAAATGTAGTTCAAATGGTGCATTGGGAAATCTTTCCAATGTAACTCTGGCCCTATTCCAGCCATGGGTAGCCTGATGTCAGGCTGGTGGGGCCTGGTCCTACTAGCATGGAAACCAAAATACAAAGAGCAAGCATGCATAATATTCAGATTGTTTAGCCTTTGCCAAGGGAGAAACAGAAACAACGTCATAGATTAAAAAAAAAATAAAGTTTTAACTAAAAGAAGTACTGAAACATAAATTAATGGGAAATTACAAAGGATTTCCTAGGAGAAAGAGAGATGGCGAGGGAGAGATGGGAGAAAGGAGAGATTGGTGGGTGAAGCTGGTGGCACATATGCACAGTACGTCAGCTTTGGCCTGAACCAAGATGAAGGTGGAGAGTGGGATTGTTTGGCAGGAATGAGAAAAAGGCTGGGACTTGGGTTAGAGAGGAGAGGAGAATGATTACATTGAGGACCTCTTTTGAAAGACAACAAAGGATGATTATCTCAGGTTGTGAGACAGGTGCCAGTCATCATCTCAGTTTGCCTGGGAAGCACTCAGGGAATAACAGACTAGAGGGGCGAAGGAGCTGCACAACTCAGCAACATGGAAAGGCAGGATTAGTGTGCCAAGCACCTATAGACTTGGGATTTAAAGAACTCATAAACCAGGTATGGGAAACCTTTGGGCACTTCAGATATTGATGAACTACAACCTCCGCCATCCATGGCCACTGGCCAATGTTCCTGGGGTTGGTTGAAATTGAACTTCAGCAACATCTGGAGGGACAAAGTTTCCCCATGCCTGCAATAAAGGAAGTGGGTGGCCCTGGGAGATTGTTTCCAGGGGTACAAAACAAATATGTTTGTCCTCGATTTAATTAACAAGAGAGGAGGGGCAGGGTTGTAAGTAACTGAAGTTTTCTTAAAGTGGCTATAGTACACTATATTGTGAGAATGCCTTTCCTCTTACAAGGATTCTGGACAGTCAACAGGTGTGCAGTGCAGAGTCATTATATTATGGAGAGAAGCAGACTGTTATTTATAACCTCAGGAGCTACCACACTATCTTAATGGCACCCGGGTGAGGAACCTCAGGCCCAGGGACTTTCTCCAGCTTTGGAAAAGCTGCCATACATTGTGGTGGCCTACATTCAATTTTGTCGGTAATAATCTGTGCAAGCCTGCTTTAAATTAATGTCCTATTGACTTGTATGCAACCAAAGATACATTTTTTTATCAATACAAAGCAAATGATGGGAGCCTTAAAGTACTACAGAGTCTTGGACTTTTAGAATCAATAAATGTTTACAACAAAATCATAAAAAGGAAGTTCAGCAAACTCCATTTATCTCTGCATTACAGTTCCATTGCTAACCAGTTTACAACCATGCTTGGGTGGCAGGATATTGTTGACACAATCCCATTATGAATACTAATATTATTTGTGTCATCTTGATGAGCACTAAGCATAAACTATTTCTGAAATACTTTACTGTTTTCACAGAAGACACTTCCATAAATACCAGTATTCATAGGGCGCACCGGACCATAACAGAAGTCACTCATTACATTTGGCAATACTCGGGGGAAAAGCAAAGCTAAAGGGGGAAAAGCAAAGAGGAAAAGCCCCATTAAAATAATAAGGAAAGGGAGCCAAATTAAAGATATCACAATAATTTTATGTTGATACCTATATTGATTCCTCTTTTGGCCCCTGGGCAGAAATGAAGAAATAAATTTCATTTCTTTTCAGAACTGTAATTTTAAAGATATCCAATAATTTTATGTTGATACCTATATTGATTCTATTTCTAACACATATTGTTTGTTCATTTTGTAAGACTTCAGTCCATCCTTTTCAGGGAATTTATATAATTAATTGAGGCATCTGTTGTTTCCCTGCTTCTTGCATTCCTCTATTTTTGCCACCCTCACCTAATAAATTATTCCTATAACTCAGCAAGTGGGCCAAGGTACGCAAAGGTATAATTCGACCTGCAATCTCCATATTACATTTCTTCACACCAGTTTGATCTCACAGCATGACCATCAGAAGTATGCATCCTTGGCATTCAGAATGTGACAACATACCAAATAAGTATTGTAGAACCTTGGCTCCCGAATAGCTCCTGAATTCTGCCACAGCTCAAATCCAAGTATTGTTCCCTCAGCACGTTGTACAAAGGACAATATATAATCATATATACAAGGCGTCCAAACTGTTTTAACCCTAAGGACAGGGGCATTCAGAATCTGACCTCTTCGTGTATCTGCCTTCTAAAACATTTGAAGGTACCAGATTTAACTAAAACTTTGTAAAAAAAAAAAAAAATTCTCTCAATTTCTGCAAACCCTTAAAATAGCTAGGTGGAACAAAAGGAGTGCAATGAAAAATATTATACAATGGTGCTATTTTAGAAACCATTGCAAATGTAGTTGCTTTATTCATCTGTATGAGTGAGTCAAACAGTCTGCTTCAAACACTTTCTGGCAAGCTCCATTCCCAAACTCTTTTTTATATCATACGGATAAGGCTAGTTTCACCACTAGGATGAAACGACCCTCTTCCAAGAGTTATTGTTTTATCTCCTCCACGTGTTCTCTTAAGAGATCACCAGGGCTGGCTAATGATACTTTTAACCCATGTTACATGTGGGCAAGTTCTGAGATGTCAGAACTTAAAGGTATATAGCTGGACAGTATTTTTTTCTGCTGTATATGGAGTCCAATCCAGAGACTTTTGCGCTCAAGAACTGGCTGATGGTCTGCCCAGAGCAAAGAGTTTATTGACACTATCAATTCTTACAGCACTGGCCACATCTTGAAGGGAAAGCAGGTGCTTGGATTCAGATAATCTATCACTGAACATGTGTGTCCCCCCCAACACCTGCACCTCTCCTTTGATGAGAAAATCCAGGTGGGTGCTACACAAATGAAAACCTCTTTGAATAGTCAGATAGATGTTGCCATATTGGGTGAAGATTTTTTTTCTCCTCTGCATATTAAAACGTACATATATTTTAAACTAGCCACTCTTGGTTAGCTAAGTAATTGGCATTCTGGGGGAAAATAAGCATAAATTGCTGCAATATGTTTCTTATACATTTGCATAATGCATACCATGTGAATTAAAGTGGCAATCCTAATGAAACAGTAATTTCATTTATGTTGTAATGAAAACTCTGTATTGAGTTATCATAGTAAAACTACATAGAGTAATCCCATTATGATAAGGGAATGTTTTAACAAATATCTTAATATTCAATTAAAACACTTAATGGAAGTGGGAAATTTAGTTAACATAAATATTACAATGTGTGTGTTTGTGCGCGCACACAAACACACACACACACACACATTGTTTCTTCCTCAGACTAAACATGTTTTGCTTTAGAGATATTCATTACATACTGAAGTTCTCATTTATTTTGCTGAGGGTGCTGCTTGGTCAGAGATACATTAAAATTTCATTGTCAATAAATGCATGCAATTTGGCAGTTTAATTTTCTACTCATCTTCCTAATACCCTTCTCCTCTAAGGATAGTATGCTTTATTTAAGCTAAAACCTTATCAGTTCTGTGCAGAGCTTGACATTCTGCTTGTAACCATGTACGTTTGTGAAAGTCTCATGTATTTTTTATACTTCAGTGAACAGGGTGTATTTCCTGTATCATCTCAGGATACTAATAAGGGTCTAACTGCACATTACACACCAACATATGTAGCAGTTCACTGGCATTAAAAACCAATGACTCTTAACCCAGTTCTGGAAGATGCAATTTAGAGTAGTCATGGCCCAGGCTAATCCCTTTCCCACTCCAAACTATTACCATCAACCACACACACACACACACACACACACATCACATCACAATTGATCAAGCATTCTGAAACCATACACTGCATACTTCTTTGGAGAAGGTCCATGCTCACATGCGCAAAGCAAACCTGCATTAAGACCAACAACTCTTAGACCTCAAAAGGGTGACTGGCTCAGGCTGTTAAGGGTCAAGGGCATAATTCTCTCCCACAACCACACACAACCATTTCTGATAACCAAAGGACCTCCCACATCTTAATTGCAACTATTAATTCCTCTCCAGTGCACAGGCAACTCCAACAAAGAGCATGGGGCACATAAATATTACACAGACATGGCATTCAACTTTTCCTCATCTTTTTGTAATTCTTTGCACTTACTATTTCAGAGGGTTCAGATGTGTCTTTATGGTTAAAGAAGTTTCCATTGAAGAAAATATAATTTAGTGCATATTATTTAGTACCTGTGTATGCAAACTGAACAAGATCCCAGAGTGCACTTGGGTCAATGCCTTCCATTTTGATCTCCTCTTGCTTGGCTTCACAAACATCACTTGTAAACATGGCAGCAAAGTAATCAGAAACAGAACTGAGAACAAGTCTGTGGGGGGGAAAGGAAGATCATAAGTATTAATTAATCCATTACATTTCACATTAACTGTAAAACAGTCCTGTTCTCAATGTGCTCAGCTAGAAGCAACCTTGCTGTATGCAAATATGCAGTCAACAAGGTAATGATGGACCCATATTGAGGATGATGGAAGTCCCAATATATGGAAGAATTTTATTTTATATGTAAAAATTCTTTGTATGTGAGGTGATTTGTTTTATTATTTTTTTGTTCTTCTGTGGTGGAGGGATTTAATACATAAAATCAATAAAGATTTTAAAACAATTAAAAATAGAAGCAACCTACTGTATAGCCCTCCTGATGTTGTTGAACTCTAACTCTCATAAGCCCCAGCTACTCTCCGCCCCTGCTTTAAGAACATGAATTGTTTAAAAACAACAATGTCATGAAAATCAAGCACACATATTTTAAATACTAGTTTGACTCAAATGGCAATCCTATGCACGGTTATCTAGGATTAGGACCACTGTACAGTGGTACCTCTGGTTACGTACTTAATTCATTCTGGTGGTCCGTTCTTAACCTGAAACTGGTCTTAACCTGAAGCACCACTTTAGCTAATGGGACCTCCCGCTGCACTGCGCCAGAGCACGATTTCTGTTCTTATCCTGAAGCAAAGTTCTTAACCTGAAGCATTATTTCTGGGTTAGCGGAGTATGTAACCTGAAGCGTATGTAACCTGAGGTACCACTGTATGCATGGATAGGATCTCACTTTAAGAAAGGTTAGTATTTCATGAAAATCAATCAATTTAAAAGTAACATTTAAAAACTACACATCGCCACACACCAAAATTAGTAACAAATCATTTATTTAGATTTAAGGTCAATCAATGTCAAAC
This sequence comes from Lacerta viridis, assembly GCA_900245905.1. Lineage (NCBI taxonomy): Eukaryota > Metazoa > Chordata > Lepidosauria > Squamata > Lacertidae > Lacerta > Lacerta viridis. Next base: position 274,730 of record OFHU01002644.1, on the reverse strand, counting down.
AGCTATCAGAGAATAGGGTAAGGGTCCTGTGAGGGTAAGGAAGAGGGAGAGAGTTCCCTGCCTGGACTCAACCTTAGCTCCTGAATGGTATCATTCTTTCTATGATTCAATGCTGGAAGAAGAAGAGTCATGCTGTTGAATGTGAGAATGGGACCTGCAAAGGTCGCTGGAAGGTTTGAAACTTCTAGAATAATAATGCTCTCTGTATCTTAGAGGTGAAGAAGGTGCCTGCAAAGGTATGTAGATCTGTCTCTCTAGAATGACTACAAGAAAAAGAGTAGTGTTGCCCATTGTATCTAGGAGACAACTGCACCATTCTGTGATAATCTATGCACTAAGAATATCCTTCGGGGTGGGTCCTTGCTAAGTGGTGGTCAAATATCTTCAACCCAGTATACAAAATCGAGTTGGCTATATTTGCCCTCATTTACCAGAATGGGTGGCAGAGGAGAATGTCAAGCATCTTCATGACCCCCAAAGCTGGGCTAAGAAAGACAGCCCTCCCCTGATGTGGGCATTACCTTGCATTTCTGGAGCAAAAGAAGGGTCTTGGCCATATACATAGCCATGGCAGTGACTCCATACCCTTTCAACAAAGACTGGAGCAGGATGAGACCAAAGTGAGGCTACTTTCTCACGCCAAACTTCAGCCCAGGTATGTTGGGAGGCACCCAAGTGATGGCAGCCTGAGCATCCAGACAGGGGCCTCATGCCGGCTTTCAGTGAGCAGGAAAGGACCCATTTTTTTCCTGAAGCAAGTTGCCAAAACAAAGGTCTGGGTTTCTCTTAAACATATTTCATATGTATGTAAAAATATTTTACTCAGAATTTTTTGTGTGAGCAGCATTTTTTTAAAAACAAACAAACCCCACATTGGTGAATTACTACCACAGCTAGTGTTTAACCATGTGAAACAAGAAGTGAAAGTTGCCTCATAATTAATCTTAATTCTGAGAAATGACATACTATTAAATCATCCAATATTCAAAAGGAAAATAAGGATGCCTTTGGACTCCCTGAATTCACAATGAACTGTTGCTTTCTGCACCTCAGAGGGCTGCAGGTGGTGCTAAAACTTGGCACTGAGGCATGTTGACCTATTCAGCAGAAAGGTCAGTTGTCTCCTGGATGTCATTTTCTTCTTTTCAATTCCTGCTATGCTACAGGAATAAACTAATGAACCTTGTTTCCTCCATGGAGTGTTGCATGCTATATGCAGCCCAAAGATAATCCATCATTTCACAAAATACTTTCGTCCAACTTTTCAAAGCCAGCATTTCATTAAACCTACTACTGTACTTCCACATGCACTATCCGGTGCGTTGCAGAGATCTGAGCAATTGGAAAATTTACCACAATTCCTTGTTTCCCAAGGAAAAGTTAACATCTCAAGTGACCCAAGTTTCCCTCCCCCACCCCCCGACCCTACCTGGTTTCTAGTTCAACAATGGATTTTATTGCAGGAGGAGTTGCAATTGTAGATATGAAGCTTCCGCCCACTGCTTCCAACTATGTGCATTTGCATTTATCACTTTTATCAGAAAGCATGAATCATCTAATGTTATGCACGAGAAATTAGGCATTCTACCATAATCTACCAATAGGGATGATGCAGTTCCACTGATGTGGACAAGCAGCCCATATACCCATCCTGCTTTAGGAGGCTTAATTTCTATACAGGTGAAACTCGAAAAATTAGAATATCGTGGAAAGGTTCATTTCTTTCAGTAATTCAACTTAAAAGGTGAAACTAATATATGAGATAGACTCATGACATGCAAAGCGAGATATGTCAAGCCTTTATTTGTTATACATTGTGGTACCCTGCTAGACGAAAAACTCGCTAGACGAAAGGCATTCGCTAGCGGAAGGCTGTCTCGCAAGACGAATTTTTCAATGGGCTTGCCTCGCAAGACGAAAAAAATTCCGATTTCCCCCCCCCCGTCAAACCGCTATTCTCCCGTTGGTGCTTCGCAAGACGAAAAATTCGCTATACGACAGCACTCACAGAATGAATTAATTTCGTCTTGCGAGGCACCACTGTAATTGTGATGATTATGGCATACAGCTGATGAGAACCCCAAATTAACAATCTCAACTTTGGGGTTTTCATCAGCTGTACGCCATAATCATCACAATTATAACAAACAAAGGCTTGACATATCTCGCTTTGCATGTCATGAGTCTATCTCATATATTAAACTCCAGTAGCTAATGAAAACAATTGCTTACATAAATGGACTTTTCCACGATATTCTAATTTTTCGAGTTTCACCTGTAAGTGATATTGGTGGCTAAATGCTCATACTTTTCCTGCAGCTGGTCAAAAGAAAAAGATAAAAGCAGATAACTATTGCCCTCGCACTGGGGTGGGGGTGAGGGTGCTGCAAGTGGGCCTGCGATACTTCAAATGCAACGCCTTGCTTTTTTTCTCATCCGCACAGGCCCACGGTAGTTGCGGAAGTGCTTGAAGAAACACTGTTGCAATAAATGCCACACGATAAACGTCTGCCTTGTGTTCTGTTCCTCATATTTACAAGTTATTTCACAGCCTGAAAATTCGATTTGAAGAGGGTGTGTAAGGGGTGCGTTATATATAGCGCACTATATGTGCCAGTAATTCTTGATGGAACAGAGTGAGCTGTTGACTGCAGATTAGAAGTGAAAAATAATATACAAGCATGCATGCACCTTTAACTACGAGGCAAAAAAGTGATTCAGTTTTGTTTTTTTTTCATGGGCAAGCTTATATTTATTAAAGCAATTTTTTTTCTGCTTCAAAAAGATTTGATTGCTGTTGAACTGAAATAGTCAGAAAATCAGATTGAGTGTGCAGACACACAGGGATACAAATATGTCCACTAACCCTTTAGATAATAATGGTGGACAGAAATCTCATTTCCCCTGCCCCTGTAAAATCTACAACTCCTCCCTCTGTGCAGCAAGTACTTTATCACAGTTTCGAAACTTGGCGAGTATGTAAGATGTACCCACTCTGAACTTTCTAAAGTAAATCAGAGCAGCAACATAAAGAAAAGCTTTCTTCTTATTATCATATCCTTGTCTTATGTTCTTTCAGATGAACAAAATCAAGCATTTGGGGGGGAAATGGTTTTCAGTGACTTCATGGGACTTTGGCTGTAATGCAGGCCAGGACTCACCTAACACACCCTGCCAGCAAAACAAAACAAAACAAAACAAAACAAAACAAAACAAAAAACATGGCATTAGGAGTACCACTGGCACAATGGGACTCCCCCTTCTCTCTACTCATCACACTTCCCTTCTGTCCCCAAAAATTGGCTCAGGGTGTGTGTCCAAAGAACCCCTAGAACAGTATGTGTGGGGACAAGGGGGGGGGAATCATTCCATCTGACAAGCTGCAATGATTTTGCAGACAGAACATTTGTAATATAGCGCATGTTGAACTCCACCAATAGTCTTTGAATGTGGGCTGCTGCTGAACATCAGAGGTACGTGTCTTGTAAAATCTTTGCGAGGAATTGGTTCTGCAACTTTGCCCTTTTCATATATGTCACCACTACTAACCAAAGTTTGGCCGGGTACCAATGTCACATTTCTTTCTTATGAATACACCTCAGGGTAGAAATTAATCCTCAGCACAACTGACATTTGGCTATAGGATGAATTTGTACCCTACGGGCCATTATACAGTATGCAGTGGGGGTAGAAAGCCGGCCCGAGCTTATTTTTAATACTGATTTTCAAATTGAAATGAATTTAGCGACAATGTGTCCTTGATGACTCACCACAATAGTTATCTTAAAAGCTGCAATTCACTGCCTTCTGGTTACAATGTTTGCAGGGATTTGAGTATCTGCTCTCTGTTCAGAAGCACTGAACTGGTCCACTTTTTGTGGGGAGGGGGGGGGGGGAAAGCAAGAGGCTAGCACACCATGAGAAGGACTGCCAGGCAGTCAGGTTGTGCAGCAAGATTCTCTGGATTCACTCTGATTTGCTTTCAACATACATGCACAAAAAGATTTCAGGCTCTATGTATCCCCCCCCTTCCCCCAATTTATACATGGTTTCCCATTATTTTCCTTCCTCGGTAAAAAAAACACCAACAGTTCCCATGCACAACTTGTATTCTTTTGTTGTAGTTATGAAATGCAGAGGGAAAGGTAGACAGTACATGCTTGCGGTAAATGACTACTATACCTCCTTGGCCCCTCCGCCCCCTTCCCTGGAAGCAAAGGTGATAGTTTATATTTTATCCCTCCAAGGCTATTTCCCTCCAAGAGCCAGTGTGGTGTAGTGGTTAAGAGCGGTAGACTCGTAATCTGGTGAACCGGGTTCGCGTCTCCACTCCTCCACATGCAGCTGCTGGGTGACCTTGGGCTAGTCACACTTCTCTGAAGTCTCTCAGCCCCACTCACCTCACAGAGTGTTTGTTGTGGGGGAGGAAGGGAAAGGAGAATGTTAGCCGCTTTGAGACTCCTTCAGGTAGTGAAAAGCGGGATATCAAATCCAAACTCTTCTTCTTCTTCTTCTTCTTCTTCTTCTTCTTCTTCTATCTATGTAATCTTCCCTTCCAATGATGCTACCAGATGGTTAAAAGAAGAGGCATCTTTTCCTCTGATTTGGAAACTGGAGAGGTAAATTATGGCACTAAGTGTTGATAGTAGATGATCCAGTTCAGTGGCATCACCCGCATTACCATAAAAATGGTATTAGGAATTAGTTAGTTGCCTAGGCAGCAAGATTGCTGCGCAGTTCACAAGCGCATTTTTAGACTTGATGCTGGAACTCCTGACATGTAAGCGGTAGTGGCAGCGCACTGTGCTTGTAGGGATATACACCTATGATCAAGAGTGAAACATTTCTCGAGATATGGAACAAAGTCTGCAAGGGGATGTCTGCAAAGATGTGGCTAAATCACAGTGAATTTACCACGTTTTATCACCTACCTATGTGCAGGTATCTTACGGTTCCCAGCAATCAGGATAACATCACAGAGTTGCTGTTGCTTCAGGTAGCTTTCCATCTTCCTGAAGGTTTGTTCAGCATGGTGTACAGCTTGATAGAACTCCTCGGAACTACTTGGGTCCATGTCACACGGAGGTGTCAAGGAATGGCTGACTGCTGACAACCTGTAAGCCCAAATAAAAGGAAAAGGTTGGGGGGGGTTAGTCATGATGGAATGCTTCTAGGAACAATGAGTAAATCAGATTCTCAATGCTGATAGGAATAGAACTGAAATGTGCCTTTTGCACAACTCACATCAGCCCATGCCAGCATAATAAATGGTCATTCTCATATATATATATGAGAAACCATGCATGCATGAAAACTAGCTTCTGTGTGCATATTTGTATTTGCATATAGAGGTGCTCCTTGCACAGAGCCCCAGCCCAATCGAGGGATATGCACCTTGAGAAGACTACAATCTCACTGGTCCCACATTGAGAGGCATATACTCAAAGACACCCGAAGGCGTACTCTTCTGTTGTCTCCCGAAACAGATGGATGCCAACAGACTCATGCATGTTTTTTATAGGGAGCTTTTAATTCTACTGTCAGTCTTCAAAGCATAAAGCCCATATCTTATGTTTATAAATCGTCTTTACATTTCTACAATATTGAACTTTAAGTTTTCTCATGAGTAAAGGTAAAGGTAAAGGGACCCCTGACCGTTAGGTCCAGTTGTGGACGACTCTAGGGTTGCGGTGCTCATCTCGCTTTACTGGCCGACCCTTAATAATGTTCTTAATGTAATACGAATCTGTTGCGGATGGTGTGAGAGTGAAGAGTAGGGGTGGCTGGCCCAAACAGCAAAAGGGTCAGTGACCCCCCACCCCCACCTTCCAAAAGCTGTTGGGAAAGTGTTCATGCAACTGAAGTCTGACAGCTGGTGACACTTCTCCTATTCCTTCCTGCCTGTATGAGTCAGCTTCTGGGATAGGATGGGCCTCAGGCGCATGACACTCACCACTGACATTGGTCATGACCATTGGAGCTTGCAGTCAGTCCCGGTTAACAAACAGCATAATTAAAACATGCCGGTATTCAAAATAAAGCAGATACAAATTATAGTGCATATTTTCTCTCTCTTTAGATAAATGGATCACTGTAGACACTGTAGTATTAACTTTAAGAAACTGGGAACCTCACTGGTGATTTTATAAACGTGTATTTATTTTCCCCTTCCGAACAGTTGTATTCATTGTTAAATAAAATTTGACTTGGAGCTGAATAAAACATATGGCTGAGCTTGCTTGAAAATGAGGAAGTAACAGGTTTTCCTGACAACCAGATGAATTCTGTTTGGAGAGTTCTCCAAGGGAGATGTATTGTACGAAACTGGATTTGTGTCTGAACCGTCTGTCATGTTATATTCTCGGGAATCAGCATGCCTGAACATTATGTCAGTTTTATAATAAGTTAGCAGATGAATAGCTCCATCCTAAAAATATTTCTGTTAGTGTTGAGTCCTGTTATTCTGTCTACATTAATAATAATAATAATAATAAGTAGTAGTAGTAGTAATAGTAGTAGTAGTAGTATTGGGACTGAAATTATTTTAAAACAATTCAGTGAACTTCTGCTATATCTAAAAAAAAAATGAGTTGACAGATTTTAAACAAACAAGCGTGAATTATGTCAACACTTCTCAAACTTCCTTGGGATGCAGTTCTACATGACTACTCCAGAGTAAGCTCCACTGAGATCAGTGAGGCTTGTAAGTGCATAAAGCAGGGGTTGCCAACCTTATTGGGCCATAGGTATATTTGGAAACTGGAGTAATTGTTGTGGGGTTTATACACACACCACAACCTATTCTGTTGGCTACAACTGAATGCTCCTTTCAAGCTATCTATCTATCTATCTATGTATCTATCTATCTATATACACACACACACACACACAGAAGAAAACTAGCAGTGGAAATGGAGATGTTTATTGTACTTGGCATTTTAAAAAGGTTGCCTGAACTGCTTGTTACGACTCAACCTTGTGAATGGCAAAGTAACTGAAGCAGTTTTCTGGAGGCCTTCTGAAGCCAACAGCCCTATTAGTGTGCAATTCTCGAAGCTACTAACATGAGTTTGGCCAAACTGCGAGAGGCAGTGAAGGATAGGCGTGCCTGGCGTGCTCTGGTCCATGGGGTCATGAAGAGTCGGACACGACTGAACGACTGAACAACAACAAGTGCAATACTTTGGTTTCTAGACTGTCTTATCTGCTGTAAAGAATGCTTCTGGAAGTGACAGCAACAAACTGTAATAACCGGCATGCTGAGACCCTGTGAGGGCCTAGGACAGCATGAATTAGGACTCCACGTGAAGCACCTGCCCTTTTGAGGTCAGCAACAAAACTCCCACTGACATACAGGTGATACTCAAAAAAATTAGAATATCGTGGAAAGGTTCATTTCGTTCAGTAATTCGACTTAAAAGGTAGAATTGATGCTTTTGAATTATGGTGCTGGAGGAGACTCTTGAGAGTCCCATGGACTGCAAGAAGATCAAACCTATCCATTCTTAAAGAAATCAGCCCTGAGTGCTCACTGGAAGGACAGATCCTGAAGTTGAGGCTCCAGTACTTTGGCCACCTCATGAGAAGAGAAGACTCCCTGGAAAAGACCCTGATGTTGGGAAAGATGGAGGGCACAAGGAGAAGGGGACGACAGAGGATGAGATGGTTGGACAGTGTTCTGAAAGACTAGCATGAGTTTGGCCAAACTGCGGGAGGCAGTGGAGGATAGCATGCCTGGCGCTCTGGTCCATAGGGTCACGAAGAGTCGGACACGACTGAACGACTGAACAACAAGTGCAATACTTTGGTTTCTAGACTGTCTTATCTGCTGTAAAGAATGCTTCTGGAAGTGACAGCAACAAACTGTAATAACCGGCATGCTGAGACCCCTGTGAGGGCCTAGGACAGCATGAATTAGGACTCCACGTGAAGCACCTGCCCTTTTGATGTCAACGACAAAACTCCCACTGACATACAGGTGATACTCAAAAAATACTTTTATTTCAGGAATTCAACTTAAAAGGTGAAACTAACATATGAGATAGACTCATGACATGCAAAGCGAGAGATGTCAAGCCTTTATTTGTTATAATTGTGATGATTATAGCGTACAGCTGATGAAAACACCAAATTCACAATCTCAGAAAATTAGAATATTGTGAAAATTCACAATCTCAGAAAATTAGAATATTGTGAAAAGGTGCAGTACTCAATCCATAACACCTGCAAAGGGTTCCTGAGCCTTTAAATGGTCTCTCAGTCTGGTTCAGTAGGAATCACAATCATGGGAAAGGCTGCTGACCTGACAGTTGTGCAGAAAACCATCTTTGAGACCCTCCATAAGGAGGGAAAGCCTCAAAAGGTAATTGCAGAAGAAGTTGGATGTTCCCAAAGTGCTGTATCAAAGCACATTAATGGAAAGTTATGCGGAAGGGGAAAGTGTGGAAGAAAAAGGTGCACAAGCAGCAGGGATGACCGCAGCCTGGAGAGGATTGTCAGGAAAAGACCATTCAAACGTGTTGGGGACTTTCACAAGGAGTGGACTGAGGCTGGAGTTAGTGCATCAAGAGCCACCACACACAGACGGATCCTGGAGATGGGCTTCAAATGTCGTATTCCTCTTGTCAAGCCACTCCTGAACAAGAAACAATGTCAGAAGCGTCTTACCTGGGCTAAAGAAAAAAAGAACTGGTCTGTTGCTCAGTGGTCCCAAGTCCTCTTTTCTGATGAGAGCAACTTTTGCATCTCATTTGGAAACCAAGGACCCAGAGTCTGGAGGAAGAATGGGGAGGCACACAATGCCAGATGCTTGAAGTCCAGTGTGAAGTTTCCACAGTCTGTGTTGATTTGGGGAGCCATGTCATCTGCTGGTGTTGGTCCACTGTGCTTCATTAAGTCCAGGGTCAATGCAGCTGTCTGCCAGGAGATTTTGGAGCACTTCATGCTTCCTTCTGCAGACGAGCTTTATGGGGATGCTGACTTCATTTTCCAGCAGGACTTGACACCTGCCCACACTGCCAAAAGTACCAAAACCTGGTTCAATGCCCATGGGATTACTGTGCTTGATTGGCCAGCAAACTCGCCTGACCTGAACCCCATAGAGAATCTATGGGGCATTGCCAAGAGAAAGATGAGAGACATGAGACCGAGCAATGCAGAAGAGCTGAAGGCCGCTATTGGAGCATCCTGGTCTTCCATAACACCTCAGCAGTGCCACAGGCCGATAGCATCCATGCCACGCCACATTGAGGCAGTAATTGATGCAAAAGGGGCCCAAACCAAGTACTGAGTACATATGCATGCTTCTACTTTTCAGAGGTCCAATATTGTTCTATTTGCAATCCTTGTTTTGTTGATTTCGTTTAATATTCTAATTTTCTGAGATTGTGAATTTGGGGTTTTCATCAGCTGTACGCCATAATCATCACAATTATAACGAATAAAGGCTTGACATCTCTCACTTTGCATGTCATGAGTCTATCTCATATGTTAGTTTCACCTTTTAAGTTGAATTCCTGAAATAAATGAACTTTTCCACGATATTCTAATTTTTTGAGTATCACCTGTATATTATCATCCTAAGCTCCAGCTACGTTACCCTGGCTTTATCCCTCAATTGTGTATTTATCCACATTTTTTGACACTCAGCGAGTCGCAATAATCAAAGTAACCATCAAATAACTTTGTTGTTAAGAATATATCTTTTCTGAGATCAAGGTAAATCGATTGACTTTTCTTCCTCCAAAAAGGTTTTTAGCTACATACACAAGAAACTTCCTCAATTACTAACCTGAGAATTTACTTTTCCTGAATTTTAATTTTAATTTTAACAAAAGTTGACTTAAAAGTTGACCTCAGGTACATTGGTGTTTGTAAGCTACTCTACAACCCATTAAGCCTTCTGCACAACTTAGTATCATTTTGCCAAAAGACTAAATACATTTCTTTGTCTGAAATATGTAACCGAACTCTGATTATGTGCACCAGAAATACACATTTTATTGCGTGCCCAGGCACAGTCTCTCTACCCCCCACCCCCACCCCGGAGCCAGACCTCAGATCAAGGAAAATGCTCTGGGGTCGACTGCTGCTGGTGTCAGTGCAGGCCCCCTTTTATCCTTTAGGGGTGGACTGGAGTGAAGACTGCTCATTCCCGGTCCGTTCCTCTTGTCCCAGCCCCCAGACCGCTGCGGATTTGAAATGGGTTTTTTGACAGGAACCCAAAACAAACTCCGCGGCGACCAAGGGGTGGGCAGAGCAACAGTCAGCGGAGCAGCGTGGCTGCTGGAGGACAGTGGGGCTGCACGCCGGGCCACAAACCTCGCCCACCGCCAGACCCAGTGAGCGTATATTGTTGAACATAAATGCCTCTCAATCATTATCAAATGTGCCTGCTTTCCAAAAAGCTTGCATCAAATCAGATATGTCTATAGCATTTTTAGCAAACTTTCTTTCTCCTGGTTAAAACTCATTTATTAACACAAAAATTGAAGGCCTTAAAAGTTACTAAATTGGCAAGCAGTGTGTGTGTGTGTGTGTGCGTGTGTGTGTGTGTAACTGACTTGCTCTCAAAGTTTGTAAATGTTGGCTAATAACATAAAACAGGTATTGTTGCCAGTTAAATCTAATTTGTTCTGTTAATTCACTAGGAGGCCCTCATTAAGATCCATTTCAATTAGGGTTTAGGCCATGTTTTGTAATGGGAACTGTATTAGTAACCCGTATGTTGACCTCTGTCGGGATAGAAAAAGGGAAAATGTGTTGCTATTAATTCTGCTTGATCTCACGGCAGCTTTTTCGATCATGGTATTTTTTTCTGGAGCAGCTGTCCAAGCTCCAAGTGGTTGGCACCACACGGCATGTTCAAGTTCTACTTGATGGTTGTTTTCCATAGGCTTGTGCTTTGAATAATGTTGTTCAGACCTGCGAAGTCTTCAGCGTGGGGCTCTGCAGAATTCCATCCCCCCACCCCACCCCATGCTGCTCATAGTAAAGTCGTGAAAATCTCTAGAACGGGTAATTGTAATATATAGTTCAATACAAGGAAAGTGCAACAACTTAACTTAACATTAAAGTGCCTGACAGCTTCTGTTTACTCTGTTTCTGCAATTTTTGTCCCCGTGGCTGTCTGTTTTTTAGTAGCTCATAGTAAAGTGGCAGGAACAGTCTGCCATCTATCACTGGCCGCACTCTACCAGGATGCACAGAAGATGAGGGGAATGGGTGCAGCAGCTTGCTTGCTTGGCCTTGCAAGGGATTTTCCTGAAGTGGACGGAGGAGATGGAGGAGATACTGGGCATGCCAATAAAGCCTGACAATTCATGGCAACATATCAGTGGTCCGTTACAGGATTCAATTTCGGAACTAAATGGACAGAGTGCGAACAATAAGGAGAAAACAAGATATTATTGCAGAGAATATCAATATCATGAAGATATTACTGCAGAAGAACCTGTGACCCATTCACATGCTGACATCAAATAACGTACGTGCTACCCTGCAATAGGTCCCTCTGTCTCTTTACCTTTCAGCTATGGGGAAGTAGCACAACACTTTATCCCAGTTTCCTAATTCCAGAAATTACATTTTCTGGGTGGGGGAAAATAGGGGAGGAGTCTGCAGAGTTTTTCGCACATCAGCCCAAAAAGGTATATGTAAAGCCATCTCCGGCTTGTGTGTGTGTGTGTTTTAATAACACACATTTCTTATGAGCAGGTAATTAGATCTAATTATATAATCCTCTAGCTAGTATTTTAATCCAGTCTATTATGTTTATGAAGTCTTCTTTATTGATTTTTTTTTCTTGTTTTAACTAAAGGGAATAGCAAACAGAAAAAGATGTAAGAGCATTATAAAAACAAATATGCGCCAACACCCTAGGGATTTCTTCAAATCTTTTTCTTGTAAATAGATTTGAAAGAAAAAGATGTGCTATTTTGATTTCAAGAGGGAAAGGCAAATCACTTTTTTCTTCAATGAAGACAGAGAAATCTTACCCATGTAAACACTTTATAGCAGGCTGTGTAGCCCAGTAGTTTCTGCTTAAGAATGGCACACGATCTCCAAGCTCTCATGTAGAGGTCTTTAATACTCTCATAATTGGCATGTAACAACAACTGATGAATTTCTTATTTCTAGATAGCATCACACACCTTTCATCCAAGTCTTTCACTTAAAATCCAAGGACTGACTGCTTAAATGCTGAGACAGGCTTTGGCTAGGGATTATAGCTGAGTGGTTAGGGGTTTGCTAGGAAAAGCAACACAGATTATTTCCCTATGGGGAAGGACAAGATCCGAGGAAGGGTCTAGAAGTGTTTTAGTGGCTGCCGGCCACATGACCCGGAAGCTGTATGCCGGCTCCCTCGGCCAGTAACGCGAGATGAGCGCCGCAACCCCAGAGTCGGACACGACTGGACCTAATGGTCCCTTTACCTTTAATACAAATCAACATTCTAGTAGAAATCAGTTTAATTACAAACAAGTTTAAAGTGGAAGTTTTAGGTACATTCTTAATTATTTCTCATTGAAACTATTAAGTTTTAAGCCCCATCTTGTGTGTTTAAATGAAATTCCAGTTTTGCACCCAACATGCCTCATCCGTACTCCAGAAGCCTCTGCAAGCTGCCCAAGAGAGAAGACCACCAGCAGCAGTAGCCATGGAAAAGTCATGGGATGTTCCCCACCCACTTTCATTGATAGAAGCATCTTTAGGAATAGGAATAGGAATAGGAATAATTTATTATTGGCCAAGTACATTTTCCAACATACTTGGAATTTGTTTCGGCTACATTGCAATGTAAACATACAGACACTGTTCCTCTCACAATACAAAGAAGCAAAGAAACCCCACCCATATTTTACCTCCCCTTAAGCTATACAACTACGAATTTAACAATTTAATGGCACAAGGGAAAAAACTATTCTTGTGCCTGGCCGATTTTGTATATGAAGTCCTGTAGCGACGTCCAGATGGAAGTAAATCAAGCAGATGATGACCGGGATGTAAAGGATCTGCTACAATTCTCTCTGCTCTCTTCCTAACTCGGGTAGCATAAATTGTCTCTATTGAAGGCAAGCTAACACCAATTACCCTTTCTGCAATTCTTACAGCTTGTTGGAGCCTTTTCTTGTCTCTCTTGGAGGCTGTACCGTACCAAGCTGTTATAGAATTACAGAGAACAGTTTCAATGATGCCTCTGTAGAATTAGGTCTACACTTTTGAAATCTTATCCAAGTTACTATGCTTTAATTGCAGGATTCAGGAGCCAGACCTGCTGCTTAATAAGGGTTTCAAAACGTATGAAACAACCACTCGTGTTTCCTTCTCCCTTTCCGCCGCCATCCAACTGCACTGCAGAGAGCAGGACTGAACTCTCCATCCACCAGTTAGGGACTGTGAAGTTTCCTGCAGAGAACGTGCTGGTGAATCAGGGCAGGACTGAATGCTTTGTTCACCAGCTGGTGGGCAGAGGCTGCCTTCCCCTCCTTCTCATTCCCGCCCAAAACACCAAACTTTTAACTGATAGCTAAAGCTGATCCAGCAATGCCTGAACCCAATCTGTCTGAAGCCCGGATCCTCAGAAACTGCCTCAATTCAGTTCAGGATCCAGATGAGGTGCAAAGCCCGAATTTGTAACACCTTGGTACATTAACCTTTCTCAAAGGTTACAAATGAAGCAATGTTTTGAGTGCCTTTGACCCCAAACCTGAAGTCTTTCACTGAAACCCAGTTTGTTGTTAACTGAAATATTAACCAGTTTAATGCTTTCTTCTGTCTGCGTAGGAAATCTTCAAAACATTTGTATTCAGCAGAAGGGGTGAATTAAACTTTTATTCTCAAATTTAAAATTTCATATGCTTTAAGTTTATTAAATTTTAATGTGAATGTGGAGATTCTGAAATGCTCACTTTAATAGAGAGTAGCTATATATCTCCCAGAATAATAATAATAATAAGCCCTTTCCCACAAGTCTGACTTACAGGCACCTTCTCATTCTTTCCTTTCAAACTACTTTTCATAAATGCATGAAAAAGTCAAAACAAACAGATGTAATCTAGGAGATCATATTTGTACAAACTTTATCAAAATCCTGACTGCAAAGAAATGAAACATGGCCTGTGTTTAAAATCTTCCACAGAAAGAGTCTTCACGGGTTGTTAATTTGGGATTGTTTTCATATATCAATAATCCATGTTCCTACAAGCAGGGAATTCCAGACAGCTCTAAAGCTCATGAACACTCTGTTTTCGTCACCTTCCAAGCCTATCTCATATTTCTTCAATCTTGAGTTGGCTCTAGGAATGTGGATTCACGATTAAATGCCAGTTGTGTGTACCCTTCTACTAAGACTTACAGTGCTTTTCACTTCCGAGCATTCCAATTTAGATATGCTACCATTTAAAAGACAGGCGTGCCTGGCGTGCTCTGGTCCATGGGGTCACGAAGAATCGGATACGACTGAACAACAACCATTAAAAAAAATATATTACAGAATGAGTAATGAAAGCAACACGAGGAAGCAGTTGCAAAACTTTTGTAACATTCCAAAATTTTAATGTCTGGGTTCCCGGGCATAATGTGAGGGAAAGCATGTTGGCAGGCACCACCTCTGCCATCCAGAAGGGAGAGACATCAATAGGCTGTCTTGTCAGGATGGCACAGCTTATTTCAACTTTGCAAGTCTCTCCTAAACCTAGTTTCCCCATCTGCTCAGTAGCATATGTATTTTATTGCAGGAGGAGGAAGTCCTAAGCTTTTTGTGCCTGGCCCATTACCCAGGATCAAACCACAGAGGTGATGATATCCTTTGATACCATTTGTGAATTAATGATACTTCTGGAGTGCCTTTGTAACTGGTAGCCGACCTAAACGAAGGTGTAGGAAAATGCCACTTTTGAACAATATGGAGAGCTACAGTGAACAAGAACTATAAGACACTCAAGTTTTCAGTTCTCTGCACTTCACTAAAGATCCTAGCAGGTATTCTGCCATTGTCTATGCGCAGTGTATTCTTAACTAATTATGTAGGTTTGGGGGGTCTGTCTGCATGGTGCCCCGAGTCCCTTCCAATTGTTAGGATCCCGCATCTGTGGTGGGTAGGAGGTAAAGCAAGCTTACCAATCCAGTCCCTTTGTCTGGGCCAGATATCCCCAACCTTTGACCCTCCAGATGTTTTGGACTACAATTCCCATCATCCCTGACCACTGGTCCTGTTAGCTAGGGATCATGGGAGCTAGGGCTCATGGGAGTTGTAGGCCAAAAACATCTGGAGGGCCGCAGGTTGGGGATGCCTTCTCTAGGCAATAGTTGTGAATCAGAATAGTTAAGCACCACAATTAGTATAACCAATGAAGTTGCTCTGTGCCATGGGGCAAATGGGTGGGCTTTCCCCCTCCCCACCTGGCTGGTAGACAGAAGGACAACAGAAGGGCAGCCAGTTGTGAGAAAACTGGGCAGAAAAGCAGGCCAGGAATCTGGAGGTAGACACAGCTGGAATCCAAGGCTGTGACTAAGGGAGAAGCAAGATGTGTTGGGGTGTTAATACTGTGAGCCTCTCCATCATAGGCTCTTGTTGTATATATGTGCAAATAAAACAATGTAAATTCTAAAGACACCACAGTCTCTGCTGACCTTCTTTCCAAGGAAACCAAACCCTGGAAACCCTGGAATCTCTCTGCTTAAGACAGTGGGAGGTGTGTAACACTATGCATACTGCATACCAAATGGCATCACTTTTTAATATTTGCTTAACTGAAAAGAAACTGAAGGCAAACAAAGAAGAGGTTCTTATATTCCCTTGCAACTTTCTTCTCCCCTCATTTTGTAAACAACACAGGGCCTAAAGAATTCAGTGCTTAATTTCTTTAAAAAAAATAAACCTAATAATGCAAAAGTCCCAACAAAGGCAAAATGGTTCAGCTCTTAATGGGCTGAATTACTCATCCCTAAATGGCTTGGTTCCTACACATCATATGGTCCGATCCTATGCATGTTTACTGAAGTAAGTCTATTGTGTTCTGTGGGCTTACTCCCAAGTGTACACAGAACTGCAAGTTCGGAAGCTGCTGTAGCAGATATTGGAAGCTGAGGTAGCAGAATGGTTAAGGGTATGAGAAATGAGTTCCAGACTCAGATCTCAGCTCTGCTATAAATTATCCAGGTGAACTTATGCAAGCCACTGATATGTTGACCTGGATGCTATGTTTAACTTTGTCCTCAATATGATCTATCTCCATGTCACAATTATTTTTGCCCTGTTGTAATGGTTCACTGTGTGGGCTCTCCTAGCCACATGGATACTTTCCCAGTATCCAGCATTGACAAAAGCACTTTTCATATGATCAGGAAGATTGGCATTGCAATTGTTGGAGAAATTGCATCAGGGTAAGGAGAGTTGCCACAGGGACAAAGTTTTTTTTATTATTATTACATACTTCTTTTGGGGTACAAGCAAATTGTCTGAGCAGTTTACTGCAATATTAAAGCAAAACACCAACAAATTCATAGAGTTAAGGGGGGGGAAGCAATCAGCAATAGAAAAAAATACATAAAGGCCAGATTAAACCAACAAACTAAACCTAACACAATTTAAAAGTCCTACACTATAAAAATGGTCCACCTGGAACTGAAAAGATAATAGAATCAGTATCACTCAAGGATCCTTGAAGTGCATGTTCAAAACACACAACACAGAAGACATTATCAGAATCTTCACCTAACTCATTTTAGCCAGAAAAGAGACTTGAGGGAGGTAGCATATATGGTAGTTCTCACGTGGTCTGACAGGGATAGGGACACTCCACTGTCATGGTCAGACCAATTTCTGGTGAAGTTTGGATTTGCTATGGCTACTTCTCCCTATAATGGTGGGAAACCAGTTTAAAATGCCCATCCATGGAGACTTATGGAACCCGCTGGATTTCTGCTTTTCCATTGGAGAGAACTGTCGATCCTGCTGAGCCTCTGGAGCTGCTGAATGGAGAGATGAAATGGGCTATTTATTGGCATAAACACACATGAGAATCCTCTCTGCTATGGAGCTTGTTTTGATCCCTGATATACCAGGGACTTCAAAGTGACGAAACAGGATGGGCAAAGGCTAGAGCACAACTGGTGGAACGATTGCACTGAACCCCACCGAATGCTGAGTGCATAATTGTGTCTACTATGCGGTGGTGAAGCTGCCAAAGAAGGCCAGTCTCTGTCACTTGAGGCACAGGTAGTCTCAGTGCATGTAGTAACGATCTTCAGTCCAGAAACCTGTTCATTTTCTTATCTGAACAAAGCCATGGTTTGGTTTGGCTTACCATGTCAGTGCTTAATGTCTAACTTTACAAGGCTTTTGTTAGTATTATTATAGTATCTAGGAGACAGTTTGTGCATTACCCTGAAAACACACCCCTATGGTAATAGCACGTTTATCTACACTCAGTCAGCGGTCAGCAACCTAACGCCCATGGGCCAGAAGCGGCCCGCGGAGGTCGTTTGACTGGTCCACGAGCCATCCCTGAACCGAGCTGCCCGCTGGCGTGCTGCACTAAACAGGCGCGGTGAGGGGACTCGCTTCCGCGGCACCGAAAATTGCATCTGCACATGTGCAGCCGTCGAAAAATGCGGGCACGCGTGATGCAGCCCACGGAGAAATCTCCGTGGGACCAATCCAGCCCAGGCAAGATAAATCTTGCTGACCCCTGATCTACAGCAGCTGTCCAGCAGGACCATCACCATGGCATGGGGAATCTCTTTAGTGTATCATATGTAACAGTCTTAAAAATTCACCTCCTTTGCTCTTCTTCTGACAAGTGTGGTCGGGGCTGAAGTAGAGTCCAATATATTTCTCTGAACTCCCTTCCTGATATATTTCAACTGCATGATTTATGGCAGAAGTGGATTAACATCCATATTAAAAGGTCTGTTTTTCTGTTTTCCTTTTACAAAGCAAAAGCATTTATCAGGATCTGTTTACAAAAGTGAAAACATAGCTAATATTTGTTAAATGCACAGCCATTCTTCCATAAGCTTAGCACTCCTTCCATGAATCTGAGTGACAACAGGCACTGGTTGTTTCACTGGAAACTGGCCAGCATCAGTAGACTGCAATCTACCTTCTGACCATCCATGATTAAGGCACACAACCATATTATTTTAGTTTTATATCATTTAACTGCAACACTCAAAGGATCCCGGTGTTCATCATCCCTAGTCCTCCCTTCACAGATCAATTTCCACGATTTCCTGGGAACAGAGAATGGTTGCTATACCAATTTAAGTCTGTAATGTAAATATACCACTGGGGTTATAATACTCCTGAATGTGAACTTATATATAAGTAAGTTTAATGCTTTGTTTGGGACAGCATTTGTTTCACCAGTACATGATCCTTTAAATGGAGATGAAGCATTCACAGGCATCCCCCCAGCTCCTCTTTACTCCCATAGGAGAGCAGAACATCTTGAGGTTTTAAAAAAAGAAAGGAAAAGGTAACTGCAGTATCATAACTTTAAAATGAATCTGATTGAAAAGGTAGAAAAATAATGGCAGTGCTGTGGAAGAGGCTTAGTGTAAGACACAATATTGCCATTTTAACCCAGTTATAATATTTTTAATAGACTTGCTCTTTCACATATCAGTCTTCTGTAACTTAATTCCCAATGGGACTAAATCCTATTAAGTAGGTATCAACACAAAAAGTGCCGCAAGGTTGAAATATGTTCATAGACAGCCATAATAAATTCATTCAAAAATAATTATCTACTTGATAAACAGGTCACCACCCACAGTTTATTTACCCATCTAAGGTTGACTGGTGTATTGGTAACTGTCAAAAATAACTGCACTGAGTACAAACAACATGGACTCAGCTACATTGGCAAAGAAAAAGTGCTTTATATGAGTTGTTCATGCATTCTAACACTTTGACACCAGATGGCGCTGTGGAGTTCCATTTTTGCCAACCCAATTTCTCATACAAAGTTTGCACCGTGTTTTATTGAAACTCTTATTTGATGGGTCTAGATCATGCCCATGTTTTTAAATTGTTGCACAAGGAACATACATTCAAAAAAGCATATCACACACACAACAACAACAACGAACAACAACAACAACATGTGGAATAACACATGTAGTCGAGTAGACCTAGGGCATCCAGTATCAAACTTGACTTTTGTTCACATTGCACTCACATCACAATTCATAGCTGGACATAATTAGCAAGAAGCAATTTCAGCTGGCTGGTTTCCACTTGGATAACTCTTCCAAAAGCACCTAACCACCTTATCAGAAACCACCCAGAGTCCCTAGGAGTGTTGATGAATGATCTTACCCATCTCAGTGCTACTTCCTGTTTGTCTCCCCTTCTCTCTCTCAACAACAATAATTTCTCTGGCAGTCCATCACTGGATACCTGCCACTTCTTGCTACTTAATGCACTATTCTTCCATTCTCAGCATCTCCCTTCCCTGTCTCATTCCAAGCCTGCCATTTCTGAATCTGAAGCAGTCAGATCACCCATGTGTTTCATTTATTCCTGTAAGTGTTCAAAACATATTTAAAATTTTGACTAAACGTTTTCAATCTTGATCTATGCCCAATGATTATTTGTGAAATTTGTATACTGTACTGTCCTTCCACCCAGCAGTTGGTGGAGGGTGAGACAATGAAGGTGATGCTACTCGCCTGTCTTCCCAGGTGTGAATGTTGATGCCATTTCCTTAGAGGGAGGTGTGGGCAAGAGGAGCTCAGTATGGTGCAGGTGGAACAACAGCAGTAGCAGCAGACTGGGAGCTGCAGCAACAGCAGCAAGAGAGTCAAATCGGGGCCCTACAGTTTAGAGCAGGGGTATGCAAACTAAGGCCCATGGGCCGGATCAGGTGCAATTGCCTTCAGGATCTGGCCCACGGACTGTCCATGGATCGGCGTGGGGATTCTGTTCATTCAGGCTGCGCCATTTCCCCCCTTCCCTCCCTCACACACACTGCGGCAGTGCCTCCTCCCTCCCTCTTCCTGGCTTTTCTCTGCCCTGCCTAGAGAAGGAAGGGGGCTGGGCTGAGCGCCATTTTAAGCATCCCCTCTCCGGAGCCAGCCCTTTCACGCCGTTCATCTTCCCTCCGCCATTGCTGCTGCCATCCTGGTGCTCCTGTGGGCCAGAGAGCAGAGCGGGCTCTGTCTACCCAGAGAAGCAGCAGTGGCGGTGGCGGCAGTGGGGGTGGCGGCGGCAGCAGCCCCTGGGAAGGTAAGCACAGCGGCTGGGGCTGGGGGGGGTGGGGAGGAGGACTACTTGCCCCCCTTGCCTCATCTTCCAGCTCCCCCCCCCCAGTGCTTCTCCGACCCACCGCAACATCTGAGGGACAGTGGACCAGCCCATGGATTAACAAATTTGCTGACTCCTGCCCTGGTTTACAGGCTAACACACCTACACAATCATAACTTTACCAAATATAGAGAAATAGGAAGAATCACATACTGGGTTGGAAGCAGACCAGCACATTTGTGAACAGAAGGGAATAGGTTACAACAGAAGTTCCCATGTAAAGAAGAAGAAGAAGAAGAAGAAGAAGAAGAAGAAGAAGAAGAAGAAGAAGAAGAGTTTGGATTTGATATCCCGCTTTTCACTACCCGAAGGAGTCTCAAAGCGGCTAACATTCTCCTTTCCCTTCCTCCCCCACAACAAACACTCTGTGAGGTGAGTGGGGCTGAGAGACTTCAAAGAAGTGTGACTAGCCCAAGGTCACCCAGCAGCTGCATGTGGAGGAGCGGGGACACGAACCCGGTTCACCAGATTACGAGTCCACCACTCTTAACCACTACACCACACTGGAGTTGATTACTGTCGGTATTGTCTTCCTGCTACAGCCTCCAGCACCACCTTTCAGTAACACTTCCCACCCATTCCAGAGGCAGGTAGGTAGCCGTGTTGGTCTGCCGTAGTCAAAACAAAATAAAAAATAAAAAATCCTTCCAGTACCAACTAAGTTTGTTCTTGGTATGAGCATTCGTGTGGAATTTGGTGGGAGACATGATATGTTTATGGAAGAGATGATACGCTAACATGAAAGAAATTCCAGTGGAACTATTTTTTGTGTTGAACAATCTGTTTTTTAAAGTAGATAAATCCGCCAAATAATGCTCCATATTTAACAAACACTGCTCCCATGTAAATAAATGCTCCATTGTTGATGAATTAAACTGATAAGTCACCTAACGCAAGGAGGTCTCTAAGAAACTTACTTTATGCTTTATGCTTTAAAACATACAAAATTGTTGGAAAATGTTTGTTACATTCTGACAGCCGCTGCAGAATACAAAGAAACACAAACTCAACAGCAAACCCAGAACAGACATGTTACAGGGCTGCAGTCTTAGAAACAGCATGCATGAGAAAAAGGTATGTATGTGAAGATTTAACAAGAATGAGCAACTTTAACAGCTGTTTAGAAGAGAGAATTTTAGCAGGTGTAGCTTGTTTCCTGCTCTACCTCTTGCTACCCTGGGCTCCACATAATATTACCTGCCCTGTTCTTCACCCCACCAGCCAAAACGGGCATCATCTTGAAAAGGAAGGACACAGATTTTTTTTTTTAATAAATCCTGACTTCTGTTTTAAACTTAATGCTAGGAAAGCTTATAGCGAAAGTAAGATTTACAGCTTGATCCACATTTAATCACAGTGATTTTAATGGGATGGAAACTGAGAATCACAACTGAATCAACTACCTGTAAAAGCATAGCCAAGACTTTACTGTGCCATGAAACAAATTTGGGATGGGGGTAAACTACACCGGAGCAATGTCACAAAATACAGTATCTGAAGAAATGGGCATGCACACGAAAGCTCATACCAAGAACAAACTTAGTTGGTCTCTAAGGTGCTACTGGAAGGATTTTTGTTTGTTTGTTTTGACTATGGCAGACCAACACGGCTACCTACCTGTAACAAAATACAATGTCATGCTAGTACCACATGACTATTACACTGGCACTGCAAGCAGAAATACCATCACAAAAATATAGGGACCAGAGTGGGTTTCCTGTTCAGAGGAAGGACAACCCAACTTTATGTTCTATCTTTATGTTCTATGCACCTGAGAATATGCCCAACCACATGAAAAGAAAGTATTGTTCTCCTTTTGCTATAATGCAAATTTTGAATAATGAAATGAGTTCTGAAGTAAGAACAGAAGAAAGCACCCAACCCAAGCAGTTCAATAGGGATTAGTCCAAGCACAAGGATGCAGAAATATAACCGGTTGTGCACCTCCACTAGGTCTGCTTCCATTCAAATCCCTAGTGTAGAATTTGAATGCATTTTCTTTTTCTTCAATTTTGAAAGCTGAAATTATGGAGAGAAAAAAACTTATTTCAGGTTGTTTAGGAAACTGCTAATAAAAACATAAAATTTATCAGGGGCTGCAATGTAGGGAGGAAAAAAAAAACTTTCCCAAAGAATTTGTATTCATGGTCAAAGATTCTTATTTATAAAATGACACCTGTGTAGAGGCTGAACTAGTAGCTTAGCTGGTAATTAGGCAGATGGTACATAAGAGCCTTTGTTCTATTTTAAACTTTTATTTCTTTATCCATTTTATGATTCGGAAGAGACACTTACAATCCTTTTTTCTAAGCATCTTTGCCGGGATATAAATTTCAATGTTCTCGGTTGCATTTAATTCCAAGCAAAAGGTCATTAGGACTGGGGTATTACTATAATAAGGTTATGGGAACAGTAGAATCCCATTTATTTAAAGAAAGGGGGGTAGGAAGGAATTGGGTTGTGAGATGGAAAAAAAATGCACTGTGACTGCATCAAAAGAAAGATGGAAGCTCACACAAAATGAGGACGCATAAAATGGCAATTCAAATGTATTCACAGAAGTTTTTAGCAATAAACAAAAATGTCAGTCCTTTGCATAAAAACCCTCCAGAAAATGTTTTGCCTACAAACGCAATACTCCAAACTTTTACTCTGTGATCTGAATCCAAGTGAAGTGAAACAGGATTTCAGCAAGATGTCCCCAATGTCTCTCGGAATGAATATCCAGCCTTTACAAGTTCCCATTGTTGCATTAATAAGGATTTTCCAAAGCTTGTCTCCTAACTTTGCAAGGAGATTATAGAAATCTAGTGTAAAATAAGGAACTAAAAAACAAACAAGAATTTTTTTAAAAAAAATCCCTCAAATACGTAGACGATGCTTCATTTCTCTGAATATGTGCTATGGCACTGTAGGAGTGAGGGAGAAAAAAAAGAGTACCAGGGCAGATACCAAGATAGGTTCACCTCCTGGCAATAAATATCCAAAGCTGAATTTTGTTGTTGTTCAGTTGTTCAGTCGTGTCCGACTCTTCGTGACCCCATGGACCAGAGCACGCCAGGCACGCCTATCCTTCACTGCCTCCGCAGTTTGGCCAAACTCATGTTAGTAGCTTCGAGAACACTGTCCAACCATCTCATCCTCTGTCGTCCCCTTCTCCTTGTGCCCTCCATCTTTCCCAACATCAGGGTCTTTTCTAGGGAGTCTTCTCTTCTCATGAGGTGGCCAAAGTACTGGAGCCTCAACTTCAGGATCTGTCCTTCTAGTGAGCACTCAGGGCTGATTTCTTTAAGAATGGATAGGTTTGATCTTCTTGCAGTCCATGGGACTCTCAAGAGTCTCCTCCAGCACCATAATTCAAAAGCATCAATTCTTCGGCGATCAGCCTTCTTTATGGTCCAGCTCTCACTTCCGTACATTACTACTGGGAAAACCATAGCTTTAACTATACGGACCTTTGTCGGCAAGGTGATGTCTTTGCTTTTTAAGATGCTGTCTAGGTTTGTCATTGCTTTTCTC
Organism: Lacerta viridis; assembly: GCA_900245905.1. NCBI lineage: Eukaryota > Metazoa > Chordata > Lepidosauria > Squamata > Lacertidae > Lacerta > Lacerta viridis. The sequence continues at coordinate 250,897 of OFHU01002644.1, read as the reverse complement.
CCAAGAAGCAGGCGTCTTCCAAGAAGCAGGCTGAATAGGTTCACTGATTAATCTCAATATTTACACATTTCGTGACACCTTTACCTTTGCTAGCTAAAAGACCAGAAAATAAGTAGCATGTTACCACTGTGGTCAGATTTTGAGTACAAATAGAATATTGGGTTTTTGAGTTACCGTAATATAATTGTATTCATTTGTTCATTAAATCTGTATACCATCCTTCATCCAAATTTCTCATAAGAACGTAAGAGCCTGCTGGATCAGGACAACGGCGTGTCTAGTCCTCTTCTCAGTTGCCAGCCAGGTGCCCAAATGGGGAACTTGCAAGCAGGACCCGAGCACAAGAACCCTCTCCCCGACCTCCTGTGGTTTCCAGCAGTTGGTATTCAGAAGCACTGCTGCCTTCAGATGTGGCGGCAGAGCACAGCCATCAGGGCTAGTAGAGTTCAATAGCCCTCTCCTCACCGATTTTGTCTAATCCTCATTTAAAGGCATCTACTGTAGGTTGGTGGCCACCACTGCCTTCTGTGAGACTCAGTTCCATAGCTTAACTAAGCATTGTGTGAATAGGTGCTTTATTTTGTCAGACTCGAGACTCCCAGCATTCAGCTTCAATGGATGTCTATGAGTTCTAGTGTTACGAAACCGGGGGGTAGGGGGTGGGACTTGTTTCTAATTCCTTCATCCATGCCATGGACAATTTTCTAAACTTCTATCATGTCACCTCTTCTCTAAATACCCATTTCCTCTAAACTAAAAAGTACCAAATACTTCAACCTTGCTTGCTGGGGAGCTGCTCTGTTCCTTGATCATTTTGGTTGCCCTTTTCTGAATGTTTTTCAAGACTTTGATGTCCTTTTTGAAGTGAAATGACCAGAATTATATGCAGTATGGCAAATGTGGTCACACCATAGTTTTGTATAACAGCATTATAATACAGGCAACTTTATTTTCCTTTCCTTTCCTAATGATCCCTAGCACAGAATTTAAATTTTCACAGGTGTTGCACACTGGGTCAACATCCTCTTTGAGCTATCTGCTACATCCCTAAGGTCTCATTTCTGATCAGTCACCGCCATCTCAGATCCCATAAATGTATCTTGTGAATTTATTATTATTATTATTATTTGCCTTAACATGCATCACTTTACACTTGTTTACACTGAATCACCTTGCCGACAAAGGTCCATATAGTTAAAGCTATGGTTTTCCCAGTAGTAATGTATGGAAGTGAGAGCTGGACCATAAAGAAGACTGATCGCCGAAGAATTGATGCTTTTTGAATTATGGTGCTGGAGGAGACTCTTGAGAGTCCCATGGACTGCAAGAAAGATCAAACTTATCCATCCTTAAAGAAATCAGCCCTGAGTGCTCACTGGAAGGACAGATCCTGAAGCTGAGGCTCCAATACTTTGGCCACCTCATGAGAAGAGAAGACTCCCTGGAAAAGACCCTGATGTTGGGAAAGATGGAGGGCACAAGGAGAAGGGGACGACAGAGGATGAGATGGTTGGACAGTGTTCTCGAAGCGACTGGCATGAGTTTGGCCAAACTGCGGGAGGCAGTGGAGGATAGGGGTGCCTGGCGTGCTCTGGTCCATGGGGTCACGAAGAGTCGGACACGACTGAACGACTGAACAACAAGAAGAAGAAGAAGAAGAAGAAGAAGAAGAAGAAGAAGAAGAAGAAGAAGAAGAGAGTTTGGATTTGATATCCCGCTTTATCACTACCCGAAGGAGTCTCAAAGCGGCTAACATTCTCCTTTCCCTTCCTCCCCCACAACAAACACTCTGTGAGGTGAGTGGGGCTGAGAGACTTCAAAGAAGTGTGACTAGCCCAAGGTCACCCAGCAGCTGCATGTGGAGGAGTGGAGACACGAACCCGGTTTCCCAGATTACGAGTCTACCACCCTTAACCACTACACCACACTGGCTCTCATCATCAACAACAACAACAACATTGAATTGCATTTGGCATTTTATCACCTATGCACTGAGTCTGGAGCGGTCCTTTTGGAACTCTTCACAATCACTTTTTGTTTTAATGACCCTGACAAATTAGTAACATCAGCAAACTTGAGCATCTCGCTGCTCACTCCAAATTCCTGATCTTTTATGAACAAGTTTAAAAGTACAGGTCCCTATATTGACCCTTTCACTACTCCACTTTCTACATCTCTCCATTTGGAGAACTGTCTATTTATTCTTACTTAACCTGCAACTTAACAAATTTGGGATCCTCAAGAGGACTTCTCTTATTGACTGCTAAGCTTACTCAGGAGTTAGCACAATGTCATAACTTGTGTTGCTGCGGTGTGATTAGTACAGAGAATCTAGCCAAGAAATACAAAGCCACAATAATAGAAAGTAATGATGATAGAAAGTAATAATAATATAAGTTATCAGCCAAAGATACTAATATATTAGAAGAATTTGATGGCTTACACAAATTCTTGTATTTTATAAATCTACTGTTGTAGTTTCAAGGAGGGTGGGAATCATTAATCATCATTATTTTTCAGGAATCTTGACTGCCAAGTCTAAAATAGGGGGGGGGGGAAGCATAAGCTAAGACAATAATTGTAAGTCAAGAACTCAAAGCCTCAGGGTAAAGCAATGCCCAGTTACAATAACAGACCCTGCAGTCATAAGTGATTTTGGAAATGTTGCATTCATACTACAGATTTGGGCAGCCTTATAATCTAATAAGCAAAATTACAGTCCTAATGTAGGTGAAAACCTGTAAGATGTGACATTCTTACGTGGATCCTATGCGTGTGATGCTATCTTTCTCTCTTCTCTCAAAGCCCCCCTTTTCTGCATTTGGGTTAATTCCTTAGCCTGCAATCCCAACCACGTTAAGTTAGGAGTTGTTGGCATCTGTCTGTCCTGAAAGGGACACAGGTGTGCACCTGCGAGGGCGAAGCCAAGCTGGTGTGTTAGCATCACCGACGTGACCTCCCTGACGTGCAAGCCTGGGCAGTGTGTTTGGGAGGTCCTGGGCTGCCAAGATGACAAGACAAAAGGTGACAAGGAAAGCAGAGCAATATGTTTGCACCAGCATGATTTGAATGATATTCTCAGATATATCATTAGGACACTATAAAACTATACAGTTCTGCTATGGGGAGTGCTCTCGGCTGCACAATGAAATTTCCCCTCTCTCTTATCTCCGTACCTGCTCCCACCTGCCATGCACATCTTAAATCTGTTCCAGAGGGTTGTGACGGGGGGGGGGGGGAAGAGAGAGAGAGACATAATGTATTTAGGAGGTCTGGAGAGAACCCAGGGATAGGAGAGGGAATGAAGTTCTGTTGTACAGCCCAAAGTGCTTGAGCTAGCAGAAGTATCAAGCTTAATAACACCCTTAAAATTTACCACCGTGGTCTTTGCTGGTAGCACTTTTTCTTTAGCTCTTCTTGCACATCTCTGTTGTTTATGTAGCATAGTTGCTGTGTAATGAACCATGCTCATTGATAAACACACTAAAAGCTTATTTCAAGAAGATTAAACATTTTTCTTCCACAGCTGAAAACACCACAAAATTATAAAGCGGTTGCTGTCAGGCTAATTCTCATTTAATGATCTGCCTACCTCAGGCAGGTTACACAATCTGGATATATTACTACATTGAAACATTTAACACAAGAATGTCTTTTGTTTATAATATAAAGCCTAAAAAATCCACGCAAAAGAGTGATTGCACTTGCAATTTTATTTACAAATACCAATGCAGGTTCATTAATTAATAAACAAGAAAATGTATAAAATACAACTGAAATTTGTTAAAGCACTGAAAGAAATGGAATTAAGTGATAAGGAAGAATCCACTGATCTCAATCATTGTTAGCTGCATTCTACTCTTCTGATGCACACACAGGTACTTTAAAATTTGCATTAGTTGATCACAAGCTGTAATTATGATCAATGAAGGATAGTGAGGTCTCTTTTTAAAAAAGAACATATTGAAAACAATAAAGTTTAGCACTTCCAAACTTTTCTATTAAAAAACAACAACTGTCAGATACAAGAAGGTCATGCCAGGGAGAAGTATCAGCAAGAACCAGTAGAACAGACCCCACCCCACTAGATAATATGACAAAACCAAAACATTTCTACAAATTAATATGCAGCTTAAGTGAACGCAATATTTTTAAGACTCTAATAAGGTAAGGCAAAACAAGAATACAGTGAACTCCAAAGGGCAGCCGAGACAGAAATATGGCTGAATCGTTTTCCTTGGTCATTCAAGTTCAGGCTGTGTTTGACTGTTTCAAAACATTTTTTAAAAAGAAAACTGAGTATGATATGATAAAGCCGCAGTTCATTCTTGTGTAGAAACTTGGGGCTTAACTATAAGTTACATTAATAGTTTTTTTAATAACATGTTTGCGACTGGCCATTTGTTGTTGTTCAGTCGTGTCCAACTCTTCGTGACCCCATGGACCAGAGCACACCAGGCACCCCTATCCTCCACTGCCTCCCGCAGTTTGGCCAAACTCATGCCAGTCACTTCAAGAACACTGTCCAACCATCTTCCTCTGTCGTCCCCTTCTCCTTGTGCCTCAATCTTTCCCAACATCAGGGTCTTTTCCAGGGAGTCTTCTCTTCTCATGAGGTGGCCAAAGTATTGGAGCCTCAACTTCAGGATCTGCCCTTCCAGTGAGCACTCAGGGCTGATTTCTTTAAGGATGGATATGTTTGATCTTTTTGCAGTCCATGGGACTCTCAAGAGTCTCTTGGGACTGGCCATATCTCCCCCTTAAAAATCCTTTCCTCTGTTCTCTTTTCTACAGAAAATCTCCTCATGTTTCTGTGCATCAGGTGCCCTGTGATGCAAATAGGACTTCTGGAGACAATTAGCAGCATTAAAGGGCAGGGTGGCAAGGGAACCAGCCCAGGTAAAAGGTAAAGGGACCCCTGACCATTAGGTCCAGTCGTGTCCCACTATGGGGTTGTGGCGCTCATCTCGCATAACTGGCCGAGGGAGCCAGCGTACAGCTTCCCGGTCATGTGGCCAGCATAACCAAGCCGCTTCTGGTGAACCAGAGCAGCGCACGGAAATGCCGTTTACCTTCCCGCTGGAGCGGTACCTATTTATCTACTTGCACTTTGACGTGCTTTCGAACTGCTAGGTGGGCAGGAGCTGGGACCGAGCAATGGGAGCTCACCCCGTTGCGGGGATTCGAACCGCCGACCTTCTGATCAGCAAGCCCTAGGCTCTGTGGTTTAACCCACAGCACCACCTGCATCCCAACCAGCCCAGGGAAAGTGTTAAAAGCACTTCCATGTTGCTTTTAAGCACAGCCACAATGTCTCTTAAGAAAGAGTGGTGACCAATCCTTAAAAAAAAAAATCAATAGATAAGGTGTTATTTTGAAGTTGCTGTAAATTTATTGGCTAGTTTTGACTCTATTTCTTATATCCTGAAGTTGTTTGGTATTTAACCAGAGACAGCAACAAAATAATGAGTCAACATACAAAAAGCTCTATTATATCCCCACCCATTTCCAGCTTTAACAGCCATAGTATTGAAGATATTATTTAAGAAATAAGAGAGAAATAAAGTAAAAATGAATCACCCCCAAGCTTTTCCCTTGATCTCAGAGTGGCCACTGAGATTATCATTCTACAGAAACCTACAGTACAAACCTATACATGTTTGTTGAGAAGTGAATTCCATGGCAGCTTTGATGATTTTAAAATCCTAATGATTTCAATTGGAGGGTCAAGTAGGTACTTGGATCTGTCCCAGTGAAATCAAAGGAACTTAAAAACTTTGGCTGGCATTTAACCTATGTATCCAACCAGGAAATGAAAAAGAACACTTTATCATATTTTTCTTCTAAATTCCCATGCCTACAGAAGAACCTCTCTTCAGGTTCAAAGCTTCCAAACATGATTGGAACTTGCTGGTCATCCAAAAGAAGGCTCCGTTTCACTTTTTTTCTGTTCCTTCCATTTTGCAGAATCACCAGTATAGCTACAAATTCCCCTGATGCTCCCAAAGTAAGAGAACTACATGAATACCCACAAAACTTTTCAATAAAAAAGTCAAATTGTATGAAATCAGTTTCTCCACTTCACTGCCTTGAAACTGATTCATATTTTGTTACACGCACAAATGACTGCTCACACAAGCGGACCACTCACGTGAGCAGCCTAGTAATGGGTCTGAGATCTCACACAAGTTCCCATCTGCCACTTCACATGAGCCTGTCCCATTCTTTCCAACAAAGAGCAAAGCATCCTTTATGCTCTCCAAACTAAAGTAGTGACTGAGCAATTGTGAATAAAAGACTGTGCAGAACTACACCTAGGGCACCAGGCAAGGGGTTCCTAACCCAGTGTTTTGCTGCCAAAGAGCGCTGCTTATAGGTCAGGTGTTTTTTAGAGAAAAGGCTGCAAGCTCAGGTGTAGGTTGTCATTTCCCACTCACTGCCACTTTCCCTCTGCTTGCCCAGGTTCCACAACGTGTTTGTGGCTTGCTGGTTTGCTTGTTATTGCATAACTCATTAGGTGAGCACCTATTTTATGCACGTCCTTAAACACAGTAGCCGTCTTTCCATCTGGCATTTTCCAGGCACTACTTTCACCCATGAAACCCAAAGGATGGCCGGGATTCCTCCTACTACAAATAACACCGTTTTAACCTGCAGTTGCCATGAATGTAAAGTACTCCAAAACGTTCCCAGAGGTTTGCACTGTAATTACATGACATCAGTTTTTGGTCTCTCATTGGTTTTTATTTGGGAGGTTTTTACCGTCTAAAAATATACAGTAAGTTTCTTCCTGCCTGATCTAAACATTACCTATCCTGTATTTTTATGCAATATACCATGGTAAGCGATTTCTCTTCCTAACACCCAGAATATGAAGGTAAAATAAGGTAAGACAGATGTTCCCCTCCTGTATTCAGAGGAAAGATACTTGAATAACACAGAAAAAATGACGAGACATACAAAAGCGGTCCAGTTTTGCTAAAACAAGTAGTACTGAATCAACAGCTTTTAACTTCAGGAAGTTCAGAATTTTCCCATCTATGTCCTTGGTCATTTGGGGAAATTCAGTTGTTTATCTAGAATCGTGGAAGGATAGCAACTAAGTGCAGAGATGCAACAATCTGTTGATAGTTTTGTGGCAAATACTGTACATGGATAGTTTCACAGTTAAGATTACCACTGGAGAATTTGGGCAGCATGCAACAATTCCCCCAAAGCTAGGATTTTGCATGCAGCATTTAAGAAAGGCATAGACCTACTAAATGTCATCACACCTCTCTGAACTCCAGACTTAGCAGTGAAGTGAATTTAACAAGCGTCATATCCAGCAAAAACACTGATCTCATGATAGAAGCAGACAATTCTTTAAGTGTTTGAGCTCTTTAAGATGGGAGCTGACAATTCAGTTCCATCTTGGTTAACTGCAAAGCTAAAAATTTAGACCCCTGCCTGCTTGCCTTCCTGTAAATCTGAGTAGCACCTAGAAAGTTTTTTTAAAAAATTCATTTCTGTACAAGTTTGGTACCTCAACATTTGATAGATGTAACCCTGCCAAAATGAAACACTTAAGTTGTGGTTTTAACAGAAGCACATCTAAGCATGTACTCTTGTCATTCAAATGACATACTTAAAATGGCTTAACTTTAATTTGATCATGCCTGTTGACAGTTAGACATATTCTTAACAGCCCTGATTTAACATTCAGGCACCCCAGAAACAGAAAAAACTGGGGCACATTAAAGTAAGTAGCAGATGAAATAAAGTTTCTGCTCTGAAAGCCTTACATACTGAGAGAAAGGAAAGCATGATCTCTTATTGAATTAATCAAAAGCAAATGCAAACAGAACACTTCATCTGACAAAACGGAAAGAGTGCAAATACTTGTGAAGCTCAACACCAAACATATTTACTCAGAAGTTCCATTAATGTCAACGGCACTTGACTGATGTACTGCAACCTTGCTCATGCTCCATCTTTTTGGGACTGACTGACATGGACTCCAAATGTTTATGGAAACTTTGAGGGTACCACGCGGAAACGCAGCAAACACTGGCTACATAACTTTTCTATCTGAGCCCGGGGCTTTAACTGAGTAGTGGATTTTTAATATGAGCCCCATACTAAAATGCTTGGGAACCAAGACTTTAATAACTTTTGGGACTTCCAGCAGAAGCAAATAACCTAGTAGAACAAGTTCAGAATTCATATACTAATCAGTCCAATCTTTAAACCTTCAGCAACAACATGTATCTTAAAAATGTATCTAGAATATGAGCTAGGATGTTAAAATTCATTACTTAACTCTAAAATGAGAGAACCAGAGTTCAAGTTGGCACCCTTTGTCCTAGAAGTATAAAGCCTTTATCTTCATCATCTGTCTCCAAACTGAATGTGGCTATTTGGTATGGCAGAAAGGCATTCTGCATACATTCAAGCACACCCTTCCTTACACGATTAGTTCATGTGTTCCAAACTTATGTCCTAACACTGGGGGCGGGGGGGGGGGGTATGGGGCAGGACCCTGCTTGAGCCTAGCTCAAATTAAATTCTCTGAAGGTATTGCACAAGAATCCTTCAAAGGCAATTGGCAAGAGCAAGAGAGATTGATATCAAACTAACCAAATCAACTTGAGATGACAAAGTTTTGTTACTGTGATCCCTGTCAAATGAAGACCTCCTGGATGGTCCTCTTGCAGCATGATTTTAACAAAAACCTTTGCTGTAAAACTCACCGAAGAGAAAAGAGAATTATATACCCTCTTCAGCAAATCGGCATTGTCACAGTCCATCCAAAGTTAAACACTTTAGATTTAAACGGGAATGATTTAAGCATGTCATTAAGTCTTACCGAAAACAACGGCACTAAAAGTGCATGCAATCAGCTGGATTGTTTACTAGTAGCCTATATGCTGATCCCACTGCAGGGTCCATGCAGCGTCAGAAATAACTGCACATGCATTTGGAATGTGGTGTTCAGTTAACACCAAGTGCATGCAATGGATTTAAAACCATGCGATAAAAGTACATGGGGCAAAATGGAAAGTTCCTCCGGTTATTCATCTGGAATCTGTTTAACTCGAGGCTCCATGTCCACTCCTACAACTTTAGAAAACTGCAGATTACTCTTCCTCACTGACTCGGTATCGTTTGGGCTGTTACACTGGCAGATTTGAAATAGCATTTGCAGAGGGGTGGAGAAATAAGTGCAATTACTCTTTGGCATGGAGGAAAGCCCCAGAGTCTTGTGGCACCATGAAGGCTAAGTGCATGATCCATCAAAGATGAGTAATTTTAAGAGCCACTGGTGTTAAAGGGAGGGTTAAATGTGCATTTAAATCCCTCCCTTTGAACTCAAAGGGATATGCAGCCCTTTCCTATCCATCTTTACTCAAGTTCTCCCAATTTCCAAGTCTTGAAGGCTGGGATCTGATGCATGCACGGAGAGTAAGCATCACTGACACAGTAAACTGTCAAGGAAGCACTCAGTTCAGCTTCCAAGGGAACATACTCAACACCCAGCTGTTCATTTCAAGGAAGACTTGCAGCCATGCAGAGTGGAGGAGAGTAGGTTCAATGGCTCAGAAGTCTCCCAGACTTCAGCAGTGCTTACTCCCGGCCGAGAAAGCATGCATGCATCTGGCAGAGGTGGGCTGGGGATGTGCCTTATTTCGTGTCTCCCTCCAAGTTAGCCTATTGCAAAGAAGATCAAGGGGGCAAACATGTGCGATAAACTCTACCGTAGAGTGGGGCGTCGCGAGGGTGACCAAGTGCAGCGCATTAAAGAAAACAAAAACCTACAGGGTTTGTGTGTGTGTGTGTGTGTGGACACCCCTCTCTCCCCAAATGCAGCCTCGCAAACGCCTCCTTTGGCCAGCTGCTCCCCTGAGCGGCAGAAGCCCAGGTGCCGCGGCGGCGGGTACCGTACCTGTGCGCGGCCCCTTCACCTGTTGCCTGGCCTCCGCCCTCCAGAAAGGGCGCCGGCTCTTCCTTGACCTCGCGCAGCACCAGCGTCTTCTCCCGCTCGCGCGTAAACTCCCCCGGCCCGCCTCGGCCGGGCCCCTCCTCCAGGGACTCCACGTAGAAAGCGGTGCGAGGGGCCGGCTGGCGCCGCTGCTGCTCGGCCAGTCCATGGAGCCGCGTGGAGGGCAGCAAAGTCCCGTTGAGGGGCGGCGGGGATGCAGCGCAAGGCGGCGGCGGCGGCGAGGACGACGAAGGCGACGGGGACGAAGAGGCAGCTTTCTTCCAGAAGGCGCCGCTGCTTCTCTCCTGGCTCTTCAGCAGGCGGCTCTGGCTCGGCCCCCAGTGCTCGAAGCTGCTGTCCTGCTGCAAACAGCCGCCGGCCGGGGCCGCCGGGTGGCTGAACAGTTTCCAGCGGAGGCGCAAAATGTGCTTCACGTCAAAGTCCTTCCGACCCGTGTTCGACATGCTGCTTTTTTTCCGAGGCCGCAGCGGAGGGAGACGAAGAGGGGCGCGCGGCTCCGGCGAACGGCACCGGCGAGGCTGGAGCGCGGCGCCTAATACGCCTCCGAGGCGCGGCGCTCGCCTCACGGAGGAGGGAATTTCCGAGGGAGGAGGAAGGGGTTTTTTAAAAAGAAGAACGGCACAAATAAACACATGCACAAGGGAGTTACAGAGCCGCCAGAGGTAGACCGGGAAAAAGGCGGCGGCGGCGTCCTCAGCGATGACAGCAATGAGGAGAGAGCTCCTCCAAACTGCGCGGCTGGAGAGGAGATGGAGCGAGCGAAGGGTCTCCTTCCCCAGAGCGCACCGAGGGACTGGCGGCGGGGGGAAAGCGCGCGCTGCTCTCGTGGACGAGGCGGTGGGGGAGAGTCCTCCGCTTTGCCCCCCCCCCGTCCCTCAGCCCTTTTCCGGGCTCAACGGCGGCAGCTCCAGTAGGAAAGCAGGTGGCTGCTTCTTCTTCCTCCTCCTCCTCCTCAGCAGCCGCCGCCTCCTTTCCTTGGCGCAGAAGTGTGGAAAGAGCCCGGAGTTATTCGCTCCCCTCAAGGAAGCCTCCACTGAGCGCTTCTCTGAAGGGCTTTTTTTTGGGGGGGGGGAGAGAAGCGGCGTCGAAAGTTGCGTAGCCTTTAAGGGCTACTTAGTCGGAGGGGAGGGGAGGCGGGCATATTAGCTCTCTTTCTCTCTCACGCGCACACAGCTGTCAAGGTCCTCGCTGAACCATTTTCTCTCCGCCTGCTGCTGCCGCCTCTCCAGCGCCTCCCTCTCCGGCGCTGTCAATAAAGGATGCAGATGTTCAGAGGAGCCTTGGGCGGCGGGAGATGCCAGATGACCCTAATTTTAACGGTCACGCTTTCCATGAAAACGAGGCGGCGGCGGTTTTTATGGCAGGATCTTACGGCCCCTTAGAATCGATGGGATGTTCCAGGTTTTGTCCCCAAAAAAGCGCTCGCGATTCTCTGCAGCAGGCGGGTGGACTCGTGTGAAGTTTGCACGAACAAGTGGGGATGCTGGCGAGTTTCCTCTTCTCCCGAGCTCTTATCGAGGAAGTCGAGTGCAATCCCCACATAGTGTCTTCCTCTTCAGGAGTTCAGTTTTGCAAGGATGTTCCAAGATGGCCACAACCTGTGTTTTGGAGGGAGCAGGGGCAGCGATAGCCTCCTCAAACTAGCAGTGTATTTCCAGGTGGCACTAAATTCAGTCTATAATAAATGAAGTTTCCACACTGGCCTTTCCCCCACTCTTGTGTGCTGACCCTGCTCCCTCCAAAACACAGGTTGTGGGAGCCAGTGTGGTGTAGTGGTTAAGAGCGGTAGACTTGTAATCTGGGGAACCGGGTTTGCGTCTCCGCTCCTCCACATGCAGCTGCTGGGTGACCTTGGGCTAGTCACACTTCTTTGAAGTCTCTCAGCCCCACTCACCTCACAGAGTGTTTGTTGTGGGGAGGAAGGGAAAGGAGAATGTTAGCCGCTTTGAGACTCCTTCGGGTAGTGATAAAGCGGGATATCAAATCCAAACTCTTCTTCTTCTTCTTCTTCTTCTTCTTCTTCTTCTTCTTCTTCTTCTGACATTTTGCAATCATTTGCTCCCAAGAGTTCAAACAGTTCTCATCCCAAGCTGTTGAATTTCCATGTTTTTCCTGGAATCCATCCCATTTTTACTCCCAGTGTTGATTTGATGTGATTTAGAAACACACACACACATTTTCACAGCAATAGTGGCCCCGTCTTTTCTGCTGTTAAGTGACTGTGGGACACCCACTGGTTGTTCCTGTCCTAGGGGATGGAGGGGGAAAGTTGTATTATAATTTAAAATCCATACAGATGTTACAGCTAAAATATGTGAGCACAATCCAGCAGGATTCTAAAATGCTATTAGTTGTTCCTGGAAAGGTGTGGATTTCCTGTTCTGGTAATCTACTTCCTGTGACAGGTGGGTAGCCGTGTTGGTCTGCCATAGTCGAAACAAAATAGAAAATTCTTTCCAGTAGCACCTTAGAGACCAACTGAGTTTGTTCTTGGTATGAGCTTTCGTGTGCATGCACACAAAAGCTCATACCAAGAACAAACTCAGTTTGGTCTCTAAGGTGCTACTGGAAAGAATTTTCTATTTTGTTACTTCCTGTGAGATATGGCTTGAGAATTCTTAGCCTTCCAGAGCAGGCACACATTACAAACCTTGCTTGCTCTCTTTCTAACCCCCTCAATTACTAGCTGCATTATATGCAAATCCTTGGAATCTAAACCCTGTAGAAGATGAGGGATTGCTGTTTAAAAAAAAATTGAGATGCCTCATAGGAAGCAATTCACAAATAAAATAAATAATTGTAATAAAAGCCATGGGCTGTAGTCAATGCTAATACTAGACAGAGTTGACCCATTGAACTTATTGGTTATGGCTAACTGTGGTTCAATTATTTTCAATGGGTCAACTGAGTAGGAGCAGCATTTGCTACAACCCATTGAATGCATTGAGTGAATAATTCCCCCAAATGAAAGGTCACCTCACATGCTGGAGGAAACACATTTCCACAGAGGTTCTGTAGCATTCGAAGAAGGTCTCTGTATACATGATGAATATACACCTCCCAAAATGAGTATATGTTCATTTCATTCATTTGTTCTCTCCCACATGTATGATAGCCCCATAAAGGTTTTCAGGGGAAATGGTGGTTTATCCACAATGAAAACATGAGGATCTACCTGTAATAATAATGTTTGAAGTGACAGGGTACTCTGTCAGAAGCAGGATACTCTGAAGAAAAGCTCTCTTGAATCCTATTGTTTTTCAGTGGCAATATTTAAGAACTTGCATTCATTGGTCTCATGGCTTTGCTTTCTAGTGAGCAGATATACTGGAAAGAAAGGGAGGCATTGTGTACATGAGATACAAAATGCAGAGCCTAGTTTTGGGCTGTCACGTTAATATATGCAGACAACGGTGAACACTAGGGAGGTTCAGACACATTTGCCTAGGGACATTTGCTCACCTGGGGGAGGAAGTTGCAAAGGTTGCACTATGCAGCTGGAACATAATTACTGAAGGAATAACTTCATGGTTAGAAACCAGCAGAGCAGCGGCAAAACTGCATTGCATGGCATTGCCTTCTAGCTCATAAATCATCATATAAAATGTATGAAAGACTGTAGGCAATAAAATGATACACACAGTGGCTGCAAACCACTTTCCTTACTGAAATTGGGTATTTGGAGGAGGGGAACAGGTCTCCCTTTTAAGGAAAAAATATGTACAAAACCCCCCACATGCTGTACATGTATTTCTTCAGTTTAAAGAAGTTTTATTCTTTCTCCAAAGTGCAATCAAAAGAGCACTATATGAAGTTCATGGTGAATGCAATTGGCAGAAGATGAGGAATGGTTTTCCTAACTCAACTAGGAATATTCTTTGCTCCTTGTTCATGAAAAAGCTGCAGCTTTGAAAACCCATTTGCAAAGCACAGATGCTTGGCACCTGGGATAATAGTTCCAATTCTTTTTGACTTATCACCAAGCTAGTAAACCCAGTTACAACCCTCTGTTAAGGGTTGCATCTGTCTCTAGACAAAGTCACATATTTCAACTAAACAAGATTCCAGGTCTCCAGGCCTCATTTTGAGGAGAAGAGGGAGGGAAGAAACCACTGCACATTTTAAATATTGATTTATTGCACAAGAACTAGACCACAAAACACCCCATACTGTGATTTTGTTCTCACCATTCAGTGATAAAACAGGACAAAAATCTGTTATAAAACAAATAGCAAAGAAAGGTAGTTTTTATCAAAGACCGCAATGAACTGTTAAAGGCACCTGCCTAAGGTCCTATTCAAATGATAGGGAGCAACATGAGGGCGACTACACTCCTGTTCATTTTAGTGGCGCTTGAGAGGAGACCTTAACAGTGGCTTGTGCCCAAGGTGGTCAGCTGAGAGCAGAGGTCATGCCAACACATGCATCTGGAGCAGCAGTGATAAAACTTTGCCATAAAGGCTAAAGCTCTGCAGACAAAATACTGAGTTTTTAAGTCACGTGTTATTTATGAAGGGGGAAATGCCCTTTCTTTTATAGATGATAAGAAGAAAACAAAATAATAACATAATTTTAGACACTTTGTTAACTCTGCGGCCGGCCAAGGCTGAAGCCAATGGTCGGCCACAAGGGGGGGGGAGGCATTACCCTCTCCCCGTTATGCCCCAGGAAGCCCCGCTGGTCCACAACTATTGCCCACCCTAATAGGTAGAAGCAATCGTTTTAGAGAATTCACTAAAAGTGACAATAAAAACCTGGGAAACCTTTGGGTTCAGTTAGTCAAATCCACATAGCTTTCACCTCATTAGACCTCACCCCACTGGCAAGTCCATACACACTTTTGTGAAGGGATGTTTCAACACTCCTTTCCCTGCCTTCTCTCTCTCTCTCTCTTTCACAGACTTGTTCATCCTGTGACACTTGTGGCACTTACAACAGACCTGTGCAAGAATCAAAATGCACATGTGAGCAGCACCAGGTGAGCAACTGAAATCATTTTCCTGCCGTGGTACAAAATGGTGGAGCTCATAAGGGAAAGAAACGTGGAGGTAAAATATTAACCTGTGTGTCAAACGCAGCCATACGGTTAGAAACAGGCATGATTTGCATGGAGGTCAGAGTATGGATGCAGGCGTGTAACCTCTGGCTGAAACTTAATGTGAACCCACAGGGCCTAACCTCGCTGCTATTAAAAGATAACTATCAATCCCTTTGGAGGAAGGCCATAGTAAAGAAGTTGACAAGTATAGGCCTCCATCCACCTAGCCTCATGTCACGTGACTTAATATGAAGATGAGTTTGATTTTTGATTTTTATAATTGAGCTTTTGGGGTTATTTTCTTTAAAAAAATGAAAGAATGAATATGTGTTTAAAAAAACTCAGCCTGTGTTGCACTTAACTTTGAGCTCAGTGAAATATGAGTGATATCTTCTTTTATCTAAAAAATTTAAAGTTAAAGTTTATATTTATAGTTCTATTTTAGCGTATTTTGATTGTTTTTTATGGATATTTGTGCTTTGAGAACCATAACAATAAATCTATCTATCTATTAACTACAGTCCTTACAGCTTCTTTTGACAAAGTTCTATAAAATTTAAAAAGTAATCTTAATATGAAGATGAGTTTGATTTTTGATTTTTATAATTGAGCTTTTGGGGTTATTTTCTTTAAAAAAATGAAAGAATGAATATGTGTTTAAAAAAACTCAGCCTGTGTTGCACTTAACTTTGAGCTCAGTGAAATATGAAGTTCTCGGAATTATTTCTTCATATCTAATTACATGCTCCATTCACCATTATTTTGCTTAGAGGGCTGAAAGCATGGTAGCTTTAGCATGAATCCATTTGAAATCAGGACACATTTGTTGGCTGCAGACCAAGATACACTGGGAAATGGAGAGGGCTCACAATCCTGTTTACAGCATCATGGCACTTTCATTGAAAACACTGCATATTTTTTTTACAAACTGTAACTCTTAAGCTCCTGCTTTTCATGCATTGCATCCTGGGAGATATCATATAGGATCTACTGAGCGTTCAGAAGTGTCATGACGATGGTACACAGTGGTTGTGGGAGAGGAGATAAGGCACAGCACAGAACTGTAATATCAAATATAAAATCAATTCTTATCAGCCTATTCCAGTAAAGAACAGGAAAATACATGTGTACAAGAATCTGCATTTACATATCTTTAACAATATAGCCAAGATGTTGTGTAAAATTGGGGAAAGTATCTATGCATGAAAAAGATGAACACACAATAATTCATAGCTTTAAAACTACAAATATGATGACTTAAGTTAAACACTGAACAAAACCAAACATAGCAAAATGATCTGGGTATTCAGCAAGCAATTCCAAAAGCAAGGAAGGATGCAACCCCCCCCCCTCAACTGGATTCTATCAAATGCATTTGCAACCCACTAGATGACTACCAATAGCTTCCAAAGATGACTGCAGTTGCATCTTCACACCAAGGGTGGGCAACCTGCAGTCAACCTCTGGCCGGTAGCCTAATATTATGTGGCTCTCAGCCTTATTTCAAAAGCTCTCTGCAAGCAATCAGCTGTGATTTCTAGCAAGAGCAATTTGTCCCTCTTCCAGCAGGTCACTGGGCAGAGAGGTTGGGGAAGTGAGAAAGGGAAAAGAGGATGTCAGAAAGAGAAAGGTGGGGAATGGGTGGTTAGATAGAAGGAAAGGATGATGTCTGGTGCCCCTTGGGATAAGTAGGGCAGAAAACAGGGAACCCAACAGTAGATGGAGCCGGAGCCAATGACAGGAAGAACCAACTGATTCTAGTTTTGTCCTCATCCACTTTCCTGCTAAGTTCTACAAGGAAAACGCTCACACAAGAGGAAAGCTGACAGCAGGATCCAACCAAGAAGGCAGGAAGGTAGGGGATGAGTGAGGGCTGACTGAGGTTGGTGGGGCAGCACCACCGGAGAAAAGGAGTGGTCACACTCACTTTTTTCCCTCTTAGGCTGTATACACATTATAAATTTAAAGCACATTTGAAGCACATCCTTTCCCTCAAAGAATTCTGGGTATTGTGGTTTACCATTCACAAAGTTACAGTTCCCAGCAACATGTAACAAACTACAGTGCTCAAAATTCTTTGGAAGAAATAATGTGCTTTTGGGCTATGGATTTTGGGCACAATATAGAATATGATGCATGGACAAAATTATGGAAAGAGACGATGAAATTCACTGCGTGTGTAGCTTTAAAGGAAAATCTTTATAAAATGATGTATAGATGGTATTTGACTCCAGTAAAACTGTCAAAAATGTATAGAATGCATGATAAGATGTGTTGGAAATGTAGACAGGAGGAAGGGAATTTTTATCACATGTGGTGGACTTGTGGTAAGGTTAAGGCCTTTTGGGAATCTATCTATAATGAGCTTAAGAAGATGTTTAAATATACTTTCCCAAAAAGACCTGAAGCCTTTCTATTGGGTTTGATGGGAGATGAAATAGATAAAAAGGACAAAAGACTGTTCATGTATGCAACAACTGCTGCGAGAATATTGCTTGCCCAAAAATGGAAATTACAGGAATTACCAACGATTGATGAGTGGCAGACGAAGATGGCGGAATATGCTGAACTTGCAAAACTGACTGGCAGGGTCAGAAACCAGGATGACTCGAGGTTTCAAAAAGACTGGAGTAAATTTGTGGAGTACCTAAGATTGAATAGAGGAAGTTTGAAGACACTGGTAGGATTGGAATAAACCTTTGACATAGACTAATATGGAGGAATAAAAACTGTGCGATAAGATTGGACTAGAAAACCTACTGACGTGGGGGAGGGAAGTCAAAGACTCGGCGGAGTTATGGGATATAATTTGTGTTAGATTTGGATGAATTGGTTGTATATTTGAAAAATAATAAAAAATTTATTCTGCCAAGATTACATACCCTCCAAGGTCCCAGTTTTCCAGAGTCCCGGAACTAGGAAAGCCATCCAGAATGTCCCTATTTCCCCCACCAGTGCCACTGCCAAGCTTGGGGAGGATGAGCCAGCAGTTGTCCCGAGCGATGGTGATAGCCATGGTGGAGGTTGTGAGGGAGCATCCCATTGCTTCTCCCTGGCCTCAAATTAATACCATATTCTGCACCAGCTGCCACTTCCAGAGTCTTCCAGAATGTAGTAGTTTAAAAGCACAAATCACTTTCAGGTAGCATCATATTTGAGTTCAGCACTGTATTAGAAAGAATTTGGTTCATGCGCAATTGAAAGTGTTGGCTTCGTTGAAATTTGGAATGAATTTAATTAGCCACTAAATCACAATTGTGCTTCAAGTATAACAGAATTTTAGGTTCATTCAAGCTGGGCATTCTGTTACTGAAACCAGCTGAGGGCAAAAGTTAGACCACCCAAAACAGGACAGTAAAACCAGTTTCACTATTTCAGTCTCTTGCCTAGATGCATGCTGAAAACTGTGATATCATGCTAACATTTAGATATACCTCTGTCCTCCTCATTGACAGCATGTAGGATTGAACTGATTAGCTATTTCAGATGGGTGCTTTGTGTGGGCAGGGGATATATATAATCTATATGCCTTCCTCTGTCTTTAAAAACATAGTAAAACTTGCACACTTAAAAGTGCCCACAGTCATGGAGAATTGACTTTATAGAGCCGTAAAGTTGCAAAAGATATGAAGCAGGATTTTGTTGGCAGGAACATTGCTGAACAAACCATGCGAATCAGATGCTGTTTATATAATACTGAGACAAAAAAGAAACTTAGAAAGAGGTCAAACTTAGCTCTCCTTGCAAATACAGTAAGTTTCTGCAGAGACCAGGTGTAAATGTAGAACTTAAAAATGTTAACCGTATTGTAGAAAGTAATAACTAGAGACATAGAGTTCCTATTGGTCTCCATTAGAATACATGGTGCCAGCAGCAGAGTGTTCTCTGTCTGTTCCCAGGGTGGGCGCTCGCCAATGTGCATACAGGACACACCCAGGTGCAGGGCATGCGGGTGCCACGGGAGTGACCCCTGCCTACTGCTGCAAAGCGGGGTGCACTCACAGCACCCCACAAGGCCCACGTTGCTTTGCAAGATTCTATCTAGATAGTGTATTCCAAAAAGGCAGCCCATGCCACTATGAAGAATTCCAGGTGTCCAATTTTCAGGTATCACACACTGATGGGAGACAAAAATTCAAGCTTTAATACTATGTGCTGGTATGCCAGAGCCTTGCGGTTAAGTGGAAGCCAGTTTATTTTATTGGGAAATTGTAGAATCAAATGAGCCTGCCGGCTGTTCTGAAACACTGCCCTGAACTTTTGGGAACTCCAGTTTAAAATGAAAACCAACTCTATGTGGCATTCCATAGAAACGCTGCATTCTCTTTTCACTGGCAGCTGTAGCCTCTCACATTCAGATTCCTTTCTCAGAGGTGCTAATCATTTTCTCTGTTTGTTTGTTTCTTTCTTTCTTTGCCTTTCACTCCCCATTGCTCCCTGCCCTCTAACAGCACTTGGAACATGAGGGCCAGTCACTCTGCTCAACTGCCCAGGACTGGAAACAGTTATGAGCACCAGGAAAAAAAGTTGTTTTCCAGGTGAGGACTGCTCAGCCAATTCAGTGTTCATTCATAACAGCAAAAGTTCAGATGAATGCTGGTGATGACCATCACATCCACTTTGCTTATTCTATTTATTTATATACCACTATTTCATTAAAAAATAGTTTACAGCATTACATTACATTACACATTTACATTAAAAAAGTAGTTTACAGCAAAAGAACATAAAACCATACAAAAATGATTTAAATCATACATCAATTAACTATCGTGGAAATATGTATTCTTAATTGCCTGCATTGGTCTGGCAGAATAGAAATGTTTTCAGCAAGCATTTAAAGGTTGAAATGGAAAGCGCCTACTAAATCTCTATTACCAGAGCATTCCACAATACTGGAATAACACGAAAGGTTCTATTTCTTGTTGTTATGAAATGAGCCCCATCAACTTTGGGAATGACCAGCAATGAGCCTGCATATGTTCTCAGTGACCGAATTGGGACATACCTGTAAGGGTTCATGTGGTCCCTGAAGTATCGTAGACCTAAGTTGTTCAGGGCTTTGTAAATGAACACAAAAACCTTGAACCTGACCCAGTAGTAGCCTAGCATTCGTAGACTAAGTCCCATTGAAATCAGTGGGATTTGTTGAAGAATAAGTACAGTGTATGTTCAACAATGGGAGTTTAGGACAGATTTCAGCATAATTTAATCTGAAGTTCAGGGGATGATTACTCCGAAGTATGTGTTAAAAGGAGCTTACTCTGCAAAAAATAAGTTAAGGATTGCGGGTTAAATGGATCCAAAAAAGCATTCAGAAATAAGTGGGCAGTTGGGGGGAAATGGTTATAGAGCAAAATAATTTTTAGCCCATCAAGTAAGCCTCCTTTCTTATACATTGTTTCCTATTATGAATACTCCTGAAATTAGAGAAAGAAAGTAGCACTTTTCATGTGACAGCAATATAAACAGTAAAACGGAAAAGAGCTCTAAATGGAACTAAAGAATTGGATATTTTTTTTTATAAAAAAAATACATCCAAACCAGACAAGAGTAGGTTATTTTCAACAGTTTGCTTAGATTTCGAGGCCCATGTAGTTCCATCATTCTTTTCTCCAAGTAAGTAGCACAGTAACTTGGCAACGGTAATAATTCTTAAGCAGAAATTGTCGACCGTACTATTGTAGTTAATGCTTTATAAATAAGTTTTGCAGAGCATTTGGAAATCAATCTTGTAGCATAGACCCAACCCAAAAATTCTGAAAACTGGGCTGTAATTAAGTGCAACTATTAAGGCAGAAACAGATGCTACATTGGGCATGTGGCACCACCAACCACCACATTACATGTCGTAATGTCAGCCTGGATAGCTCAGTTGGTTAGAGCATGGTGCTGATAATTCCAAGGTTGCAGGTTTGATCCCTGTATGGGACAGCCGCATATTCCTGTATTGCCGGGGGTTGGACTAGATGATCCTTCCAACTCTATGATTCTATGATTCTATGCATTTCCCTAGCCCCAATCCACAACCTTGACAAGGACAGGAAATGATACATTAAAAGTAGAGGACAATTCAGTATAGATTGTCACTTTTAGCAATAGCCTCAAGCTGAACGTATTGTACCTCTTCTCTTAAATTTCATAGTCACAGCCATTTGGTTAGCAAATTATTTTGATAAGTGATATTCTGAATGTCACAGCTTGCTAAATTTGCAGAAACATAGGTGCATAAATGTCTGCATTTTCCTAAACGTTCAAAAATGAAGATCAAGAGAGAACTCTTTTGTTCTTCTTTTGCTATAGAGTTCCATTGAAGTTGTACGCATTATACCTTAGTTTTATTCCTATTCTTCTTATTTTTTATTATTGTATCTTAAGCCATTATTGTCCATAAAGCCACTCCGGTAACTTTTAGTTACAAGGTGACTGATAAATGTTGCAAATAAACAACAGAATTTCAGTGTATTATTTTTGCCCATATATACCACATATATGTGTTCAATGTTGAAGCAATGATTCTTCAACATCAACTTTGTTGGACTGGTCATGTTGTGCGGATGCCTGATTATTGTCTTCCAAAGCAACTACTCTATTCCGAACTTAAAAATGGAAAGCGTAATGCTGGTGGTCAACAAAAGAGGTTTAAAGACTCTCTCAAGGCAAATCTTAAAAAAAATGTAGTATAAACACCGACAACTGGGACACACTGGCCTGCGAGCTCTCCAATTGGAGAACAGCCTTTACCAAAGGCATCATGGGCTTTGAAGGCACTCGAACTCAGGACACAAGGGAGAAACGTGTTAAGAGGAAGTCACGCTTGGCAAATCCACACCGTGATCAGTTCCCACCCAGAAACCAATGTCCCCACTGTGGAAGGACGTGTGGTTCCAGAATTGGCCTCCACAGTCACTTACAGACTCATTGTTAAAACCGTGTTTATGCAAGACAATCTTACTCAGCTGCAAGTGATCGCCAAAGAAGAAGAAGAATGTGTTCAATTGATATGTCATGGTTGGAACGAAATCCATAAACATCTCAGGTTCTGACTTATTAATTGTGTAATAATAATATAATGCAAGCATTTCAGTATTGTAAGTGTACAAACAAAAACAAAATAACCACCCCTTGGTAGACTTTACATAACAGATTTTCCCTGTGTAAACAAACAATACAGGCAGCTCCCCACTTACACAAGGTGACCGCGAATGTACGCATCACTGGGAACCTGGGAGTGGCACGAAAAGAGGCAAAAACAGTCCTAAAAGAGCACAAAAAATGGCAAAAATTGTACAAAAACAGTGTCTGGCAGTCCCACAAGTCTTTGCAAGTCCAATCCCAGGAGCCAACACTAACCTTTGCGTTCTGTGGAGAGCTGGAGTTTGAGCAAGAAGACTTGGAGGGAGCGATTGTGGTGTTTTGTGGTGTTTTTTTAAAGGGTTTTTAAAGGGTTTCCAGAAGTTTAGAGGGTGTTTGCAGGCTTTTTCAATGGTGTTCCCCAAATACACGATTTCACTTAAACATGTGGTGCCTCAGAACGTAACCCTTGCAATAAAGGGGGATCTGCCTGTATTTTCTTAGAGCAGAGATAAAACACCCCATGGCCACAAATGAACTGCAAAGAAGTGACAGTATTTGTACCAATATTCTACAGTTCATAGTGAGCCCATTCTTTATTTTCAGAGTCATTCAACGTGTTCCTTCACTGAGTTTTCTCAAAGAAAGGAGTGCTTGTCTTTTGACAGCCTTATCTACAATCCAGTTAAGTCAAGCTACTTTGGTTTAAACCAATTTATCTTCATTCAGGAATTTAACAAGTGATTCCAGAAAGTGTACTTGAATTTTCCAGCTTGGCTGATTGAATGGGAGAGCCATACTGACCCAACTTACATATTCAAGTTAAAAACAAACCACATTTTCTCTACATAATACCATGTTGCATCCATATACAGACATATTCTTACTCAGAATTTATTAATGCCACATCTGAAAATGTGTAATGTCTTCCATGAACCTGAGTAAGTCCAGGTGTTTAAATTTCATAAAGTTTTGAGCTGAGGCTGTAAATCTTTTTAAGCTGCCAAACTTATAATGCACTTCGTTATCTAGTAACCTAAAGTTAGAAAACTCAGAACAGAAATAAATCATAAACCTGTTACAATTGATTAAACAAAGGGAACCAGAGAAATGTCACATGCACCCTAGGGGTTCTATATAGAAAAGTTAACACACATAACTATGAATAGAAAAGCCCATGAAGCTATAATATTTAATGCAACTTAACAATAGTCAGAGATATGTTGAGTGATGTGGCTAGTTCATACATACCGGCTCAGTTCATACATACCAGTTCCTGGGGAACAGGAATGAGATCATATATATATTCACACACACACACACACACACACACGTATACTGAGCAGATCCTACACATGAACATACATAGGCATGTCCCAATGTGTTGTTGTTTTTTACAAAGATTTGATTGGTTTTCCACAAAAACAAAAAACAATACAATAAAACAAATACAACATCAACAAATACAACAGTTAAAACAAAAATAAACAAAGATACAAACCTAGACTGGAATACCAACATTCCTTTTACTAATAAAAAAATCTTGTTTCGAATCTACTTGGGGGACTTCCCCCGTTTTCTCTCCTTTGCTTCCAATTCTAATTTACTTTAATAACTTCTCATCTCTGAAATTTAAATCTATCACCATCAAAATATCCAAATATAACTTCTTAATATTTATTTTTACTTCATAATACAACATATTACTTCTTAAATCAAATCTTACATCTTATTTTACTTAGACTGCTGCTAATAAATCAATTCACATATCTCTTCACTAGTTCATAATCATAAATTCTTAACACACCGACTTCAGGGTACCATGATGAGCCGTCCTAATTATATTTTAAGCATTTTCACCCTATCCCCCTTCTAACCATTTTCCTTCGCCATCTCGGGATCACCCACCAGACATCTCTCCACCTCCCTCCAACATCATTATCCAGAATGTCCTCTTCTTCTTTATAGCCAAAGGTCAGACCACAGTCCATAAACATCCTTGCAGAGAACTCCAGGGAACACAAAGCATCACCTTCCAGCATCTCCATTCCAAAGTTCCAGTCATGTCCCAATGTGAACGAGTCCTTCCAAATATTTCAACCCTGACATTTCCCAATTCAAAATTAAGAGAAGTGTATGGACACAATGTAGTATGGGTGCATGTGGGCACCCTCCAAATGACCCTTCCATGAAATTAGTTCTTAAGCAGGATCATAAGGTATTAAGAAGTCCAGAGCGAGAAAGTATTGGATCACACAGAAGAAGCAGAAAGCGAAATTCCGACTCTTGAAAAATAATAACCGTGGCCATTGGTCCTAGCAAAGTTGCCCAGTGTGGACCCCATTTTTTTACAATAATATATTAAGTGGCAAAGTCAATTTCCCTATTGCTGCTTTTAGAGTTTTCGCTTAACATGAATCTCTTTGGAGACATAGCAGGTGCTGTTTTGAATTTGATGCTTCGCTTCTTTTCACTTTGTGTCTGTATGTGTACTTAAATGAAAGTTGGTTAAATCTTTGAAGCCACAACTGTTCCCATTGCCTGTACATTCATCAAGGTTTCTCTCTGTTTTACTCTGCAGCGAGTGCATATTGAATAAATGGCACACATTCATTACAAATTAGCTCCAGGCAGATGGTCTTTATTACCTTATGAGAACAGCCTAGTGCTTCTCATACATGCCTGGACAACTGTACCTCATTTAATTCTTTGAGTGGAAATACATTTGATTCATCTTAAGAGCAGTTATTCTTTGCAAAGGGAGGTGGGGTTTTGCCTGATCCCTGACACTTGGCTGCCACTTCTGAAATAATAGACAGTCGTTTTTTGAATCTGCACTTATGGCATGATCTACTAAGGTCTGTGGAAATAAAATCATGTACTTGAGAAGAGCAATTTATATGTTACAAGTATTTCTACAGCTCGTTAATCTGTGAGCATACTCACTAATAGGGCCAGAGAACCAAGTGGAGCCAATTTACCTTTCTTAAGAATAAAAAGTATGAATTGAAGCTCATTCCTCAAAATTCTGATGTTATGCACCGCATTTAACAGTCTTGATTGCATCAATTTTAAAAATAGCAAAGGAGTGACAGAAAAATAGATTTTTGCAACTTTCTCCAATGGTTAATTAATCTCCTTGCTTAGCTTGTTGCAGCTGTCTATTGCTGTGAGCCTAGAATAAGGTTGTGTTATTAATAGGTTAAAAATGTTTGGCTATTCCCTGACACTTCCTGAATGATAATCTAAGCTTTCTCTGATGAAGGAACTGCTTGGGGATGATGTTACAGTTGGTATGAAAGCTGTTAATTGGCTGTGGACTCTCTGTCTATCTGAATTGTCTCCATTCATTTAATATATATTATTTCAGCATTAGTAGAGTTGGGTTAATTCCAACTGCTTTTTCAGCAGCAGAGGCATAGAATCAGGCTTCTCAGTTTACACCTTTGACCATCGTGCATACAGCTAATTACTAGCATCAGATATGCACCACCCTAGAACATAAAAGCAAGCATATGGTATCTAATAAGACACAACCATAGGGAAATCCCATAGCTGAAAATGAATGACTTTTGAGACAAAGCTGACATTAAATATACTTAACAATCCAACAGGCAATGACGAAGATGATATGATATTGTTAGCTGTGTCCTGTGCTTATATTATATTATATTATATTATATTATATTATATTATAGTAATAGTTTATTACAAGATTAATAAACTAGTATGACAGCTGTGGCAAGCTTATTTTTGAAACTGCCATATGGTCACTGAAGTTTAGGTTGTTCTGTGCTTCTCAATGTACTAGCAATGCAAACAATGCTTTGAGAGTTGCCTTGCAATTAATCCAAGAGAAATCTACGACTCTATTTATTATCATTACCACGATGATTACCGTTGCCTCCATCATCCTCATGTAGGTTGTTCCTGACTTTGATTTGGAATGACCAAGGAAATGTTATTGTAGGATTTTCTGACTGTGATACGGTGTAATTTTTCTAAGTCTGTTTCCTGTTGCTTATTCAAAATGGGTTAGTCCACATAAAGCAGTGTTTCCCCCACCACCACCCTGAAAAATAGTTGCTGGTACATATGCATCATGTCCCCACCAGACCCTTCCTGCTGCTGCCTGACCACCCACCTGCTTCCCCCTACCCCCTCCTTGCACCTTTGCCACTTTCAATGCTGCCTTAATAATAATAATAATAATAATAATAATAATAATAATAATAATAATAATAATTTATACCTCTCCTATCTGGCTGGGTTTCCCCAGCCACTCTGGGCGGCTTGCAACAAAACATTAAAATATAATAATTCATCAGACATTAAAAGCTTCCCTAAGCAGAAGTTGCCTTCAGATGTCTTCTAAAAGTCAGATAGTTGCTAATTTCTTTGACCTTTGATGGAAGGGTGTTCCACAGGGTGGGCGCCACTACCGAGAGGGCCCTCTGCCTGGTTCCCTGTAACTTTGCTTCTTGCAGTGAGGGAACCACCAGAAGGCTCTCGGAGCTGGACCTCAGTGTCTGGGCAGAACGTTGAGGGTGGAGAGGCTCCTTCAGGTAGCCTATACTGGGCCGAGACCGTTTAGAGCTTTAAAGGTCAGCACCAACACTTTGAATTGTGCTCGGAAACGTACTGGGAGCCAATGTAGGTCTTTCAAGACCGGTGTTATGTGGTCTCGGCGGCCGCTCCCAGTCACCAGTCTAGCTGCCGCATTCTGGATTAGTTGTAGTTTCCAGGTCACCTTCAAAGGTAGCCCCACATAGAGCACATTGCAGTAGTCCAAGCAGGAGATAACCAGAGCATGCACCACTCTGGCAAGACAGTCTGTGGGCAGGTAGGTTCTCAGCCTGCATACCAGATGGAGCTGGCTTTCATGTGCACAAGTCTTGATTCCAAAGAGCTGTGATGCTAAGCTCGCTTGTCATAATATTTCTGACTTCACTTACCATTGAGCAAGAGCCCTAAAGACTAGATATTGTTGATGAAAGAACTGACAAGGAGTATGTGAAAACAAGATCAAAATATAAACTTACTTATGCAAAAGCGTAGTATAGCTCAGAAGCATTTATGACCTTTCTAGGTCAGAAGAATATGATGGACTGTCTAGATAGGTGGAATCACCTTTGAGGAGGACATAACCCTGGACAGTCTTTGAATTTCTTGTTCTGAGTGGCTCATTGCAAGGAGCAGCAGAGCATGAGCCTGAAAAGTCTTCCTCCTGGAAGACTCTGATGCTTACTAAAGCAGGACAGTTGAAGGAATTATTTTAGAAAATTTAAAGGTATTTTACTAAGATCGGGAAAGGGGGGGGAGATCAAGAGGCCTTGATGCATCCCAATTACTTCCATTTTTATTCCATAAAGCTTTTCTGTGACCACAGTAACCTCTCTTATTTTATGCTTTCTGATATCAGATGACCTTCCTGACCCTCATCAAACCTTTCTCCTCCCCACAACTTCCCCAGCCTGTCTTACAAATATGGCAAGCTCTCTGGGCAGCAATGCCTTCATTTCTATATTCTCATTTGGAACTATCAAAATTGACAGGTAATGTTAAATACTAGTGAAAGGGATAAGGCTAGTTTATTTCATTTAAAATTCTAGATATTACCACTAGAGCCTTAGATCATAATCTTCAAGGCATTTTACTCTGAAGAAGTTGCTTCTAAGTCAGCAGGAGCATTCATCAAAATCAGAAAGTCATGCTGAGCACTAATTTGGTGAGATTTCAAGCTTGCCTGTTTAAATTTGGAAGATTTTTTTTGTTACACATATCTTAAAATATTATTTTAACGCCTCAGTGCTTGAATAACCAGGTGGAGTGAAAAACTCATAGTCAGCGAGGATGACAGACCAAACACTGCTGAGGCTCTTTATGGCTGGATCTGGTGCTGTATGTGGGTGAAAGTCTCATGTGGGAATTCTATATTTCTTGGTGTAGGGAGGTTTTATTGCTGTTTAAGAAGGTTTACTGTTTGAGGGGGGTTTTGGTTTCTGTTTGAGGAGGTTTTCCTATTCTGTTCAAATAATAATAATAAAACATTTCCCCTCATATATTGTCTACCAAAGATCCTTTGAAGAACCTGCAGTGTTAATTGGCAAGACACCAGGAGGGTTGAATAACTGAATCTTACAACAGGAAAAGTTTTCCCCAAGTCCTGGATGTCCCCATTCCCTCCTCACAGCACCAGCAGCTCCAACCATTTAAAACAAAGTGATTCCCTGATTTGAACCCAAAACAGGGGACTGGATCACCATGTACAATTGAGTGCTATTATTAAAGTAAGAGATATTGCAGTATAGAGGGGTTCTTCATACTATGGAGAACTCTATAGCTAGAGAAGACCACTCTGAAATCCAGAGGGACATGTGGCAATAGGAAAGGTGGAAAATTCGAATGGAAATTGCTGGTATTTGCTTACCTTCCTCATGTCTAAACAGAAATCCATCTAGCTAATATGATCCGTATTCACTGTCACGGTTGCTTTCTGTAATTAATTACAGTTCTCTCTCCCCCCCCCCCCAATTTGCATTGCATTTCCTTTGCACTGAAATGAATGGGGTGGAATGCCATGATGATAAGGTAAGTATGTAATTTGCAAAATCAGTTACATAAATAAGTTGTATAATTTTGCCACAGCAGACAGTGGGTTGAATATAGGGGCAATGGAGCAGAAACAGGGCTGCTGCACTCAACCAATACAAGGCAGAATGGAAGAGGCACCCCCCAGCCAGTGGCAGCATCAAGTTTATTTGTATGCGGCTTATCCAAATAAGGTTCAAAGCAGTTGATAAGAACAGTAGACCAATGAGTGCCATAAAAACAAGCCAAACTCTGCACACTATTCATATATTGCGTGACTTGGCAGGTTTTTGACAGTCCTACCGTTTTCACAATCCCAGGCATGCTCTGTGGCATACCGTATATACTCGAGTATAAGTCGACCCAAATATAAGCCGAGGCACCTAATTTCCCTACAAAAATGTGGGAAAGCTTATTGACTCAAGTATAAGCCGGTTCACCTTTGCCACTGTGGTAGAGGAGGAACGAGCAGCCCAAAGCAGCCCTTTGGGCTGCTCCTTCCTCTTCCTCCTTTGCTGCTGTGGAGCTCACCCCATTGCCATTCTTCTCATCAGCAAGCCCTAGGGCTCTGTGGTTTAACCCACAGCGCAATGTTCCCTTGTGTTATACAGAGAAGGCTGGGATCCTGTCCTGTTTAAGCAGGAGCCAGGGAAAGTGAGCACCTGTGGGGTTTTAATACTTCCTTAACTGATAGGCTTTCTGCCTTCTGGGGTCTAAAATTTGCATTTATGTGAGCAGTTCAGGAATGGAACAAGCTGCCTGGGGAGAGTAAAGAACCACCGTTCTTGTACACTTCTTAAGGAATGGTTGACTTGAGTATAAGCCGAGGGCAGCTTTTAAAGCACAAAAAGTGTGCTGAAAAACTAGGCTTATACTCAAGTATATACGGTATTTATGGATATTCTTCCACGTATGGAATTGTTTCTGTGAGCTTTGTTAAGATGTGGACATGTCAAGGTGGGTAAGAAGTGTGGAATGACTCTGGAAAGGAAGCAAAAGTCCTGGTTTGTTTGTTTGTTTCCCAGAAGGGACCTGACATTTCAGCTAGAATCTGTTTTTATTGCTAAATACATCATGGATGCGTGCATATTGAAAGGGAGCAGCTGGTAACTTAATCGTTGACTCCAAAATATCCATGCTCATTTGATTCCAGGTGGTGGCTCACTGTGGTGGTGAACCTTATTGTAGGTGTGCACAGCGCATTTCATTAGGGTGTGCACCCAGGGGGGTTTTAAGCGAACATTTACCGAATGCGTAAAGGTAAAGTAACGATACCCCTGACCGTTAAGTCCAGTCGCAGACGACTCTGGGGTTGCAGCGCTCATCTTGCTTTACTGGCCGAGGGAGCCGGCGTTTGTCCGCAGACAGTTTTTCCGGGTCATGTGGCCAGCATGACTAAGCCGCTTCTGGCAAACCAGAGCAGCGCACGGAAACGCCATTTACCTTCCCGCCAGAGCGTACCTATTTATCTACTTGCACTTTGATGTGCTTTTGAACTGCTAGGTGGGCAGGAGCTGGGACCGAACAATGGGAGCTCACCCCGTCACGGGGATTTGAACCGCCGACCTTCTGATTGGCAAACCCAAGGCTCTGTGGTTTAGACCACAGCGCCACCCGCGTCCCCACCAAATGCATACTCATAGTTAAAAATGACAGTATTTGGTTCATCAAACTATTGAAACTAAAACTTAACTTCTCACCATATACTTCATTAGCTTCTGTGGTTTGATCACCCAAGTCTAGGACTCTGGGGAACTTTTAAATGCTGCCGCCACTACCACCCCTCCTAAGTTTTATATGTTTTGGTGGGGAGACACACTGGACGTTGTGTGGTTTGGCAAGCTTTTTGCTCATCTGAAACAGGAATGAAGTAGGGATTCCCCACCCGCCTTCTGTTTTAGGTCATTTGCTTGAATTATTCTATTACGGATGAAGTTCTCTGAGTCTCTCCCAACCCCCCCTCAAAAACCTTTATTTGCCAAGTACACCTGAGTTTTGATTCTAATGACATCCATACAAGTTTATAAATATGGGGCGGTAGTCAACTAAGGTTTACTCAGAGTAAATCTATTGAAATGAATAAACCTAACTTAGTCGTGCTCATTCATTTCAACTGGTCTGAGCAAAGGTTGAACACCACCGGTAAGGACGGAAGGAAGCACTTCTAGGCTGCAGTCCTATTTATATACACTTACCTGAGAGCAAGTTTCATTGAACCCAGTGAGACTTACTTCTGAGTAGACATGTGCTCTGTTAAGCAGCTGCTTCGGTCTTAAACAAGCTCAACTTGGCTGGATCTTGCTCTTACAAACCAAAATACCACCCTGTACTTATGGAGAACATACCATTTATTTATTTTTATTTTTTAAAAGCAACTACTCA
Source organism: Lacerta viridis (assembly GCA_900245905.1). Taxonomy (NCBI): domain Eukaryota; kingdom Metazoa; phylum Chordata; class Lepidosauria; order Squamata; family Lacertidae; genus Lacerta; species Lacerta viridis. The sequence continues at coordinate 219,830 of OFHU01002644.1, read as the reverse complement.
TTACCAGGGCCAGCCAGGTGAGGTGACTGCCTCAGGCAGCAGGTTCCACAGGGGCAGCAGATTCCACCCTTGTTCCTGATGCAGATCTTCCCTCTTGCTTTCTTCCCTGGTGGGGAGGGGGGAACCATTGTGGGGTCTGCCTGGTGTGACAAAACATTCAAAATGATCATTACTAGAAGGAAAGCCCATCTTGATTTATTTCCTACAAGAGAAACTTACATGAGCCAGAATGGCTTTTAAAAAGAAAACAAGCATTCACTTATAGTTTCAATTCAACCTGTTTGCTTCCATCAATTAATACCTGTATTTATCCCCATCAAATACTGTAGTTGGTTAATTTGCCAATTGAAGATTGAATCTGCAATATATTAGTCACATTATCCTAGTCCTGCTCCTACCCTACTCCTGTTTCAGTTGGTTCTACCCATCTAAACTCTTACCCAGAAAATTCTCCCTTATTTTTCCCCCTGCCTGCCCCAAATCCATACAGCCACTACCCATCCCTCCACTCTCACCATTCCAACTTCTGCCCCAACCCAGCCACCACCATAGACTGATGCAGGTAGAAGCTGCAGATCCATTCCAGACCTTTTATTCTGCCAGTGTTTGTCTGTCTTCTTCCTTCCACGTTTGTCATAATGGCTGAGAGAGCTGAATTGTCACTCCGTACAACATTAGAGTGTGCCTGGGCACACCTGCCCCCCTCCACACCTGTACACATGCCTACAAACCCTACACCCATAGGTTTTATAGTACAGAAATCTGTAAGGAGGGGTTAGGCACATGTTATTAGAATTCTGCTTCCCAGCTGCCCAGCATGACTCTCCATCTTTTCCCATCTCCCATCTTATTTGCATCTTTCCCCAGGTGTTGTACGTTTATGTTAATTGGTATTTCGAAATCTAAGATGACTGAAGCTGGCAGCTGGCATGCATATTCACAGAGTAATTCCTTAACTTCAATTAAGCCGGGAGAATTCATTTCCTTTATAATGTCCATCAAAGGAGTGCCCTGGTGTCAGATCCACAACAAATGAGGGTTGAATTTCAGGGGACAGCAGGATTCAGAATATCATACTGTTCCGGCCAATTCCTAGTATTTTCTTCTACGATGTGCTCCTTCTGATGCCTTGAGATAATTTGGAAAGGACTTAGTCCATGGGTAGGCAAACTAAGGCCCAGGGGCCGGATCCGGCCCAATCAACTTCTAAATCTAGCCCGCAGACGGTCTGGGAATCAGTATGTTTTTACTTGAGTAGAATGTGTCCTTTTATTTAAAATGCATATCTGGGTTATTTGTGGGGCATAGGAATTTGTTCATTCCCCCCCCAAAAAAAATATAGTCTGGCCCCCCACAAGGTCTGAGGGACAGTGGACCGGCCCCCTGCTGAAAAGGTTTGCTGACCCCTGACTTAGGTTATCAAGAGTTTGTAGATGGTGACCTGAACCAAGGTCTCCCCACTCATGACACCCTTCCTTTCCAAGTGAAGTGACGTTGCCTTTTGAATGGGCAGGGGAGACATCAATGAATCAATAGTTCAGTACATTGTCGGTTTCCTTGTTCTCAGGCCATTTCTCCAGTGCAACTCCTGGGAGACGTAATAACCCCAAAGCAAGTTCCTACCCAGGTATTCTCTTAAGTGTATGTTTCTTTTTTCATCTTTATTTTACAATTCACTGACATTATATATAAAACTGAGTCAGACTATTGATCCATCTGCTTTGTTAGGCAGCAGCTCTTCAAGGCCCACAGTGGAAATCTTTCACATCACTTGCCATTTAACTAGAATTGCCAGGCACCAAACCTGGGACCTTCTACATGCTCTATCACTGATTGACAGTCCGTCGCCAAAGCAAAAACTGTTCTTTTCCCTCTCTTAATTTTAAATCCTCTCCTCCTATGGATTCCAGTTGGAGGAAAACAACTGTTCCAGGGCTGGTGTAGCCTGTTTCACTTGTCATTAGTATGAGAGGAAAGTGGGATCCCACAGATCCAAGATCCAGTCCACCCTGGCATGGCTCTTTTCAGCTCGAGGAACAGAGATTTCCACATCCCATTTTTAAGCTGATGGTGACCTCATTTTGTTGCATCTCTTTGCATGTCTTTGTGGCCACAGTCCAAAAAGCTTACAAAAGGAACAGTTTGGCTGTCTGAAAATTATCAAAGTTTGTAATAGATGTAAATATATTTATATAGCCCTTCTTAACTAATCTTATGTCTGTTACTTTGATAATATCTTTCTTACAAGATACTCATTTTCATAGGAACATATTATGTGTCACCACAGTATGAAAATGTAATTGTCTTCTTTTATTAGGGCAGAGAATAATGATTGGTAAGTCCTAGGACATGTAAACTAAATTGCTTCATGGCATAGTCTGCTGTAATATGGTAGGCTAAGCTAAATTGAAGCTAAATAAAGCACTGAAATGAGTTCCACTAATTGTTCTCTAAAATTAGAATATTTCAACAGTAAGAATAAATTAATGCTGGAGTATGTCAAAAATCAGATTTTGCATATATCCCTGTGCTGTTATGTGGCATTCCTTCTGGAGTAGAGGGTATATACTGTAAAGCAATGTAATTGTTCTGTCCTTGTTTGCATGGGCCCAAGACAGGGGTTAACGAGAAAAGGAGACCTGGGAAAGTCTTAGAGGTGGAGGCTAGTCTTTCAGAAAAAGTGAAAGTCATTAATTCTACCCTTCCTTCCAGAGAACATTTTCAGATGGTGATCAAACCATATTAGGAATAACAATGTTGAGGACCGCCAGTGCTAGCCAGATCTCCATGGGATTGTAGGAGCTCCTCAAAGCATTGCAAACACCAGGTCCAGAAATATATGCTTTAATAAAAGCAGGAGCCATAAAGCAGAAGGGAAGGATGGAACTTCACTTGGAAATGATTGGAAGAGAGCAAGAGGTGGCTGAGGAAGTACTATAGAAAATCAAGGCACATTAGGAACCAGAAAAAAGGCAGCAATTTATCTTAAATAGCAAAACTAGAAAATAACTTGCCTTGTTCCATCCTTGTAAAGTATCAGAAAATCAGTAACAAATGTGAAGCCTAAGCATTTATGGTATTTAGTAATATATCTCAAGTGCTGACTGAGTACTGTCTCCATCCCAGAGGAGGAGAGCAGTTCCTTCCACTTGACAGGCAATGCTCCTCATAGGAATTTCATGAAGTAAAGAACCTGTTCAGTTGTGAGGAGACACTTTCCACACAGAATTTGACCCAGAAGTTGGACCTACTCAAGTCAGGTAGGGTCATCTGCTGTACAAACAATGCCATCTCGCAATTCACTGGATTCTCGATGTAGGGAACGGCATTCTAGGGGGGCATCTCAAATGCTCCGACTGTCCCTTCTCCACTTCATCACCATCTGCTATCTTTGGTTTCCGTTGCTTCTGAGACGTGTATGTATGTGTGAGAATTTTGTTTGAATCATTTCCACCTATGTGTCATGGCTGTCCACCTATTCTCAGCTTGTGGTCCATGGCACATGGCTTGATTTAGGGCACACTGGTGAATGATGGTTGCACCTTTGAACGAAATCAAATTATATGAAGTACCTCAGGAGCATGCTGGAGCTACCAATGAGCTCAGAACCTGGCAATCTTCAACAGACAAGAGAGAGGGTCGAAAACAGTGGCTGAAAAAAGGCCAGACATGAAAAGAAGAAGACATCTGCACAATTTATGAGATTCCTAATGGTCTTCAAGAAAATTTCTTTTGCAAGGAAAGTGCTTCTCACCAGACTGACCGGGGCAACTTGTTTTTCAGCTCCCCTAACGCAACATTCACACAAAAGTTTTATTTGTGGAGTAAAAGTTCTGCCACGATCATGCAAATCCAAAACTGTGACTATCTGTGTGGACAACCTGCGCATGGATAGGGTTGCCATATGTCCTCTTTTTCGAGGACACGTCCTCTTTTTCAAGGGTAGGATCGTCATAGTGATCCATAGTTAAAAGTAGAAGTCAGCAAATGTTTCCTCTTTTTTGCTCTTCAGAATATGGCAACTCTACACATGAAGGCAGTGGCTGCCGCAAGAGACACCCCCAGCATTTTGCATCTATGTGAAAGAGGAGGAATAAAGAAGCAAAATGATTCCTAAATGAAGGTTTGACTTGGTGTTTACCACAGGGAAGTATAAACAGTATGAATACTGCCACAGCAGGCAAGGATACTTAGGGAGGTACCGGTAAATGTTGTGTTTAATCCGCTTCAAATACAAGGGAGAACATTGCCAAGAAAGAGAATGTGACTATTACTCAATGGGGGAAAAGGTGGAAGCAAGGCTTTATTTTGTTGGTATCAAAAGCAAAATCATACCAATCCCAACTGAGGTAAATTGGTTTTGCTATACAGGAGCAAAGGGAATTTACTCCAGCTGCGATTTCCTCCGGGAGGAGACTGCTGGTGGTGTGTACTTTTTAAGCATTGATGCCATGGCGGCCGCCCACTGTATTAAAACGTGTGAAATTGCATTCCCCGCACCAGACGTTAAACTAAATGTATCATTTACATGTACTCAGAACCATGGATGGTATAATAAAAGATGGAATTATTACAACCAGGCCCCCTCCTGCAACACTGAAGTGGGCAGCATTAGAGAGGTTTTGAGTTATATTCGCTCTGGCATTTGTCTGTGGTTGCAAGCACACCAGTGTGGCTCATGAATGGGGGAAATTGCATGTTTCATTTAATTTACAGGCACTGTTGTTCATCATATATACTTGGGTTTATGGCCCCTTTTGGATATAATATCTTACCTAAATTCAGAACCTTCCTGCAATTTTAGAAGGCGCAACACACAGCCTCTAGTTTGTGTTGACTCCATTTAATGGAAGTTAGCAACACCCTCTTCTTCTTTTTTTGATAGCATCACCAGTCATAGTTTTAGGCAGGTAATAAAAGAGAAAAGTGTGGGTAACACAAGATAAGAGGCAGTGTAAGGCATCAGCACACCTCTTATTATAGAAGTCCTACCTGTGGGCTAAGTTTTTTTCAAAAACCAGTTTGTCATTTGCCTTCTGTATGGGAGAGGAGCTGAAAAGTATTAGCAGTCCCTATGCAGGCATGCACAATTGTTTCCAGGTGAGCATTTCTAGTTTTCAGTTCAGAGAAAGAAAATATCACCAGTACAGCATATAGTAACAGAATTGTAGACGAGTTTCATGGACGGTTGTGCTGGGCACAAAATCCCACTTTGTCTTCTTTTCTTTTTGAATCTCAGATGTAGAGCTTAATTTAGTGCTCAAACCCGTTTTGATTGAGCAGGTGAGGCAATGTGTGTGCCTGTGCTGCAGGGCTCCGTTTTTAAGTAAATATAGACAGCTCCCAAATGAATGAGATTAGAAGGAGTGGCTTTCCGATGAAAACATCTGACTCCCAAGCAGACCTGACGCTTGTAGCCCTAACTCTGGAAAGTAGCTTGGATGTCACACAAGAGCCCAGACAAAGTCAACGAAAGTAACAAATAGAAGTGTGCCTCTGTGTCTGTCTGCTCATTTTATATTTTCCCTCCTATGATTTTATTTCCTGGTTTTAATTTATATCATCACACATCACACTAGTACCACATTGCAGTGAAGAGTGGGTTGAGATATCTACCGGTGTATATATATAAAATCCTTCAAGTTGGGTGTTTGTGCTGTACCACCTTTCTCCGTAACCGCTTGACCGATTCTGTTCAAATTTGGACACAACGTTCCATGGGCATATGGGAAGGATCTTACGTAGTTAGATTGCAAAAATAATACACCTAACCCAGGTAAAAATTGGATTTTGTGCCAAAAAACACAGCGCCCTCCAGTGGACGGAACACAGCATAACACACTAAAAATGTCTCAAGCCCCTCCTCCTCCTGTTACTACATCACTACCTCCAGCCAATAGAGGGGCACGCTGCTCACAAACGCTGCTGCTGTCTCCGGCAGCAGCTGTAGACCCACGCAGGCAGGAACAACCATTTGTGCATTTGCCGGCCATGGCTCCATCGGGTGGGGAGGAAAAGCGAGACGAAACGTCGCTTACGCCATCTGCGGTGTTACCTTGCCCACCTACAGAGCCAGGACGGGCGGAAACAGCACTCTCAAACCTTTCAAGTTTCCGACGCCGCCTCCACTTACAAAACAGCCAGGGCGGGCGGAAACGAAACTTACCGTCATTTGCGGCGGCGGGAGTAGCGGCTGTAGAGCTAAGAAACAGTTCCCGGCGGCGCCTCCACTAACAAGATGGCCATAGCGCCTGCGGAGTCGGCCGCTAAAAAAACTTCGGTCATTTCTGGTACTCCGTCTCCACTGAGAGGAGAGTCTGGATGCCCAGAAATGAATGATCACCCAAAGCATCTGCAGAGCCGGTAAGGAAACCACACACCCTCAGCACCCTTTCATTTTCCCATATAAATTCATGGTTGCTAAGTGATGCTCTTGAGGGTGGAAACTCTGGTCCGCTCCTAACAATAGTGGCTTGGTCCTCTCTGTCAGAGGACGCAAGCCCTCTTTCTGCACACACTTCAGGTGCCACTGGAGCCTTATTTGCCCCTACGGGTTCCCATGGTTGCGCCCGGTGAGAAAACATGGGAGCAGAAAGACACCTGAGGCTACTGGCTTCAGAGAGAGAAAGATTTATTTCCTGCATGCAGAGGTACCTGCGGTGTTCAGACATCCAAGCAAGTACAAAAAAGTCAATTTTCAGACAGTTCTTATAGACAGTTCTCTGGCTCTGCCTCCTGTACATCCTTGTCCATTTAAGGAACATTTCCTGTTGTACATTTCCTGTTGTACATATAAGGCAAAAGGACTTTTAGCCCTGAGTTGGTTCATGCGCACTCCAGCAAGGCCATCCTATCTGTCACCAGTTCCTCTCTGCAAGGACAGTTCTACTGTTATCTCCAGACACTTAGTCATAGTTTGCCAGTGCAATGCAGATCAGAGTTCACAGCTTTACAGAGCGGTTTCATACAGAAAAGCTTAACAGAGGCACTTTTATACTTTTATACTTCTAGACTAACAATACATTCACGTAAATATATACAGGTTAGCTAATTAACTTCTTCCACCACGATGATGGGCATTACTTGAAAAGCAAAAGCAACAACAATGTTAACAGCGGTGCCCGCCCTGTGGAATGCTTTCCCGTCAGATGTCAAACAACTATATGGCTTTTAGAAGACATCTGAAGGCAACCCCGTAGAGGGAAGTTTCTAATGCTTGATTTTTTTAATGGTGTTTTTTTTATTTTGCTGGAAGCTGCCCAGAGTGGCTGAAGTAACCCAGTCAGATGTGCGGCATATAACTAATAACATCATCATCATTATTAACAACAACAATTAGACACATAAATAAGAATAGGCTCAAACAGGGTAGGTGGTCACTCGAAATTGTAATCCTAAAGAATAAATCTGTGGTAGAGCTAGGTTTATATCAGGGTCCATTAGATATAAAAGTGAATTCACACATTACCCTGATCATAAAGGAATGAATTAAATCAAGCCCTCTGCAGCCTGTATTCTTGGAGTGAGGGCTAGGGATCGTACACAGCTGTCCTTAGTGACTTGCAAGCTGAAATCCTAAACACATTTATTAATGAGTAAGCACCATTCAATACAGTGGGAATGACTTCTGCAGGAAAAGGCATAGGGTGCCTTTGCCAGGTACTTGCTTGTTGAAGCAGCAGTGGGACAAAGCACACACACATAGCAAGAGAAACTTCTCCCTCCTTCCCTCTCCACTGGTGAGTTAAAAATGCTCTGCTTCAATTAAACTGATTGTATGGAGATAAGAAAAGACCCAGGAGACTATTCCTGAAATCTGCAAAGCCACCCCTTCACCCATCAGTTTAGGCTGCAAGAGTAAGGATGTCTGGAAAAAACACTGTCTACTTGCTTGCACCCAAAAACTGATGAATGTTGGAGTGACTGAGTGATCCACATGCTGTGTGAACCAGGCCATTCATTTCCTGCTTTCCTTTCATTAAAAAATAAATAAACAACTGGCACCTCACACTTTGCACAATTCGATCGGGAAATATTTAATTAAAATGTTACAGTGCAGACCTGGTCCCTCTTTTTAAAGGAATATTTACTGAAGCTCTTGAGAGAAGCTGAAATTATCTTTATGGCCATTGACTGCAAGGTCATATAAACAGCTGATGAAATATTGATGAAGATTTATAAGCAAAAAATTCTTATACACTGCAGCCCTCATTTTACATTCCTGAAAAGTCGTGGGAAAGAGAATTTGAAACACTTTATAGGAATGTGGCATTGCAAGTCTTCATAAAACATTTATGAGTGTTTCAAGATTATGTAAGGATGCTATGAAAAGTAACAACTGTGCGTGGTAGGTAGCTATTTTTCAAAATTTAATATCCTGAACTTTACTAAATATCTTTAGTACATTAAAGACAATCTATCCTCCGAGCATTCAGGAACACTAAATATAGATGGTGAAATGCCCACTTTATTCAGAATAGCACACCACCAGTCAAAAAGTGGATGCTGAAATCTCATTATGAAATCTGTAATATATAGACCCCTCTTGTTAAAATTATATTGATTACTCGCCATTTCTCACAAATATGTACTTACGGTTGAGAGTTATATTTTGTTTTTGTTAGACATCAGAAAGTAATCTTGGCTAGATTTGAGATTTGCTGATTTTTTAAAAAAAGTTTCACTTTTGTTCTCGCTCTATAAGGAACACGGAAATGCAGATGTCCAATGAACATCTAAAGCAGTCATGCTTTTTCAACACTTTTCTTTCATCTTCATGTGCCTTATAAATGCTCCCCCAAGTTGTGTGGGATCTGTTTGCCCATGAACAGCTCCAGGGCCAGCCCTACCATTGGACAAAGAGAAGTCACTGCTTCAGGCAGCAGATGCTGTGGGGTCAGCTGCGGGGTCAGCGGTGGTAGCTGTAGGAGAACAGAGATGCATATACTACACAGCTGTTGCCCCGGAAGTTACAGTGGAGGGTGAAGTAAGATTCTGCTCTTAGTGTACACTGCTTCTGTACATGGAATGGGGAGAAGGTGCCATCTTGCCCTTCGCCTCAGGCAGCAAAATGCTTTAAGCTGGCCCTGGGCAGGTCGCATGTGGAAGAAAGAGCATTTTAATGACCCAGTCAAATGGCCAGGGAGCAATCATGTGACTCTTTCCCAACGGAATGGCACCCTTTCTCCAGCATATCACAACTTCAACCGGAAACTACAACTAATCCAGAATGCGGCAGCTAGACTGGTGACTGGGAGCGGCCGCCGAGACCACATAACACCGGTCTTGAAAGACCTACATTGGCTCCCAGTACATTTCCGAGCACAATTCAAAGTGTTGGTGCTGACCTTTAAAGCCCTAAACGGCCTCGGTCCAGTATATCTGAAGGAGCGTCTCCACCCCCATCGATCTACCCGGACACTGAGGTCCAGCGCCGAGGGCCTTCTGGCAGTTCCCTCATTACGAGAAGCCAAGCTACAGGGAACCAGACAGAGGGCCTTCTCGGTAGTAGCACCCGCCCTGTGGAATGCCCTCCCACCAGATGTCAAAGAGAACAACAACTACCAGACTTTTAGAAGACATCTTAAGGCAGCCCTGTTTAGGGAAGCTTTTAATATCTGATGAATTATTGTATTTTAATATTGTGTTGGAAGCCGCCCAGAGTGGCTGGGGAGGCCCAGCCAGATGGGCGGGGTATAAATAATAAATTATTATTATTATTATTATTATTATTATTATTATTATTATTTAAAATCATCACCGTCCCAACTTGCGAACTTCATAGGTCAACCAATAATCAAATGTTGTGTGAAGAACTCTTTCTGCCTTTCCTGAATCTACTGCCAGTCACAAAACCGGCCCTACCATTAGGCAAAGTGAAGTGGTCCTGCCTCAGGCGGTGGATACCATGGCAGGCAGCTCACTAACTGTTCCTCCTATGCCACCCAGCCCTTCCTTTCTGTTGGGTGGCAGAGCTATATACACACCCACCACAAACTAGCATGCTACCTCAGGTGAAGCAGAATACCGAATGCCAAGTAAAGTTTGCCTGCTTCTTTGCAAGGAACGGGGAGGAGGCAAAATCTTGTCCTTGGCCTCGGGCAGCAAAATGACTCAGCCAATGCATTTCACTGGGCAACCCTGAATTTTGAGAGAGGGGAAGAAAGCCCTCTCTTTCCACACAACCACTTACATTTCTATTTTGTGGCCGTCCCCCTCTTAGTCTTTTTCTCCCCCCCCCCAAAAAAAAATCAATGAGCCACAAATGTTTTGCCATTATCAGAAGAAAAAGTTCTCAAATCACTTGAACATTTGGTTACAGGTAGGTAGCTGTGTTGGTCTGCCATAGTCAAAACAAAAATAAAAATTAAAAATTTGTTCCAGTAGCACCTTAGAGACCAACTAAGTTTGTTCTTGGTATGAGCTTTCGTGTGTCTGAAGAAGTAGGCATGCACACAAAAGCTCATACCAAGAACAAACTTAATTGGTCTCTAAGGTGCTACTGGAACGAATTTTTAATTTTGTTTTGAACATTTGGGTTATTCTGTTGTTTTTTGTACCTGTTCAGTAATATGAAATCCTCCTTGCGATGGGGAGAATGCAGGCAGTAGTGGATGATGCCATGGGGCTTACTTTGTTGTACGTGTTGAGGAGGACGACTTCAACACGATGCAGAGTTCCCAAAAAATCGACCAGAGGCAATTGTACTTCATCCAGCAGAGCTTTACTGATACTGAAGGCAAATGAGCATAATGGTCACAAATCCAATACATTCAGGATTGGCACAGTCCATAAGAAATCCAGTTGCAGCAGACTTAACTTAAACTTACAATAACTTATAATAAGTCTAAACCTTAACACTATAGCATACTATGTACAGAACACCACACCAGAAGGAAAAGAGATAGAAAGAGAAAGTGAAACCCAGGCTCCTTCTGGCCCTACTTTTATAGTCAGCATGACCTTGACAGAAAGAGATAAGAGAACCAGTTTAAACCAGCTGTACTCAGCTTCTCTGAAGGTATAACCCAAACAAAAATCCAAACATCATGAACTTTCTGTCACACAGAGAAGCTTCCAGAACCCTCTTGAACTAAGCAGAACAGGAAAGATCTCTACACATCAGATCAATCTCTTGTGGTTTATCACCACAACAGCTACTCACTTTTGGTTTTAGTAAAGCAAACAGTCTAATTTGTCAGTGCCTAAATGATATTGAGCGTCAGACCAACTTGGCCGTAATAAGGAAATTTTGCCCATGGTATGACTATTTTCCACCTTCCCATTTCGACTCTCTGGCACCCTATCTGCATAACCTAGCAATTCTAAAATATAGACGCACTTTTACTCTCGCAAGATTGAATGTATTGCCCTCGGCTGTACTCGAGGGACGATTCCAACAGATTCCACACAAAAAACGCTTATGTCCCTGTGGAGATGGCAGTACCGAATCGGTGGCGCATGCCCTTCTGGCTTGCACTCTTTATAAAGACTTGAGGAATGAGATTATCACCCCTCTTTTATTGTCCATTCCGGGTCGCCCAACCACTGCCACAGTGTCCTTTCTCTTGGCAGATCAAGATGAGCAGGTGACAGCAAAGGTTGCAAGGTTTTTAGCTGGGGCAATCAGAATAAGATCCACTATTTGACTATTGATTCAAAACCCTAAAATGTATTTTATATAATTGACATTTTATTTCTATTCTTTGTATGTCATATTGTTGTTTCATTGCTATGGCCGATGGCTGACGCAAATAAAGAGTCAGTCAGTCATTCAGATCAATACTTTGGGTACTAAGGAATGCAAACTGATATACTTGACCTCTTGAAAAGTTTGACGCTGCTGCTTCCTGGGAGGGAGAGGGGTGAGGTAATGGTGTGCTTAGTGCAGAGCCATTCCAACCCCCCTGCCAGTGTGTTTGCACTGCGCACACTGCCTCCTCCCTCCCTCCCTCCCATAAGCAACAGCAAATCAGCTGTCAGAAGGTCAGGCGGGCACTGCGGATTCACCCCACCTCCTGCTACTGACCACAGGGCCACCACATGCTAACTTGGCAGGATCTTACATGAGACACGAAGCCATATCTGCACTTGGTCTAGAGAGGTGCTTTCTCGCTGAGAACCACCTGTTCTTTCAGACATTCTTTCGCTGGTATGAGAAAGCTATTTTCTAAGTATATTAATAACAGTATTTTGTTCTCTCCTTTTCATTAGATTTGATTGATTACCAACCATATATGCATTTCCCCTTGGGTTAGCTGATTACTTTATATGCCCATCACTCAAATGAAAAGGAAGAGCTGGTGTTTCCCCCCTCCCTCCCTAGAAACTGTGGTACTTATTAAAATAGAATGTTAGTTGCTGTAGACTGATACCCTTTTCATCTTCCCTGCCTTCTTTGGTATTCCATCCTCCGTTGGCCTCGCCACCCACAATATATCAATTCCCACAGGTAAAACAACAACCTATTTTTGTGGTTTTGTTATCCTTACGAGGTATTATTGCACTAGGAAAATAGAATAAATTTGGACATATTGCAAACAAGATAGACATCCACTGAAGCTCATAGTAAGCTTTGCAAATTAAATGACAGATATTCCAAGTTTCTGACACCCTGGTCTGGGACACATTTTGCTGAGATGATGTCCCCGTGACACACTTTTCCTCCCATCCTCCTGACAGTTTCTGTCTAGGGCGGCATTAGCGGGAAAAAGATTGCTGGAAGACGATAATGAAGCAACCATCTCCAAACACGTTAGCGCAACAGATTGCAAAAATCATAATATAACCAAATAGCCTCGCAGTAATTATTGAGCTGAAAGAAAATGCAGCAAATTTGTTATATATGTTAAAAGAAAGAAAGAAAGAAAAAGCTCATCCATTTCCAGGCACTCTGAATGGGTGCATGGCGTGATTATAAGAAGCATGGGTGATCATTACGAGTTTCTTTTTCACTGAGGTTTCATGACATATATATAGCTATAGATGTTAAGCAATTATGAATAACATTTTAAAAATTAATTAATTAAATTAATTAGATTCCTTACCCACCCTTTACCGTAAGGCTCCTGACTGAATTATTAGAATAAAATAGATAATAATAAAACATGCACATGCTATTACAAAGCACTTTTGCTTAGTACAATGCATTTTGTGCTACTTTTTTTGTGGTACCTCTGGTTGTGAACGGAGGTACATGAGCAACACGTAACTTGAAGTGCTACGTCTGTGCATGTGTGTGATGTGATTCTGCACTTCTGTGCATGCGCAAAGCACAATTTGGCGCTTCTGTGCATGTGCGAACCCCCAATCACAGAAGTAACCCATTCCGGTACTTCTGGGTTTGGTACGTTCATATCCCCTGACAAACGCAACTTGAAGCAATCGTAACCAGAGGTACGACTTTATATGCATTAAACACACACACACACACACACACACACACACGGCTGGAAAACTGCACTGTGAAATTCAGAGAAGTCCACTTACCACACAAGGTGTGATGCTGTTGTGGCCTGGCAGAGTCGCCACATGTTGTATCTGGTGTGGCTACTAAGCCCTGGGGCACCCTGCTGGTGAGGACACCTAACAGCTTGCCTCACTGGCTGGGGCATTGGGTTCAGCCCTGCCTGGGCAATCGTGGGCTTACCTTGCGGCTGCTTCCTGGACTTTATAGCCAGGTCTCAGCTATACAGCTGCAAATAAAACGTTTTAAGTGTGTTTTCAGTGCAATATACAATGTGGCACTAGATGGAGATGGTGAGCCTTATGGAAAATTCAGTGTATTTTTAAAAACACTATTTTTTTTAAAGCATTTTCAGAACATTTTTTATATGTTTGTAGATTCCACCCCAGACTGCCAGGGGCCCAGTGCTCAGTTCCTTTGCCAGATCTCCCAAAAAAGGATCGTCGAGAGAAGAATGCCTTAGAAAGGACGAAGAAAGAAGCCTCATTGCCATCAGAATGGGACACCCTAGGTGCCACAAACAGCTGGGGGAGGACAGTTAGCAAGCCCCCGTTTACGTTTGGGCACCTTGGGATGTTAGCCGCCCTTGCAGTTGTGGAATTAGGCTTGTGTCTCACCAGCTGCGTAGCATTGCCATCCCTGAATTAGAGGTGCCATTTCAAAGGACGACAGTGATTCGGTTCATGTGCTGTTTGGGAAAGTGAGAACTTGGTAGGTTCATTTTGAAATGTGAGCCGAATTGAAACTCGCCCCCCTCTCTCAATCCATCTCTGCATGCCCCCAACATACACAGCCTTTTTTCCTTATACCATTGTTGAAGCACTAACTTCTTGGCTTTGTACTTCCACACTTAGGAGGCCCCTGGTGGCAGATCTCCTCTTCTGCTTATGGACTTCCCACCCCATGGTCACGGAGGAAAGTCACAGACACCAAATGGTTCTTCAGCCATCCTCGGAGGAACCTTAGAATTGCTCCATTATGGTACAATCCTAGGTCCATTACTTAGAATTAAGACTCACATTGCATTAGATAGGGCTTAGTCTCTAGTTTGGCCAAACTGAGAGGCAGTGAAGGATAGGCGTGCCTGGCGTGCTCTGGTCCATGGGGTCACGAAGAGTCGGACACGACTGAACAACTGAACAACAACAACACAAGTCTCTAGAAGGTGCAGACAGGATAATGGCCTTAATCTGGGGGGGAAAGTGGCTGCATCCTCAACCAGTTTCTCCAAGTGTCTCCACTGAAATTAATGGCAATACTTCAGAGTAAGTCATTGGAAAGCATCTTATATGTAGCGAAAAGGGTGAAAAAGTAACAACAAGCAGTGAAAATAAACATTTATTGAAGACCGAGTTAAACTCATACAGTATAATAAAGGCATTTCCCCCTAGCAAGTGGACACAAAATACTTTGCTAGCTTAATATCTTTTTTTTTAACGATGTGCACACGCTTCTGTTTTTAAATTTAATTTCTGGAATAGAATTGCATATCCTAAAGGTTAGATGTAAATGCCAGAGTCCCAAATCTCCAGGTGATAGCACTGGTAATTAGCTGCAGGTCCAAACAGAGCAAATGAAAATGTGATACAGAAGATGTAATGTCTTTACAGAATTTTAAATACATGTATTGAATTTTCACCTTTCCCTTTTCAGCTGCTAATCATTATGCCTCCAGCCATGAGCTCTGTTATGCATGCCTAAATCCCATTGATTTCATGCATAACTGGGTGCAGGATAGCATCCTAAGGTCAATGTGATATTTCTCTCTCTCTCTCTCTCTCTTTTTAACATTGTGTTTTTCCAATAAAGTCACGCAAAACTTCAGAGTATAAAAGAAACTTTATGCCTCTGTTTTCATACATCTAACATTTTCATACACTGTACAAAATAGCAATGAGTGGAACATCAAAAACAATATAATTACTTAGGAATGCCAGTAGGTATGGTGCAAGTCAGCTGCAATAATTATTATCCAGCTGCAGCTGGAGAAATATTTTCCAGTCTTTTCAACACTACTGAGCCAGTGCATTCTAGAGGTCAGAGTATTGGGTAGGAACCCAGGGGACCAGGTTCAAATTCCAGTCAGCCATGAAGCTCACTGCGTGTTTTTGGCCAGCCACAGTCTCTTAGCCTAACCCACCTCACCAGGATACTGTGAGGAGAAACTGGGCACCATGACCTCCTTAGAAGAAAGATTGGGATATAAGTGTTGCGTGTTGAGGTCCCCAGACCACCCCTCAAATAACACACACTTCAGACATGAATTTAAGTTTAAGGTTTTTGGCATTAATTTGGCCACAACTTTATTGAAATACAAATTACGTGAGTGGTTGCTTAGGCATTGGTTCAAGACTATCTGTCCCGCTGGGGACAGAACTGACATTTGTCAGTAAGGGGAAAACCCTTTGGGGAGAGAATGGGAGCTGGGGGTCTGGCCCTCGCCTCTCCCCAAATGCTCCCAGGGGCTCTTGCGTGGCCCTGGCCCCCGACCGGGGGATACGGACAAAAGCATAGCGAGCCCCTGGATTCCTTTAACGGAATTCCCCGCGCAGCAGCAGCATTGGAGGGGCAGCCACCGTCAATTCTGACCCCTCCACCAACCAATAATAACCAATGCCTAACCGCCAACCTTACAAGTTGTGACTAATTGCTACGCAGTAGGCGAAAACCAGATGGCACCAGCCAATCAGCCAAATGGAAAAATTCTTACCAGGCCCCTGCCCCAAGAGCAGACGACCCCATGACAGGCATAGCAAGGTCAACGCAGAGGCCTAGCAATAGGGAGTGAGGGAGGGAGATCCGATACACACAGCGAAGAGGGAAAACGAGCAGCGTGCTGAACAATATATAGTCCCTGGGCTGTCAATCAACCATTTGCAACATACAAATCTCCCCAGCTACACCCTGGACCCAATTACAAGAGGCCATCTATCCTAACCCGCCCATCACACAGAGGGGTGACTTGCTGGCGCCCACCGCAACACGTGCTCTCCAGGAAGGAGAACACGCTTTGTAGTATTAGTAGCAGTAAAATAACACAGTAACAGCAGCAGCAACACATCTGTCTGTCTTGAGAGACAATGGAATGTGCCTCCAGGGGTGCAGTCAAACCACTGTGCCAGCAGCACCAAAGTGACCTTCCCTGGGCACAAGCCTGTGTGTATGGAGGTCCTGGGCTGCTCAGAAGACAAGACCCCCCTCTTGGTCTTGCTAATATTGTTGTTGTTTAGTCGTTTAGTCATGACCTACTCTTCATGATCCCATGGACCAGAGCACGCCAGGCACTCCTGGCTTCCACTGCCTCCCGCAGTTTTGTCAGACTCATGTTGGTAGCTTCGAGAACACTGTCCAACCATCTCATCCTCTGTCGTCCCCTTCTCCTTGTGCCCTCCATCTTTCCCAACATCAGGGTCTTTTCCAGGGAGTCTTCTCTTCTCATGAGGTGGCCAAAGTACTGGAGCCTCAGCTTCAGGATCTGCCTTCCAGTGAGCACTCAGGGCTGATTTCCTTCAAGAATGGATAGGTTTGATCTTCTTGCAGTCCATGGGACTCTCAAGAGTCTCCTCCAGCACCATAATTCAAAAGCATCAATTCTTTGGCGATCAGCCTTCTTTATGGTCCAGCTCTCACTTCCATACATTACTACTGGGAAAACCATAGCTTTAACTATACAGACCTTTGTCGGCAAGGTGATGTCTCTGGTTTTTAAGATGCTGTCTAGGTTTGCTAATATGGTCCAAAGGTAAGCAGAGGATGCGAGTAAAGCCGTGATGCGAGGATTTTTGATTCAAAAGAATAGCAACAAAGAAAGAAAAAGGAAAAAAAGAAACAAGAAATTTTGAGTCAATTAATGATCTGTGAGAAGAAATTGATATTGAAACCTATGGACAATCAATTAAAACAAAATATAAAAATATTACAGACTCAGTTCTCCATGCTGGTGAATCAAGAGATAGAATGGAAAATAAAGCAGATGAAACAAAAAAATTTTGAATCAGCAAATAAGATTGGAAAGTTATTGGCTTGGCAATTAAGGAAGAGGCAAAACCAAAATATTATCAATAAATTGGAAATTGGAGAGGGCATAACAGAAGATCCGAAGGAAATTAAAAAAGCCTTCCAAAAATATTATAAAAATTTATACCAGCAGGAGAAGGAGAATGGAAGAAAAATAGATCTATATTTGGAAAAATATAAATTGGATAAAATTCCGAAAGAGAAAGTAGATTTTCTAAATTCTCAAATTACGGCGATGGAAATACAAGAAGCAATTAAAAGAGCGAAATTGGGGAAATCTCCAGGACCAGACGGACTGTCGGCAAGATACTACAAGACTCTCAGCGAGCAACTGATCCCAGTGCTGAAAGATGTAATGGATAATATCTTGAAAGGAGGAAAGATCCCTAGTACATGGAAAGAAGCATATGTAACGTTAATACCTAAGCAAGAAACAGACCGACTAAGTGTAAAAATTACCGACCAATCTCTCTACTTAACAATGATTACAAGCTTTTCGCAGATATTATGGCTACAAGATTGAAAGTAATATTGAATGAAATAATCCACAAAGATCAAACAGGTTTTCTTCCTGGTAGACAGTTAAAGGATAATGTTAGACATATCGTTGATGTAATAGAGTATCTGGAAACCAGGAATGATAAACCAGCGGTATTAATGTTTGTTGATGCGGAAAAAGCTTTTGATAATATTTCTTGGCAGTTTATGAAGAAGAGCATGGCCGGAATGGGGATAGAGGGGTCTTTTCTGAAAGGAATTGAATCAATATATTCAGACCAAAGAGCAAAATTAATAGTTAACAACGAAATAACAGAGAGTTTTGATATAACGAAAGGCACGAGACAAGGTTGCCCGCTGTCACCCTATTATTTATAATGGTCCTGGAGATTTTAGCGAAAAGACTGAGAAATTGCCCGGAAGTAAGAGGAATTAAAGTCGGTGCAAAAGAATTCAAGTTAAAAGCCTTTGCGGATGATTTGGTGGTAACGGTGGAAGAACCCCAGAGCAGTGTCCCGAAATTATTAGAAGAGATGGAGAAATTTGGTCAACTTGCAGGATTTAAATTAAACAAAACCAAAACAAAGATGATGGTGAAGAATATGGAGAAAGAGAGAGTACAAGAATTAGAGCAAAAAACTGGTATAGTGGTATCAAAGAAAGTGAAGTATCTGGGAATCTGGTTAACGCCTAAAAATATTAACTTATTTGAAGATAATTACAAACCAGCTTGGAAAGAGATTAAGAAAGACTTAGAAGTTTGGACTAGATTCAAACTATCCTTTAGTGGAAGAATCGCTGTAATTAAAATGAATGTTTTACCGAGGATGTTGTTTCTATTTCAAACGATTCCGATAATTAAAGGGACAGGACAATTCAAAGAATGGCAAAAAGATTTGTCAAGATTTATCTGGCAAGGGCAGAAGCCAAGAATAAAACTTAAATTGTTGATAGATAAGAAGGAAAGAGGGGGCTTTGCCCTGCCGGACTTGAAGCTGTACTATGAAGCGTCCTGCCTGTGCTGGTTAAAAGAATGGATGACATTACAGAATACTGATCTCTTAGATCTAGAAGGACATGATAACAGATTTGGATGGCACTCCTATCTTTGGTATGACAAAGTAAAAGACACAAAGGGTTTATGCACCATGTGATAAGGAGGGCCATTTATGAAGTTTGGGATAGGAATAAGAACCTTCTGGAGAGAAAAACCCCATGGTGGATCTCACCAATTGATGTACTTACACTAAAGAAAGCAAATATGGAAGGTAGAAGATCCACGTATGGGGATTTGTTAATGAGAACGGAAAGAGGTTGGAAGTTAAAGCCATATCACCAGATTGAAGATACTTTTACAGGATGGATACAATATCATCAGGTGAATAATCTGTTGTTAGAAGATAAAAAAACTGGTTTTGAGGAGAAAAAATCTAGATTACAAACTGAGCTGTTAGAAGGTAAAGGCAAATTTTTGACAAAAATGTATGATTTGTTGTTAGAATGGTATACTAAAGATGAGTTGACGAAAGAAGTAATGATAAAATGGGCTATAGATTTTGGGCACAATATAGAATATGATGCATGGACAAAATTATGGAAAGAGACGATGAAATTCACTGCGTGTGTAGCTTTAAAGGAAAATCTTTACAAAATGATGTATAGATGGTATTTGACTCCAGTAAAACTGTCAAAAATGTATAGAATGCATGATAAGATGTGTTGGAAATGTAGACAGGAGGAAGGGAATTTTTATCACATGTGGTGGACTTGTGGTAAGGTTAAGGCCTTTTGGGAATCTATCTATAATGAGCTTAAGAAGATGTTTAAATATACTTTCCCAAAAAGACCTGAAGCCTTTTTATTGGGTTTGATGGGAGATGAAATAGATAAGAAGGACAAAAGACTGTTCATGTATGCAACAACTGCTGCGAGAATATTGCTTGCCCAAAAATGGAAATTACAGGAATTACCAACGATTGATGAGTGGCAGACGAAGATGGCGGAATATGCTGAACTTGCAAAACTGACTGGCAGGGTCAGAAACCAGGATGACTCGAGGTTTCAAAAAGACTGGAGTAAATTTGTGGAGTACCTAAGATTGAATAGAGGAAGTTTGAAGACACTGGTAGGATTGGAATAAACCTTTGACATAGACTAATATGGAGGAATAAAAACTGTGCGATAAGATTGGACTAGAAAACCTACTGACGTGGGGGAGGGAAGTCAAAGACTCGGCGGAGTTATGGGATATAATTTGTGTTAGATCTGGATTAATTGGTTGTATATTTGAAAAATAATAAAAATTTATTTCAAAAAAAAAAAACAAAGGTAAGCAGAGAAATGCATTTGGCACCAGCTTGGCTACAGGATTTGCCAGAAGGAGGAATACCAGGTGCCATCCAATCCTCTTAGGGACTCCACTCCACCCTTTTCTTCTCCTGAAGATATCACAAGGCATTGGAGGTTTAGGTTTAGGAGTTTCCCTTCTCCTAGGTGGGCTACCTTCCCAGGTTGCCGATCCCCATCTGCCCCTCACTTCCCTCTACAGTACATGCTGAAACAGCCTTTTTGACTGTTGGTCCCACTATTGATCTTGTCCGCTCAATCCACCATAGCCTGGATAATAATAATGGATGGGCTGTATTTAATTGAATTATTGCATTAACAGAAGGCAGCAAAAATTATTACCACTAGTGCAACGGGAATTCCCGCTGCTCTAACCATTACCCATCCCAATCTGCTCTGGAGCATCAATACTCACAAAACAGCATGCTGGGGTGAGGGTGGAGGGGGGAAATAAGGTTAGGCAAACAGAAATGCCCATGCTGATGGAACGATCTCCTTAAAGCTATCTTTGTCAACAAGTAACACTGCTCCATGCAAACAACTATCTTCAGTCAAGCTGTCAATGAACTTCCCTGCTCAGAGGAATGCTACCATGTAGATGTATTGCACAGGTCACTAGACCCAGGAGAATTAAACATGTACGTTTTATTACTCTTTATTGTGCAATCTTGGAATAATACTAGCTGGATGAAGGTAACAGTAGGGGAGTTCACACAAACCACTCCGTGTGTTGAAGGAACACATCAAGGGAGTGGGTGGACTCTGAAATTTGCCCTGTCCCTCACTCCTGCCCGCTGCTGCTGCCATGATCTCCTGACATCTGTAGGGTCAAGAGATATTGGAAGAAGAAGATGAGAAGAAGAAGAAGAGGAGGAGGAGGAGGAGGAGGAGGAGGAGGAGGAAGGGAGGAGGAGGAGGAGGAGGAGTTGGGATTTGATATGCTACCCTGAAGGAGTCTCAAAGCAGCTAACATTCTCCTTTCCCTTCCTCCCCCACAACAAACACTCTGTGAGGTGAGTGAGGCTGAGAGACTTTACAGAAGTGTGACTAGCCCAAGGTCACCCAGCAGCCACATGTGGAGGAGTGGAGACGCAAACCCGGTCCCCCATATTACGAGTCTACCACTGTTAACCACTACACCACACTGGCTCTCTACCCAGTGCTCAGAAGTATGGAGGAAGAGATCCTTCACATGGGGTAGGACTCTGACTGAATGGGTGTGTGTGTCTTTCCTTGCATTCATCTGTATAATCCATGGGTATACGCTGTGCAACCTTGTGACATCCTCCACACAGTCTTACAATGGCATGGGTGCGAGTGGTTCATGTGAATCCCCCTCAAGAGTGCTACTAAATCCCTCATACTGCTGCAATGCTACAGTAGCGAAGATCTGACTGTGTGGTGATGTTGGTAGACTCTTAAGTCTGCCAGAGTATTCTGCCTCATTTTAACAGAATAAGGAGAAGGAATGGATGGAGAAAGTTGTTAAGTGGTGGGGAAGACTGGCACAATTGTCAAAGAGGATTGCGTAGTCCAAGTTAAAAAAAATAAACTGCTGCAGGGAGTGAGAAGGAAATGTGGGTTGGCAATGCTAATCAGCCCAGTACAAAACTGAATTTTGCTGTCATCTTGCAGAGCCCGTTTTCCCTGGGCTGATTGCTGGAAAGAATATTGTTCATCTAACAGTGTGATGATGCTTCTTCCAGAGTGCAGTGACTCCTGTATTTATTTAAGTGTGTGTTTGCACTTTCTTTCTATTTGTATTATTCTGATGTTAGTGCTAGTTTCAGGTATTTTATGACTGGAAGTTGTGGGGATTCTGTTTATATTTATGAGAAGTGCTGAAGTTCCCAATTTAGTTGCAAAGGTCGCCTATTCCTATAGAATGTAAAAATGGTTATGCCCGGCAACAGGAAGAAATGTGTGCAGCTGGTGTACTTGTAAATGTCAGGCAAGCTGCTTTTGGGGATAAAAAGGATCGCTGTAATTGAACATCCCTGCATAGCTGTAAAAGTAAGCAATTAGAATATATTTAAAACTTCTTCACCTGGAAACAGAATAAAATGCATGTGTGCTATGCGACTCTTAACAGATGATGTAGATCTTAAAATGGCATTTTGTTTCTGCAGCCCCTCATTGATGATATTTTTGGGCAATAACATTTGCAGTTGTTCTTGTGCCAGACTTTGTTGTTTTTGTTTAGTCGTTTAGTCGTGTCCGACTCTTCGTGACCCCATGGACCAGAGCACACCAGGCACTCCTGTCTTCCACTGCCTCTGCAGTTTGGTTAAACTCATGTTCGTAGTTTCAAACCATCTCATCCTCTGTCGTCCCCTTCTCCTTGTGCCCTCCATCTTTCCCAACATCAGGGTCTTTTCCAGGGAGTCTTCTCTTCTCATGAGGTGGCCAAAGTACTGGAGCCTCAGCTTCAGGATCTGTCCTTCCAGTGAGCACTCAGGGCTGATTTCCTTCAGAATGGATAGGTTTGATCTTCTTGCAGTCCATGGGACTCTCAAGAGTCTCCTCCAGCACCATAATTCAAAAGCATCAATTCTTTGGTGATCAGCCTTCTTTATGGTCCAGCTCTCACTTCCATACATCACTACTGGGAAAACCATAGCTTTAACTATACAGACCTTTGTCAGCAAGGTGATGTCTCTGCTTTTTAAGATGCTGTCTAGGTTTGTCATTGCTTTCCTCCCAAGAAGCAGGCGTCTTTTAATTTCGTGACTGCTGTCACCATCTGCAGTGATCATGGAGCCCAAGAAAGTAAAATCTCTCACTGCCTCCATTTCTTCCCCTTCTATTTGCCAGGAGGTGATGGGACCAGTGGCCATGATCTTAGTTTTTTTATGTTGAGCTTCAGACCATATTTTGTGCTCTCCTCTTTCACCCTCATTAAAAGGTTCTTTAATTCCTCCTCACTTTCTGCCATCAAGGTTGTGTCATCAGCATATCTGAGGTTGTTGATATTTCTTCCGGCAATCTTAATTCCGGCTTGGGATTCATCCAGTCCAGCCTTTCGCATGATGAATTCTGCATATAAGTTAAATAAGCAGGGAGACAATATACAGCCTTGTCGTACTCCTTTCCCAATTTTGAACCAATCAGTTATTCCATATCCAGTTCTAACTGTAGCTTCTTGTCCCACATAGAGATTTCTCAGGAGACAGATGAGGTGATCAGGCACTCCCATTTCTTTAAGAACTTGCCATAGTTTGCTGTGGTTGACACAGTCAAATGCTTTTGCGTAGTCAATGAAGCAGAAGTAGATGTTTTTCTGGAACTCTCTAGCTTTCTCCATAATCCAGCGCATGTTTGCAATTTGGTCTCTGGTTCCTCTGCCCCTTCAAAATCCAGCTTGCACTTCTGGGAGTTCTCAGTCCACATATTGCTTAAGCCTGCCTTGTAGAATTTTAAGCATAATCTTGCTAGTGTGTGAAATGAGCGCAATTGTGCGGTAGTTGGAGCATTCTTTGGCACTGCCCTTCTTTGGGATTGGGATGTAGACTGATCTTCTCCAATCCTCTGGCCACTGCTGAGTTTTCCAAACTTGCTAGCATATTGAGTGTAGCACATTGAGTGTAGCATATTGAGTGTGGCTCAGATGTAGAGCGAACTAAATGTTTGGTCAGCATCTGAGATGTTGCAGCTAACCAAGTTATATTCAAAATAGACCCATTCAAGTCAATGGGCAAGGCTAAATTGCATCTATTAATTTCAATGGTTCTGCTCTGAAGGTAGTTGGGCACAGCCTTGCTAACTCAGCTTACTTCCAAATAACTGAAAAGGGATAGGAAAGTGCCATTGGGATGTGGGAAGCAGTTGGTGGGGGAAGGGTACCTAACCTTTCATTGCCTGCAGTTCAGTTCACTCCATCTCCCTCGGCTGTGGCAAAGGAAGGAAGGAGCTATAGGGAGCTTTGCTAAATTAAAAAGCTTAAGGATGGTATTCAATGCTGTCCTTCTCAAAGTAGACCCATTGAAATTAATAGGCATGACTAACTCAGGCCCACACAGCTACCTACCTGTAACAGGCCCATTAATTTGAATGTGTTTACTCTGAGTAAGATGAGCACTGAATACAACTCTAGCTAACTAATGCTCTGTGAGATTCTGACATGGAGCTGTTTTCAAGCCTCCAGATGATTGTGGAAGTCTTCCCTGTGTGCTTTGGGAATATCTGAACTGATCTAAAGGCACGCACAAGCACACACACACACATATAGCATAATCAATATTCAAAAACCATCCATATATATGGTTTTTGAGTATTGACCATAATTTTGTGGGCTAATCAACCCTACTATGCATTCTCCTGTATATCTTGAAATTGGTGTTCTTTTATAGCCTGACAACATCATTGATTCCCTTTAATTATGTATTCTGCACATTCTTGTAGGGAATGCTTGTGGAGTTGCCTCATGGAAGGATTGCAGCACAGCATGGGACCAGCTGCAGCAAGCTAAAAAGAAGTATGGCTTGGTGCAGTAGCTATGATACAGTACTCCCCAAACAACATCAACAGGTAAAACCTCTTACATCTCAGCTCAACCCTTTTAGATCTCAGCTCTTCAGAAAAATCTCTGAAGTATGATTTCCAAAGAGACAGAGAGAGACAGAGACAGAGACAGAGAGAGTGCTACTCAGACTATGAGAGCTTTGGGTAAGAAACATGTTAGCACCAAATGCAGATGGAAATCCATCACGACCAAATGAATATTTGTGCTTGTTGTGAAATCTGAGTACAGGTACGTGAAAAGATCAGAATTTGTGTAAATGAAAAGAGAAGACCAAACCAGACAGGAAGTGGCATGTTGTGAGAGAATTTCATTTATGCACATTTAATATGTATGAGACTGCACACACGTACATGGCACTGAACCTGGAAGTAACCTAAAAATGTCTCCCGAAAGGGCCAGGTGGGGCAGAACAGGGTGTTTTCAGGCTGTTTCAATGGCGTTTCACAATTTCACTTAAATGTGCAGCGCTTTTGGAAAACAACTCCCACATAAATGGGGGGGGGGGGTTGCCTGTATGGGGAAATTTTGTTGAGATATATATCTGACATGTATATTTGCATGATTTAGATGCATTTAGGTATTTTCAATGTGTTTTCAATGTATTGTTTACCACGTTGGTGTTTGCCATTCTGGCATACTTTTGAATGAAGGGAAGGGAAGAAATTATTATTATTATTATCATTATCAACAACAACAACAACAACAACAACAACAACAACAACAACAACAACAACAACAACAACAACAACAGAGAATTAGAACCATCTAGTGTTTGTAGTTCTTAACCCTTTTCTTTTCTTTTCTTTTCTTTTCTTTTCTTTTCTCTTTTCTTTTCTCTTTTCTTTTCTTTTCTCTTCTCTTTTCTTTTCTCTTCTCTTCTCTTTGCTTTTTCATTTCTCTTTCCCTCTCTTCCTCCCCACTTTCCTTGTTCTGCTTTTCTGCTCCTTTGATTTTCCTCTTACATTGTGTGTGGCGATATGGATAGGTTTGAGTGTTTCACTGAATGTATAAAAGGTTTCACAACATGATCAGAATTCTTCAATAGAGAAGGGTCTTTCCAGACTGAAATTGTATTGATAATGCTAAATAAATGGTGACTGGCTAGTTTAGAAAGTTAATTTAAGATTAGGTTTTTTTGGGGGGTGAGATCAGAAAATGTTTCAAAAACATATTATTGATTTACTTGTTTGCAGTAAAACAAAGTATAACTCATGATGACAATAAGTTCACCTTTAATCAGCTCTCCTTCATTTCAGCACGGCATGCACAGGAAAACATCCTGGTGGATTGTACCCCAGGGTTGCAAGCTACCCATGTAGTACCTAAAGGTTTCAGTTTATTCCAAGCAAGATAAAATTAATATTTCGCTCCCAGGAAAGAAAACATGATTCCGTATTCTTGACAAATGAGTAAGTTGAGCTGCTGAAAGCATGACTTGAATGTAATTAACCTCAGGCAAGATTCAACATAGAATCATAGAACTGTAGAGTTGGAAGGGACACCAGGGTCATCTAGTCCAGACCCTGCAATATATGAATCTCAACTAGCTCATCCATGACAGGTGGCCACCCAACCTCTGCTTATAAACCACCAAGGAAAGAGAGTCCACCATTTTCTGAGAGAGTCCATTCCACTGTCAAACAGCTCTTATCATCAGAAAAATTATCTTGATGTTTAGTCAGAATCTCCTTTCTTGTAACTTGAATCCATTACAGTGGTTAGCCAGTGTGGTGTAGTGGTTAAGAGCGGTAGACTCGTAATCTGGGGAACCGGGTTCGCATCTCCGCTCCTCCACATGCAGCTGCTGGGTGACCTTGGGCTAGTCACACTTCTCTGAAGTCTCTCAGCCCCACTCACCTCACAGAGTGTTTGTTGTGGGGGAGGAAGGGAAAGGAGAATGTTAGCCACTTTGAGACTCCTTCGGGTAGTGATAAAGCGGGATATCAAATCCAAATCCAAACTCTTCTACCTCTGATTATGGACTTAATTCATTCCAGAGGTCTGTTCTTAACCTGAAACCATTCTTAACCTGAGGTACCACTTTAGCTAATGGGGCCTCCTGCTGCTGCCACGCTGCCACCGTGATTTCTGTTCTCATCCTGAGGTAAAGTTCTTAACCCGAGGTACTACTTCTGGGTTAGCGGAGTCTGTAACCTGAAGTGTTTGTAACCCGAGGTGTTTGTAACCCGAGGTACCACTGTAATATGGGTCCTAGCCTGCAGAGCAGGAGAAAGCAATCTTGTGCATCTTCCATGTGACAGCCCTTTAGATATTTGAATATGGCTATTAATACCTCCTCTCAAGCTAAACATACTCAACTCCCTCAACCATTCCTCCTACAGCTTGGTTTCCAGACCTGTGATCATCTTGGTCACCCTCCTTTGCACATGTCCCAGCTTGGCAATATCTGGTATGACTTGTTTTTGAAAAACCTGTGCTGGGTCTTAGTAATCACAGCATCCTTTTCTAAGTGCTCACAGACCAACTGTTGAATTATCTGTTTTGGACCTTTCCTAGTATTGACATCAAGCTGAACAGTTTGTAGTTTCCTGGTTCTTCTCTACCTAACTTTTGAACATAGACACATTTTGCAGCCTACAGTCTGCTGGGGTCTCACCTCTTCTCCAAAATTTCTCAAAGATTATAGACAGAAACACTGAGATTACACTCACAAGCTCCTTGAGTGCAGCTCATCAGACCCTGGAGATTTGAATTCCATTAAAGTAGCTAAATGTTCCCTTAACTACGTCTTTTCCCATCTTGGGCTGAAGCTCCCTCATTGCATCATGTATTCCATTATCACTAGGTTGGGCACTGTTTTCCTTTTGAGTAAAGGCAAAGCAGGAGTTGAGCAGTTCCACCTTTTCTCCGTCACCCAATAGCATTTCTCCATCTTCTCCATGCAGAGGACCTGCTACTTGCTTGTTCTTCCTCTTGCTTCAAATATAGCCAGATAAACATTTATTATTATAATTATCAATTTCTCAGTTCAGCTCTCCCCAAATCATTCTTTCTATCTGAAGAACTTTTAAACAACTGACAGCTAGTGGGGGAAAAACTTTATATGCCAAAATACAAGGAGTTTTAAATATAGGCTGTCTAATTTATGAGTTATGGCTTAAAAAATTCAAATGCAATATTGTGAATTCAAATCATTTGTAACATTGAGGCATTCTACACGATGACAGTTTTCTCTTACAATCTACCAAGGGAAAATGAAAATATTTCCATTATTTTTTTAGATAAGCTATGCGATTAACATTTAAAAGCCCTTATCTGTCTGCTAGTTTTTTGTTTTTTTTTGTCTAGTTCTATAACAAATACATACTGTTCAAAATATGGTTGTTTTTCTGTGGCCATTTTCATGTGACTATAAGTAGGCTTTTGGCAAAGTCAGAAATTCCTCAGTCAGACTAATCAACATCCCCCAACCTCGGACATGTTGTTTGCTTTTACACCAGACTTGAACACCTTGTGATCTAATGAGCCCACCAGCTGTGTATGAAGCACAATAAACCCCTTGGGTTGTGGTTGTTGCTTTGCCTATTTGATATTACAAAACCAGGGAGGTTATTAGGTGCTTTGCAGGGTATAATATGTGGCTGGTGTTTTTGGGGAGGGGGGCTTGGGGAAAATGCCCTCAAATGAGCCACATTCCTGAGTGGGCCAATTTCCTTCTTGCTGATATCACCATTTGCTTGCCCTTTCTAATGGGGTCAAATCCTTACAGTTGCCAAGAGAGGGCAAGGCAAGTGGATACTGCCCCTTCTTCTGTCTCCTGCTCTTGTTTATTTGCTTTGAGTAGACCGGGGGAACAGGCAGCAACAGCGAGACAGGGGCATAGGAAGTGGGGCGGAGGGGATGCTCTGCCCCAGGTGCCACTCTGGGAGGGGTGACAAGGTGACCCATGCCTTCCCCCCCCCAGCTGTAGAGAGGCCTGTACGGTCGCCGTGCAAGTGGCAGCCCTTATGGACTGCACATGTGTGGCATTCTGTACGGAGTGCGCACGTGTGCGCCACCCCGGGTGCTGGAGAGGGTTCCTCCGCCACTGCAGAGAGGGACATTGGAGCTGGTCCATTAGGGCAAATGGGGCTGTGCCCCATCACCCTTAGTCTGCCCTCGGCCAGCCCCCGCCTGACTGCCTGACCAGTACAGGGGATGGCACTGCCAATCACCTTCCTTCTCTCTAGTCTCAGTGTTGTTTTGCAAAATAAAAAAAATAAAAATAAAATCTTCCCCTTTGATAATTTTCCCAAATGCAATTTATTTTCTCAGTCATTAAAAGAGTGTAGTTGGGGGGGGGGGGATGCTGAAGACATTTTGGGCAAAACACTACTGAGCATGCATTAAGCTGCTGCTACTGCTTTTAATAGTCTATGCGTTGATGAACAGCATTCATGCCCAGGGTGCCATGCAAGTGGCAGCCCGTATGGACTGTGCATGTGTGGCATTCTGTACGGAGTGCGCACGCATGGGATGCCGCACATGTGCAGTCCCTACGGGCTGCGCTGCCCCGGGTGCTGGAGAGGGTTCCTCTGCCACTGCAGAGAGGGACATTGGAACTGGTCCATTAGGGCAAATGGGGCTGTGCCCCATCACCCTTAGTCAGCCCCTGCCTGACTGCCTGACCAGTACAGGGGGTGGTGGTGCCAATCACCTTCCTTCTCTCTAGTCTCAGTGTTGTTTTGTAATCATCATCATCATCACCATCACCATCATCATCATCATCATCATCATCACCATCATCTTCCCCTTTGATAATGTCTCCAAATGCAATTTATTTTCTCAGTCATTGAAGAGTGTAGTTGGGGGGGGGAATGCTGAAGATATTTTGGGCAAAACACTACTGAGCATGCACTAAGCTACTGCTACTGCTTTTAATAGTCTATGCGTTGATGAACAGCATTCATGCCAAGGGTGTTGAAAGATCTTTGGTCCAGCTGTAGACTAATAAAGCATTTCTTTCCATTCCAAAACGGCAGAACTCACCTCTTTGCCAGCTCTTATTCTAAAAGGTCTAATTTTGATAAAATATACATGAGATAAAGGAGAAAGGGAGTAAGGATATCAGACCCTCCAAGTGTGCCTGTTTTTCAGGGACAGTCCTGGATTTACAGAAGCCGTACCATTACTATTATTTTTTGATCCCATAATGTCCTGCTTTTTCTTAGGACGACCCTATTTTCATTGGAGAAATGTTGGAGGGTATGGGGTATATATATATATATATTCCTAGGATTCCTACAAACCCCACTTTCTTGACTCCTGCTCAATAGATACTCTTCATGCCCCAAAGCCACCTGCCTCTCTAGAATGGAATGCCTTTAGGGGGATATATACAAAATTATATTGAAAGACCTGAACTCCTATCAGAATGAAATAAATTCAGTGTGAAAAATAAGTTAGAAGGAGAAAAGAAGGAATTCAAAAGATTAGTAATGAACTTACTGGTGGATACCAACCCCTTGATTTCACGTGGAGTGGCCATCTATACATTACAGGCCCTGAAACTCAGGACCACCTTTTCGGCTAACTTGCCTTAGCCTTAGTCCTATGTATCTTCCTGACATGGACACTGTCGTCATGCCCTGCTATTGTTCTCTATTTTATCTGTATTATCCAGCACGATTTTACATCCAATGTTTTAACTGTATCTGTAGTATTCTTTGTATAATCGCGCCAGGCCACTGCCTGGTCTTTTACTATGTGCTATGGCCATATGGCTAATGCAATAAATAAATTGAATAGATTGATAGATATTTGTATTGAAAATAATAGTATAATTAATAGTATACAAGAGAAATCATAGAAGATAGAAGATATTGCAGCTGAGAAGATTGGAAGCCCAGCACTGGGTGAGGTGGGTGGTGGGTGGGTGGAAGGGTGGTGGAGGTTAAGGGTGTTAGAGGGGTGAGAAGGAATGTAAAATGTTATTCATAGTCATAATCAATCATTTTCTACACAATGTATGGGAGAATGTGTGTATGTATATTTGTATGTGTCTATTAGTATGTTTTAATATTAATTTAAAATTAAAAAAGAATCATATTTTGTTCCTTGGAATAACCCAGTGCTTCCCCCATCTCCCCCCAAACACCCAATGTTTAGGAGTACTCTCATTTTCCTACTCATATTGAAATACTTCCCCTCATTGAGGCCAAACTTAGATTCACAAAATGTTTAGGGGTATGCATCGCCCTGCGTCCCCCCAGAAAAACAGCACTGGAATAACCCAAGTTCTTTCTCTTCCTCAATTAAGCTGGTCACTTGGTTGAATCACACCTATTCCTATAGGTCCACTGCTCACATAGTTGCATTTTGTCCCGATCCAGTCATGGATTGCATGCGCCTGTCATTTATTTAATCTTCTCTAAGAATTCCACCCACTCCCTTTGCAGGGATGGAAAAGAATGCCCCATGTGCAAATTACTAACAGTCTCAATAGGTGGAATGAAGCAAAAGCAAAGAGCTGTGTCTTTTCCCTTCCAAATAAAACACATTCCTAAATTAAGTTTACCCTTAAAACCAAAATGCATATCTGCAGTTAAATATAAGTGCATTCATTCTAACATTTTAAAATATCATTTTATATCCCCACTATCACATCCCTGTGAAAAGTTATTAAATAGCTGCTTATCCGAGGCTGTTAAAATCAGTAAGCTTTAGGTCATGGCTCATAGCACAGGTAAGAAGAACGCTTTTTATTTTATTTTATTTTTAAAAAAGAATATATAAATGTATGCACTTATTAACCAGTTAAATATATCAAGCAATGTGTCCTCTCTTTTAATTAAATTATCCTTTTTCGTGGATTTTGTTCCTTGCTTTCTAAAACTCCAGCAAATTAAGAAGCACTGCATTGGGAACAGGATTACTAGAACAGCTGAGCAGAAGGAAAATAGATTGTGTTAGATCTCACAACAATACTTCTTTTTGCAACTCATGAATCAGGAGTGGGGGACTTGAGGGCAAAGAGCCAAATGTAGTCCTTTTTAACCACACCCTTTCTCCTTATGCCACACCCTCCAACAGCCCTGCTGTTTTTGCTTGGCTACAGTGTCACATCAAAAAAACTAAGATCATGGCCACTGGTCCCATCACCTCCTGGCAAATAGAAGGGGAAGAAATGGAGGCAGTGAGAGATTTTACTTTCTTGGGCTCCATGATCACTGCAGATGGTGACAGCAGTCACAAAATTAAAAGATGCCTGCTTCTTGGGAGGAAAGCAATGACAAACCTAGACAGCATCTTAAAAAGCAGAGACATCACCTTGCCGACAAAGGTCCGTATAGTTAAAGCTATGGTTTTCCCAGTAGTGATGTATGGAAGTGAGAGCTGGACCATAAAGAAGGCTGATCGCCGAAGAATTGATGCTTTTGAATTATGGTGCTGGAGGAGACTCTTGAGAGTCCCATGGACTGCAAGAAGATCAAACCTATCCATTCTGAAGGAAATCAGCCCTGAGTGCTCACTGGAAGGACAGATCCTGAAGCTGAGGCTCCAATACTTTGGCCACCTCATGAGAAGAGAAGACTCCCTGGAAAAGACCCTGATGTTGGGAAAGATGGAGGGCACAAGGAGAAGGGGACGACAGAGGACGAGATGGTTGGACAGTGTTCTCGAAGCTACCAACATGAGTCTGACCAAACTGCGGGAGGCAGTGGAAGACAGGAGTGCCTGGCGTGCTCTGGTCCATGGGGTCACGAAGAGTCAGACACGACTGAGCAACTGAACAACAACAACAACAACAGTGTCACCTTTAACTCCGATAATCCCTCTGAATTGCCTGGATGCAGGGCTAAGAAGGGTGTGCAGAAACTTAGGCTACTGCACAAAGGTAAAATGTGTGTTTGTGCTTTGCTCACTTTTGCTCCTGGCTCCTCCACCACAGACTCCGCTAACCCAGAAATAGTACCCCGGGTTAAGAACTTTGTTTCAGGATGAGAACAGAAATCGTGTGACGGCTGCAGCAGGAGGCCCCATTAGCAAAAGTGGTACCTCAGGTTAAGAACAGTTTCCGGTTAAGAACGGACCTCCAGAGCGAATTAAGTTCTTAACCCGAGGTACCACTGTATAGTGAAACCCACCAGTGACTTAGTAAATCTTCCTGACTGCCATGTACCACTGAGTGTCTGGAGGGGGCCAGGTA
Organism: Lacerta viridis; assembly: GCA_900245905.1. Taxonomy (NCBI): domain Eukaryota; kingdom Metazoa; phylum Chordata; class Lepidosauria; order Squamata; family Lacertidae; genus Lacerta; species Lacerta viridis. The sequence continues at coordinate 186,833 of OFHU01002644.1, read as the reverse complement.
CATGTGGCTGGCAGACCGCATCCAGCTTGGTGGGTCACAGGTGGTGCAAGCCTGTGCCTCAGCTACAGTTGCCAATACAAAAAAAAGTGTTCACTAATGCCCTTTGCTTTCTTGTTCAGAAAGGACTGATGGACAAGATGGAAACTGACAGGTCTATATCAACAAAAAAGTCTTTTAAAAGGCCCAGAAAGAAATCAGAAGAGAAACCCTGCAACGGTGAACTCTTGAGATGTAAGAGGTGAATGAAAGGCAGACCAATTACTTCTTGTTCCTTTGGGAACTGTCTGTCTATATGGATTGTCAGAGTGGTAGCTCAGAGCTCAGGCTGACACCTGTGCTATTAATGTACCTCAGCCTCTGGAAGCTTGCAGGAAAAGGGCTGAGGCTTTGTTTGTAAAAAGGAGAGTCAAATTTGGATATTTGAGGCTATGTCAACAACTGAAACACATTTTATGTGCTGGGTCATAGCTGCTTTTGTGCTAGGAGAACTATCATTACATATTTATACACCACTCTTTGGGATTTAAAACACTTGCACACCTTCCATAAATCCAGTCATCGCATATCCAGGCATTCATTTATTTCACGCAGCCTAGGTCCAACAATGCTATAAACATCAGATGCTCCCCAATAATTCACTGGGCCCTGAAAGTGAGCTATAAACAACCCAGAATCTATTTCCAGCCTCCCTACAGTTGTTCTAGGGAGCACCATTCTATTGTTCATAAGCTAAAAGGAATATGCAGATTGTACCGTGAGCGATGATGCACCCATGTTGTTGAATAAGGGCAATACTGATATCGAATGCTCAAATGAATTTTTGCGGCTAGCCACCATAGCAAGTTCAACATAAAACAGCTACACAGAGTGGAATCACAGATTGTGCATGCTTCTCAACACCATATATTCCATTTAATTAGCACCAAGCAAAATAAATGGAATCAAACAAGGAGGTCATGTGCGCAATCGATCACGTTTTTATATTCACATAACATGCCTATGTCATTTTGGCATTGAGCAACAGATATGGGGATATATGTCGGTTAGTCTTTGACTTAAAAACAAGCAAGCAAACTCAACTGACATGCCAATAGATTTGCCCCTAATCAACTGTATAAAGCAAGAAATAATGGACCAACTCTTCCACTTCTTCAGAATTAGAAGTACATCGCCAATTTTCATATTAAATATTATTTGAGCTCCCATCTATTGATACTGAAATGGACCCAAAGATGTTTAGTGGAGGTTTCCACAGACCCAGAGAACCATAAGCAAATGGAAAGAGGAAGGGAGATGGCATTTGCTGATTCCCCCTTCTTCCTACAACCTCCCCAAAATTTAACCCAGTACAGTGGTACCTCGGGTTAAGAACTTAATTCATTCTGGAGGTCCGTTCTTAACCTGAAACTGTTCTTAACCTGAGGTACCACTTTAGCTAATGGGGCCTCCTGCTGCTGCCGCCACACAATTTCTGTTCTCATCCTGAAGCAAAGTTCTTAACCCGAGGTACTATTTCTGGGTTAGTGGAGTCTGTAACCTGAAGCGTCTGTAACCCGAGGTACAACTGTAACGTGGAATATCCTTCTGAACAGCATGGTGGGGGCATGGGAGACTGTGTCTTCCTTCCCCCTTTACAGAAGCTGAGTGTGCCTTATTCTGTGAATGGAACTTTGCTTATGGTTCTCTGGATCCCGCTCACTATAATTCTATAATTTAACAAATAGGTGTGATGGCAAAAGGTTTTTGATCACAAAAGGAATCCATCTTACATGAATAGCATCCTTAGGGGGTGAAATCGTGGGGATTCCTTCCTTCCTTGTACCCCGGCCATGTGGCTGGGTCTCCCCAGCCACTCTGGGCGGCTTCCACCAAATATTAAAATACATTTAAAATATCACAGTTTAAAAACTTCCCTAAACAGGGCTGCCTTCAGGTATTTTCTGAATGTCAGGTAGTTGTTTATTCCCTTGACTTCTGATGGGAGGGCGTTCCACAGGGCGGGCGCCACTACCGAGAAGGCCCTCTGCCTGGTTCCCTGTAGCTTTGCTTCTCGCAGTGAGGGAACCGACAGAAGGCCCTCGGCGCTGGATCTCAGTGTCTGGGCTGAACGATGGGGGTGGAGACGCTCCTTCAGGTATACAGGACCAAGGCCGTTTAGGGCTTTAAAGGTCAGCACCAACACTTTGAATTGTGCTCGGAAACATACTGGGAGCCAATGTAGATCTCTCAGGACCGGTGTTATGTGGTCCCGGCGGCCCCTCCCAGTCACCAGTCTAGCTGCCGCATTCTGGATTAATTGCAGTTTCCGGGTCACCTTCAAAGGTAGCCCCACATAGAGTGCATTGCAGTAGTCCAAGCGGGAGATAACTAGAGCATGTACCACTCTGGCGAGACAGTCTGCGGGCAGGTAGGGTCTCAGCCTGTGTACCAGATGGAGCTGGTAGACAGCCGCCCTGGACACAGAATTAACCTGTGCCTCCATGGACAGCTGTGAGTCCAAAATGACTCCCAGGCTGCGCACCCGGTCCTTCAGGGGCACAGTTACCCCATTCAGGAAGGGTGAAGGAAGCACATGGTGTTTTATGGTGTTTTATACTACAGCGTAAGTGGCTTTGAAGACCACATGGTGAAGTAATGGGATTAAATATATGTTTAAATGTTTTGTTTTGTTTTAAAGGGAGCTGGCAACTTGAGACAGAGGTGGCCCAGGAAGACAATCCAAATGGCAGCCATTGTGGCAAAACTATGACAATGAACTGAACAATTACCAGCTTGATTACCTTTAACGGCACCCCAAAATATGCTGCTTGATATGGACCTCTCATCTGACTCAAAAGTTATGATGGGCCCAATTACTGCATTTTTAACCAAACTGAAGTCCTCTTCCTTCAAACATTTCAGATCATGGAACCACAGGAAAAACTTTGCTTATGGACAGCTAATCATGTGCCAGTTTCCTGCCACACATCGGACGTGTCCTTTGGCATACCCCAAATAATTTAAAAAATGAACTTGTCACTAACTCAAGTCATGCTATGTTGCGGAAGGGAACAAGTTATTATTCTGAGGGAGTGCTATTAATTAAATGCAGAAGAAATACTCATACAATTAGCAGTCAATTACTCTATGCTAAGTTTCAAACACGACTCATGAATATGACAATCACACTGTGTTATGCATCAGCATATAGCTCTGATGGAGAGATCAAAGATCAATTTTGCAATAACTGGCAATGTCTGACTGCTATAGTTACCAACCATGACAAGTGCTTAGAAACAAGAGACTTCATGCTAATGTCCTGGTCAACTAAAACAAAGCATTATTAACGTCAAAGCAAGCTAGAAAGAATGCCTATTGGGGTTCAATGGAAGGATTCTCTCTTTCTACAGAACAGAATCCTGGAATAATTTGGAAGCATACTGATAATTTATCAGTCCATTTATAGCCACGATCCTAAGCGTACTTATATGGAAGTAAACTAAGCATATTTAAGGTAAAGGTAAAGGTACCCCTGACCATCAGGTCCAGTCGTGTCCGACTCTGGGGTTGTGGCGCTCATCTTGCTCTATAGGCTGAGGGAGCCGGCGTTTGTCTGCAGACAGCTTCCAGGTCATGTGGCCAGCATGACTAAGCCGCTTCTGGCAAAACCAGAGCAGCGCATGGAAACACCATTTACCTTCCCGCCAGAGCGGTACCTATTTATGTACTTACACTTTGACGAGCTTTTGAACTGCTAGGTGGGCAGGAGCTGGGATCGAGCAATGGGAACTCACCCCGTCGTGGAGATTCAAACTACCGACCTTCCGATTGGCAAGCTCTAGGCTTACATGGAAGTAAATCCCTTTGGAAATGTGTGCAATTGGGACTGTATGCTGACATTCAAGTTTCTAATACACAACACATTTAAGTTGATACAGCCAGACTGAAACCAATGAGACCAAGTTAAATACTGAAATTCAAACTGATGTAACTGGGTTGTGGAATGAGATACTCTTGAGTTAAGAAACAGAGTTTATATCAGGGGTCACCAACCTAAGGCCCATGGGCCAGAAGCAGCCTGCGGAGGTCATTTGACTGGCCCCTGAGCTGCCCCCAAACCGAGCTGCCCACTCTCGCGCTGCGCCAAACCAGTGCAGACTGGGGTCTCGCTTCCACGGCTTTAGGAAAATAGGATTTATTCACATATTTACACCTTCAGTCTGCATGGAGAGATTCCAGATCTCACAGCATGGTCGCCTCAAAGGGGGCTTGTCCCCCACAGCAGTGCAGCACTGGAGTCAAAGGCACAATGAATCAGGCAACAACTTGTAAAGTAAGTTTTAAAATAAAATTTATTTACAATCATGCATTGGTTCACAGCAGCAGTAGCAGTGAAAACTATGCAGGCAAAATACAGATATTTATAGTATAAACAATTTCAGGCATGTGCCTAAAGCTAGAGCAAGCAGAGGTATGTCGGCATTCAACACTGGTCAAAGGAAGAGAGAGAAGGAGGAACAGGAAGTATCCTACTATGTGTGCCTTCCTCTCCAGGAAAGGAGGGGAAATGACATCACACAGAGTCCTCTCTACCAATTGTATATCTGTGGTCTGAATATTTGCCTGTCAGCAATACAGCTCTATGGTATTAGCCCTTTCTCATGCTAACTAGCAAGAATATGCATTTGTTAGGCTTGGCTGCAAATCTCCCAAAATCAAAACTGTAACATAAGAAGTGGTGCCTGAGATTTCTTTTTCCCCCTCTTCCCCCATCCTCTTTCCCATTTGTATCATGTCTTATGGACTGCAATACTGAGGGCAAGAGCTGTTCTAGAGCAGTTTATTGAGTGGGAGTAGATCTTGGATCTGTGATGGATTCCTTGGCCAGAAGGTGGCACTCATAAAGCCTGTTTAGGTTCTGCAACTTCATTAAACCACAGCATCAGAATGTAAGTGTGGTGAGGACCTTTAGAAATACAGATCAGTATGTGGGACAGTCTATGATGTGGTAATTTTATAAACCGCATCAGTCACAAAAGGACTCAAATGAGCACTGCGATTTTGAAAATCTGCAGCTTAATTTAGAGACAAACGTAGCTTTCAAGTGAAAATGGGAGGTCAGCCCTTAATCTACTTGCTGGAATTGAATGAGGATGATAATGCAAAAACAAGACCGACAAGCCAGTTATCTAATTCCAGAAGAATTGCCTTGTGGGTCCAGAGCAGTAATCAGAGTTCTTGTTCTTCTGTCCCATTTTATAAAAGGAGGAGCCCAAGGAGACGGTGACCCTGTTCACGCATATCTGGGACCAAACGGCAGTGATGATGAGCATTTATTCAGACTTGCTTTTGAAGAAAGATGCAGAGGATTGCTCTGCCTATCACATTTCTGCTTTCCCCACTTTGGTGATTCCTGGCCCTCATTTTACTGTCAATAGGCAGTGCTGGATTTACATATAAGCTAAACAAGCTATAGCTTAGGGCCCCACTCTCTTGGGCCCCCCAAAAAAATTTAAAGGAAAAAAACAACTGGATGTACATTTCCAAAATATAAGATAAAAAACAAATAAAATAAAACCTACATACAGTTAGAGCTTAATAATTATTTCACTATTAATATATTTCTTCTTAATTGTATTTCACTATTAATATACTTCATGGGCTCCATGATCACTGCAGATGGTGACAGCAGTCACGAAATTAAAAGACGCCTGCTTCTTGGGAGGAAAGCAATGACAAACCTAGACAGCATCTTAAAAAGCAGAGACATCACCTTGCCGACAAAGGTCCGTATAGTTAAAGCTATGGTTTTCCCAGTAGTAATGTATGGAAGTGAGAGCTGGACCATAAAGAAGACTGATCGCCGAAGAATTGATGCTTTTGAATTATGGTGCTGGAGGAGACTCTTGAGAGTCCCATGGACTGCAAAAAGATCAAACTTATCCATCCTTAAAGAAATCAGCCCTGAGTGCTCACTGGAAGGACAGATCCTGAAGTTGAGGCTCCAGTACTTTGGCCACCTCATGAGAAGAGAAGACTCCCTGGAAAAGACCCTGATGTTGGGAAAGATGGAGGGCACAAGGAGAAGGGGACGACAGAGGACGAGATGGTTGGACAGTGTTCTCGAAGCGACTAGCATGAGTTTGGCCAAACTGCGGGAGGCAGTGAAGGATAGGCGTGCCTGGCGTGCTCTGGTCCATGGGGTCACGAAGAGTCGGACACTACTGAACGACTGAACAACAACATACTTCTTCTTAATTGTATTTCACTTCAACAATTACTTTGATAAAATACATATTTTGTTATGTGCAAATGGCTTTAGATACCTATTAGGTCCATAAATTACCATATAGCATATATTCAACACAAAAAGTGACCATTTGTGGTTAACAAAGGACAGCTGGACATATAAAGGGCCCCATCACCTTCGGTAGCTTAGGGCCTCGTCAACCCTAAATCCGGCCCTGTCAATAGGAACTAGTTTCCTGATAGGGTTGGGATCATTATCACAACAAGAGTGGGGAAGTAAAGAGTTAGAAACTGCCCCTCTGTGCTGCAGAGCGCAATTGTTTTTGGCATCCGTCTGTCTTGGAAGACAAGATGGTGCCTTCAGGGTTTGCCACAAATCTCTGGGTGGTTGCTGTGAGCAAGCTCTTTTTAAGTTTTTGTGTAGGGATGTTATATGCACACTGGAGCACCTTCAAAAGTAAGCGCCAGACTGCACTCATGTACTATTCACCTATTAAAGTAGGATTTTTTTTAATTTTAATTTTTTTAAAAAATAAAACAAACAAACAGCAAGTCCATTGCTGGAAGAATACAGCACTGGGCCCATACCTTGCATTACTAAATCATATTTTAATTCTGTAACACCTCCAAGAGCTGGTGATACACTGCTGGCTTTGTTCATAAATTTGAAGGTTCAGTATGCTAGCTAATATAATTCCTCATTGGTTATCACCTTCTCTAGAGGTTCTTTTTGGAATGATATAACGATAAATCATGGTCGGTATGATGAAGGAGCATTATCACTGTCTAATACCCACTCACTCAACCTTAAAGAACTATGCACAGTTCTGTCACTATTAGAGTTGTGTGAATATTGTGTAACAAAATGAGATTTTGTTCCTGACGTAAATCATGGGCTGCGTTTGTTGTAAGGATCACTAACCCTTTGACAGGTTTTGGTCTATTAACAGGATATTTAGGTCATGTCGTTATTCTGACTTGTGCTTTGTGAACGCAATTAACAATTACTTTTGACTCTGTTTCCATTTTTTGCTATGGCATTGCTTGCCACGTTGAATTTGCTTGAAATTCTGAGGGGAAAGGTGAGCATGTATTTCTATCAATACATACAGAGGAAATTGAGACTCCCCTGAAACAAATAAGTTTTGCAGGTAATATTTACTTTCCCTCAGATTCCCATTTATAGCTAAATCTGGTTGCATCAATCTGGACATTTCCCCCTCCTGTGGAAATGGAAAAGGTTAATGCAGGGCAAATGTGGATCAAAAAAGAGTTGGCCAAGCAATTTGAGAGAAGAGTCATTTCAGTGACTTGCTTTAAATTTGCTATGATATGATATGAGGTGATATCCAATAAAATCATACTCAGAGCAGAACTACTGGAATCAATGGTCTACCATTGGATATTGCCTATGGTACCATTGCCCATCTTTGATTAACTTGTCTTACAGAACCTTTGGAGCACAGGAGGCAATGCAGGCAGACACTCATGATAACGATGGCATTGTTCTTCAAAGAACCCTGTAAACCTTACATCCTCTCTATTGACACTTGCACCATCCAACTCAATACAGCCATACCTCACGTTACGTACACTGCGGGATGCATACGTTCGGGTTATGCACCACGGCGACCTGGAAGTAACGGAATGCGTTACTTCCGGGTTCGGCGGTTCGCGCATGCGCAGAAGCGCCGAATTGCATCGCGCACATGTGCAGATGCGGCGCTTCGTGATACGGATGTCACAGGTTACGAACGGGGCTCCGGAATGGATCCCATTCGTAACCAGAGATTACAAACAAACAAACAAAAATCCCTCAGCAGAATTTAGGTAGTCATCCCAATCCTATGTATGTTTCCTAGATTCCCATTTGCAATGAGGCTTCCTCCCAGGGCTGTGGTACATGAGATATTAACCTATACCATGGGTAGGCAAACTAGGGCCCAGGGGCTGGATCCAGCCCAATCGCCTTCTAAATTCGGCCCACGGATGGTGCGGGAATCAGGGTGATTTTACATGAGTAGAATGTGTACTTTTATTAAAATTGCATCTCTGGGTTAATTGTGGGGCATAGGAATGCATTCTTTTTTTCTTTGAAAATATAGTCCGGCCCCCCACAAGATCTGAGGGAAAGTGGACTGGCCCCCTGCTGAAAAAGTTTGCTGACCCCTGGGCTAGAACTATGTGTTTGCAGCTCTTTGTGTTCCCATTTGATTTGCACAGTCCACATGATGTTACCCTCAAAGACCAATTTTGAAACTTTCTCCCTTAAATTAAGGTTTACCTGATCAGGAGTAATCTAATAAGTTGGAGGAAGTCAGGCTCCAAACTGCTTCATTTTGGGCTTCAGAAATGTTGTTTCGGTGTTTTTGGGTTGGTGGATCAATTGTCACTTCTTCTTACTCCCTTTTCCATGGCGACTTTTTCCTCAATTCTTTGATTTCTTTTCTGGTTGTGCTCTTAACTATTAGCAGTGAGTTCTTAAAGGGAAGATTGTTTTTCTTTTGTTCCCTCAGATTTGCAGAGAGCGAGAAAACTGCACAAGCAAACCACATTTAAAAAATTTACACCAGGTGTATTGTACACACACACATTATGTACATTGCTGAAGTGAGGGTAGCAGGAATAATAAATGTATATATACAGGTGAAACTCAAAAAATTAGAATATCGTGGAAAAGTCCATTTATGTAAGCAATTGTTTTCATTAGCTACTGGAGTTTAATATATGAGATAGACTCATGACATGCAAAGCGAGATATGTCAAGCCTTTATTTGTTATAATTGTGATGATTATGGCGTACAGCTGATGAAAACCCCAAAGTTGAAATTGTTAATTTGGGGTTCTCATCAGCTGTACGCCATAATCATCACAATTATAACAAATAAAGGCTTGACATATCTCGCTTTGCATGTCATGAGTCTATCTCATATATTAGTTTCACCTTTTAAGTTGAATTACTGAAAGAAATGAACCTTTCCACGATAGTCTAATTTTTCGAGTTTCACCTGTATATGGGTTCAGAAAACAAACACATAGAACCTATCTGCCCAGTGATGAAGAAAATCAAACGTTGTTAAGGTATCTCTGTTATGATGATTTGAATTAATTTAGCCCCTGATTGTGCTTGCTGAGAAAACTGAAGAGAGCAGAAGGCAGACACCTTTGTAGATCTCTTCCCTGGATTTGCAGTGCTCCCCAAAAGCCTTTGGGTCTCAGAACTTCAGCCATCTCCTTTCATGTGAATGAAAGGAACAAGCCGTGCCATGCCATGGGAATGATTCGGAGGCAGCAGTGAACTTCTAAGCAATTCCTTTCCATTTTGCCTTTGGTTACTGACTACAACCAGTCTCTCTCTCAAGAAATCAGTTCTGTTCTATGCGCTTTCAGATATAATTTTCTTTCCTACTGTTGGTGCGTGTGCTTGCTTTTTACGATTGGTTTGAAGCAGAGCGGATTCCTTTTTGTAGTCATTATGTAGCATCAACTGTATTACTGTCATCTATACTATGACAGGCTTTCTCCTGTCCCTTAGCATTAAGAAATAGTACAGGTACAGCCTTTTGTGAACCAACAGACAAAGACACATTTTTCCATGTGCCTCCAGTTCCCACTGGTTACCAGCCCACCAGAAAAGCTTTTGTTATCAGTGTGTTGCCTTGTAGGAATTGCTCGGCTTAAATGAATTATTATTTTGGCTTCATCTCCACAGGGCAAAAATCCCACTTCTAATGATCAATTTAATATCTCAAAGAGTTGTCAGTGGTAACTCAGAAGCCTGAGCGTGCAAGGTGCCAATTAGCTAGAATGTATTGCCCATTTCCTACTCTCACAACAGCCATTTTGATGGTTCCCTCTCTAAGTGAACTTTGTGAGGAAAACTTCCAGATTTCTATACTAGTGTGTACATTATTGTGCCTCAGAACAAGACGGCACTTCTGAACCCACCCAAACACACTGCCTATCCCATTCAAGCACAAACATAAACACACAATGCCATTTCAGCCATATGGTTGAGTGTCCTGCCAGTATGGGGGTGGAATATAAGCATGTCCATCACTATACAAATGATTTCAAGTGTGATCTGAGTAGAAGTTCAAGTGTATTAATAAATATACATGAAAATCATGCGATTTCTATAAACTCGTTCTACAAGTTCAGGAGTGGGTCAAGGATGACTGAGATTGGGAAATGCCAGATTCCTTTGTTGTTGTTCAGTCATGCAGTCGTGTCCGACTCTTTGTGACCCCATGGACCAGAGCACGCCAGGCACGCCTATCTTTCACTGCCTCCCGCAGTTTGGCCAAACTCATGCTAGTCGCTTCGAGAACACTGTCCAACCATCTCATCCTCTGTCGTCCCCTTCTCCTTGTGCCCTCCATCTTTCCCAACATCAGGGTCTTTTCTAGGGAGTCTTCTCTTCTCATGAGGTGACCCAAAGTACTGGAGCCTCAACTTCAGGATCTGTCCTTCCAGTGAGCACTCAGGTGATTTCTTTAAGATGGATAGGTTTGATCTCTTTTGCAGTCCATGGGACTCTCAAGAGTCTCCTCCAGCACCATAATTCAAAAGCATCAATACAATCTCACTTATCAGCTCTCACTTCCATACATTATTACTGGGAAAACCATAGCTTTAACTATACGGACCTTTGGCGACCTTTGTCGGCAAGGTGATGTCTCTGCTTTTTAAGATTCATACCTCACATCATTTGGGGCGTCACAAAGGCTCAGGTCTATTTCCCTCCTTCCCAATTCAGAAATGAATGGATCAGTCCTCCTTTTCACCTACAATGTGATCATAAAAACACAACACAACATTAAAATTGGCAAACTGATGGATCTTTTCGAAGCACAAGACAGAAGCCCTCTAAATAGACTATGCCATCAAGTTGAGTTTTTTATGGTTCTTCTCTATTAGGAGGAGGATGCAAGATGGCCTGGGAACTCCCCCTCATTTATTTATTTTATTTTCCTTATACAGCATCCGTGTTTAACAGCCTAGTAAATTAGCACATTTGGAGTGTTTAATAACATAATTAACCTTTAAGACAACACTCGTTCCCCTCCCCAAAATGTCAATGTGTACTGTATCTCTTATGGTGATAAATAGCTTTTTCCACATTCATGCAGTTAGAGAAGTGAGCATTTTGAGCCCAAATGTTGTGCTATCAAAATATTTACAACAAAATAATAATAATAGATATGACCGCTACTTGTCTCACACTTGAAATTATGCTAATTAGAATAACACTTTGGCATACTTTTTTCAGCATACTAATCTGTTTTCTGGCCTCTCGTTTACAGTAGACTGTTCTCTCCTTCCAGTGCTCAGTGTAAGCAATTGTGTTGTTTTCCACGTTTAATTAATAGTGCCCTTGTAATGTTGAGGCATCCTTAGAGGATTTCCATTCTTCTTTCTCTCTCTCCATCCCTCCTATTGTTTCCCATCCTGATTGGCAAGTTCTCTGCTGAGCCATCTGTCTGTCTTGACTGCCAAAGACAGCTACCGTGAAGAGCGATTTCAGAGATAAAAGACCACTACCAGGAATGATGTTAAATACAAAATGCGAATTGACTTGACTTTGCATTATTTGTTTCCATAGAGCATAACAATAATGGGGACATAACTAAGATGGATTCAGCCAATGCTGTGTAATAATACACTCCGGACTCCGAGCCGAAAAAAGAACTTACTGTATAAGCATCCTTACCATCAAGGCAGATTGCCATGAAAACACAGTCCATGCTGGCAGACTCTGCAAGTCCATTTACCCCTCAGGATTCGTTTTGGATTGGATACCAGACCCAAATCACAGGACACCCCCCCTACCCCAATAATAACAGTCTGCTCGAGGGATAGTTATAAAATCGGAGCCAGAAAGTCACATGGACTTCCACAACTCCTCTTCTCTGCCCTGGGAAACGGCAAGCTCCAGGTCATGGAAGAAATCTTAAATGAGTTAGCCACTCTGATGTTACACTGCCCATCTGAATAGACGTGGTGGTGGTGGTGTTTGTGTGTGTGTGTGTGAGAGAGAGAGAGGGGGGGCAAGGGATATTGTCGAAACCACCCTGCTGTGACTATTGTGGGGAAAAATGGGCTCGGTTAATATGCATGCCCAAGGCATGGTGACTTTCCTTAAAAAGGGGGTGGGAAGGTGGGGGATCATTAGGGCTGCCTTGAACACATTGTCAGGTTCGGCTCATACATGAAGCAGGGTGAAGCGGCTGCCTCAGATGGTGAAAACCTGTAAGGTGGCATCCCCACAGGCAGAGGCGTAGGAAGGTCAGGTGGTACCCAGTGCGAATTTTTTTTGTCACCCCTCCATTGTTTCCCCTCCTGCAAAAATGGTTTTACGTTATTTCATATTTTCTTACAAAGGAATAATAACAAGTAATAATAAAAAAAAACTTTTATTTATATCCCGCCCTCCCCGGCCGAAGTCGGGCTCAGGGTGGCTAACATCAGATACATAACATTGGTATAAAATCAAACAATAATTAAATTACCTCCTAAAAACATCTCAAAATCAAATTAAAGTCTAATTAGATGGCTTTCCACAGGGTTAGGGTTGGGAACAGTAAGTGCTCCACTGAACTGAAATTTCAGCCTTCACGACATAGGAAAACAGCCAAGTAAACAGCTATTTTGGTGGAGGAGGGTCAAGATATTAACCGATATGCATGAAATTTCATATATAGCTATATAATCCCTAGTATAGTAAGATAAGACCTTTGGAGCAGGCATTTTTTTTTAAAAAAAGTTTTTTTTTATGAACCACCCTAGTAGGGCAGTAATTGTTCCTTGATAATTTATCACCCCCTCCATTATGGAACATGGGGCGGCCCGCCCCCCACGCCCCCCTTGCTACGCCCCTGTCCACATGTACACCACCTGCCCTGCTGCCTCCACCACTGGTAGAAAAGCTACACAGGCTCCAATCTGCAAAATCTCACCGGAAATCAGTGAAAATGCCGGTGCTGCTTCCCCACTGTCAGCAGAGTGAGATGGCACTTCCACTACGACGTGTGCCCTACCTATTTTCCATTTCAACTTCTTGTTGGTCTTTGAACCTTGGTTTGAATACTGTCCACGCTCACTGAACTATCCTCTACTTACCAATAGCCAAATTGTCTCTGTAACTCTGTGGTCTGAGAGTTTAACTTGCACAACAGCAGCTACTAATCCAGAATGTGGCAGCTAGACTGGTGATTGGGAGCGGCCGCCGAGACCACATAACACCGGTCCTGAAAGACCTACATTGGCTCCCAGTACATTTCTGAGCACAATTCAAAGTGTTGGTGCTGACCTTTAAAGCCCTAAATGGCCTTGGCCCAGTGTACCTGAAGGAGCGTCTCCACCCCCATCGTTCTGCCCGGACACTGAGATCCAGTGCTGAGGGCCTTCTTGGTAGTGGCGCCTGCCTTGTGTCAAACCCTCCCTTCTCCGGAAGGAGAGAAGGGGGGGGGGAATTGGTTGAGGAACTAGGAAAGTGCAAAAGTACAATGAAGCTGAGGTAGAAAAAAAAATGTTAATAATAAATTGCGGAATATAAATGTTTATGAAAGTGTTAAGGAGGAAAGAAATGTGGTTTAAATTAGATTTGGAAGATGAGAGGAAAACTGGGAATTATGTGTTACTTTGAAGTCAACAGGGGGGGATCCGGGGAAGTCAGATTAAAAGATGAATTTGTTGGATGTATGAATACCTGGCCCAGGAAAGGGGTTGGGCTTAAGCAATGATTTTAGTATAGTATGAGGTTAAACGTGGAATGATTTTATGTACTCCTGTGAGAGGGGGGTTTGGATATTTTGCTCCCCTCGGTGGGAGAGGGGGGAGTATGAAAAGTTTAACCATGTAATGATTTGTGCTTCTAATTGGAAAATCTTATAAATTTTTAATAATAATAACAACAACAACAACAACAACAACAACAACAACAACAAAAAAAAAACCTCCCTTCAGATGTCAAGGAAATAAACAACTATCTGACTTTTAGAAGACATCGGAAGGCAACCCTGTATCGGGAAATTTTTTTGTTTAATGTTTTACATTTTTTTTAATGTGCTGTAAGCTGCCCAGAGTGGCTGGGGAAACCCAGCCAGATGGGCAGGGTATAAATAATAAAACTAGTGTTGTTGTTGTTGTTGTTGTTGTTTGTTGTTGTTGTTGTTTGTTGTTGTTTTTTGTTGTTGTTGTTGTTGTTGTTGTTGTTGTTGTTGTTGTTGTTGTTGTTGTTGTTATGAAGTCCAGAGATGAACGGTGCCTTACTGCTCTTTCCTGTCTTTCTTTTTAAAATGTGGTTTACTTATATTTGGTTTTTCTATTCATATTTCATGTCCCAAGTATCTTGGGAGAATTTGCATAACGAAAGAGTTCGCCAGATGCAGGTGATTAGTTGTCACCAAAGCTAATAGTTTGAGACCCTTCTGGAAGGTGAGCAGAAAGGGGCATGTCTTTCTTTTGCCCCTCCCCTGGCTGAGGGTGATGTCATTAACGTCTGGGTGTGGCTGTATCTAGAAAGCGATAGAGGCCTGACTCACTCTCTGTGAGAATCCAAAGATATGGCTTTGGCCCCCTTCCCAGAAACCCAGGGCTGTCTTTAGCAGATGCAGTGCTGGAGTGCAAATATCCACCCAGCACCCCCAAATTACCACAGATAGTGTTGGGGTGGCTGTAGCTGCGCAGTGGCAGCCGGGGGGGGACATTCTCCCCCATACCGTTGCAGGAGAGCGATCCCCGCAGAGGCTCGGGAAAGAAGTTGTGCCCCTCCCAAGCCTCCTTGAGAGGAGAACGATCCCCGCAGAGGCTCGGGATGGAAGCTGTGTGCCCGTCAGCCATACGGTTGGCGGGTCGCAGCTTCCACCCTAAGCCGGATCGCTCTCCTCCTGAGGAGGCTTGGGAGGGAAGCTGCATGCCCACCAGCCTTATGGTTGGCGGGGCACAGCTGGCAGGTGTGCAGGGAAAGGGGAGGCTGCCGACAAAGCCATGCAGCTTTCCCCACTTGCTGGGGCACCCCTGAGAGGCCGGCGCCCTGGTGTGACACACCACTAAGCCTTATGGGAAAGAGGACTCTGCAGAAACCTAATGTGGCATGCTCTGAGCCAGGCATCCCCAAACTTCAGCCCTCCAGATGTTTTGGTCTACAATTCCCACCTTCCCTGACCACTGGTCCTGTTAGCTAGGGATCATGGGAGTTGTAGGCGAAAACATCTGGAGGGCCGCAGTTTGGTGATGCCTGCTTTGAGCTTTCCATCTTAGCGTCTCTCTGCGTATAAATATACTTGACCTTACATCACAGAAAAAGCCACCATTTTCCTGTTACCTTCGCTTCAATAAACTAAACCCAAAGTTTGTGCTGGAACCTGAGGGGCATCTCACCTCTCAGAGATTGAGGTGCACATAACTATAGGAAGAAAGCTGTTCCTTTTCTCTTATAACTTAGGGGTCACCAAGTTTGAGAATTCTTCGTCTTCCTTACGTACTTAATTACGCTCAAGCGCTAATGTAGTTTGTTACATTCTGCTTGTGAAAAAGCACATCCTTTTACATGCTGTTGTTGGACCCTCCTGAAGCTAAGGGAGGGGAGTTCTGCCTCTTTCAAAGGTACATGAAAGATCTGAATATCTTACACTTTACAAGACTCCAGGAATCCAGGAACTACAAAGTCTTCATCAATACAACAATGCAGTAAGACATCTCAGAACCGCATCTTACATAATAGGAAGCAGACAGATAGGTCAGTCAACAAGTCGGGTAGCTGTTGCTGTTGCTGAGTCTTGGCAATCTTATCTATATATTACTGAGCAGGAAATCTTTCCACGACTAAAAGAAAGGAGATAACAAGGGTTGGTGAGGTAATACGGTATGAAGGGGAGATTGAGAAGCATGGGGTGCGTTTCATCTTTCTTTGAAATCAATAGCAAAATTCTCATGGATTTTAATGAAGTTGGGCTGCACTCACTCAGAGAGGAAAAGGAGGAAAAACCAAAGAAATATATATGAAATAAGAGCTAGGGCTTATATTTTATGAATAAAATGAGGCACAGGGGTGGTTTTGCCCACCACCTTTCGGGCAGCTTTGGGCATTGCACAGATTTCTAATGGGGTCGCCATTACATCTTCCTTATGTGAGGGTCATATCCAGCCCCCTCCCCCTTTAAACATTTGCTGCTCTTTTTGAAACTCTTTTTCCTCACTTCAAAGTTCCCTGGTTGTTTCTCTCAAGGAATGTATGTGTCGCTTCGGGCAGCTATGAAAAATACCACGGATCAAGATTTTCCAGATCTTTCTTCCAAGTAGGAACTTCCCATATTTGCCTTGAAACCGGCTCACCACTGGCGAGTAAAGCTCACCCGTCTCTCAACAGGGGAAACGCAGTATATTTGCCATCAGACAAGGCTCTCCGCATCTTCAGCTGGGTTTTCAGTGTAATTTCTCTCTTTCTAAAAAATGTTATTGATTTCTTCAGTGTAATTTCTCAGTGGTAAAGCACATGCCTTGCATTCAAAATGTCTCAGGTTCAGTCCCTGATTGGGATTGGCAACAACTCTTGCTTGCAATCCTGGAGAACCTCTGCCAGTCAGTGTAGGCAATAGTGAACTAGATGGAGCAGCTTCTCACACAGCCTTCAAACATTTCCATTTGCCTCTTCTATCCCCTCTCCCTGCAATCTTAATTCTCTCTCTCTCTCTCTCTCTCTCTCTCTCTCGGTGTGAAGCATAGTAGGGTTGTTATTTGTGCAGCCCAAGGCATATTTCTATTTTTAGCTTTGTTTTCTTTTGTTAAAAAACAACAACAACAGCATTACAGGGATTTTCTGACCCTCAAAAACCCATAAATTTCCTGCCTCTCTCAAGGCTTCTCTGATCAGCAGTTGATAAACTGACGGATCAAATCAGCTGGACTGATTGTCAATAACAATTTTCTGTTTAAATCCCCAATTTATAGAACTAAGAAAGAAGATGACTTACTCCAGTTATGCATTCAAGAACCAATTAGTAGCCTATTATTATCAAACACTTGTAATATATCATTTGTAACTAATATTGACCCCTTTTTTTGGACACGGCGCTTAACAAGGGTGTTACAAAACTGAGCCACACTGAGCCTTCTTCCCTCTGCCTCTTCATCTGACATGACCATGAGGAGTTCAGAATCTCTTGCTTCCACTTCGGATTAATTGGAGCTTCTTGTGACATCTGAACAGGTGCGTAGCAAGGGAAACGGGCTGCGTTCCATAATGGAGGGGGTGACTAATTATCAAGGAACAATTTTTTGGGGGGGGGAATTGAAAAAATGCTCCGAAGGTCTTATCTTACTACACTAGGGATTATATAGCTATATATGAAATTTCATGCATATCGGTTAATATCTTGACCCTCCTCCACCAAAATAGCTGTTCACTTGGCTGTTTTCCTATGTCGTGAAGGCTGAAATTTCAGTTCAGTGGAGCACTTACTGTTCCCAACCCTAACCCTGTGGAAAGCCATCTAATTAGACTTTAATTTGATTTTGAGATGTTTTTAGGAGGTAATTTAATTATTGTTTGATTTTATACCAATGTTATGTATCTGATGTTAGCCACCCTGAGCCCGACTTCGGCCGGGGAGGGTGGGATATAAATAAAAGTTTATTATTATTATTACTTGTTATTATTCCTTTGTAAGAAAATATGAAATAACGTAAAACCATTTTTGCGGGGGGGATCAATGGGGGGGTTGACAAGAAATTTTCTGCACCGGGTACCACCTGACCTTCCTATGCCTCTGGGGGGGGAAGGGTGAAAAAAAATTTTTTTGCCCCCGGGTACCAATTTACCTTGCTACACCCCTGCATCTGAACCTGGACAAACAGTGGCTACACTTCACCATGGTTTGTTGAAAGGAGCCAGTTTCAAACCATAGTTTACCCAGTGGGCTTCTTGTTACAAGATTTAGTTTTACATCCCAATGCAGCCAACCATCTCCCACTGTCGGCTGCTGTACCTCACTTGGGACGGCCACATAGAGATAACCCTCTGATTTCAGAGCCTAGTAAGGTACATGCAGAAGCAGGCAATACTTGATCTAAATTGGTCCCAATCCATAAGGGGCTTTAGCACTTTGAATTAGGCCCAGAAATTGATCAAAAGCCAGTGCTCAAGTAATGAGTTGCTAATACCCAGGTGAGCCTAGCAGTCTTACAGATATATTCAGAGCTAATTGGAGTTTCTGGACCATTGTCAATGGTTGCTCCATCTATAATGCACGGCAGTTGCCCGATCTGGAGCCAAGAAGACTGGCACCCAGCTCATGCATGAACACACAAAAAGTGAGTCTAGATACAGATAGATATTATTTGTGATATTTAAAATGTTTTGTCCACAGAAGTTGAAACATAATACTAAAAATCAAAAGACTGCTGGTTTGGACACTGAGATCCAACGCCGAGGGCTTTCTGGCGGTTCCCTCACTGCGAGAAGCAAAGCTACCGGGAACCAGGCAGAGGGCCTTCTTGGTAGTGGCACCCGTCCTGTGGAATGCCCTCCTATCAGAAGTCAAAGAGATAAGCAACTTCTTGACATTCAGGAAAATACCTGAAGGCAGCCCTGTTTAGGGAAGTTTTTAATCTGTGACGTTTTAATGTATTTTAATATTTGTTGAAAGCCGCCAAGAGTGGCTTGGGGGACCTAGCCAGATGGGCGGGGTACAAATAAAATAATAATAATAATTTAAAGTTTAAAAACAACGACACAACTCACAAATGGAGGATGCAGTACAAACGTAAGAGCAAAAAACACAAAACAAAACCCCAACTCCCCCCCCCCCCGATGTTATCTCTATGTATTGTTATGAGCTTACTGGTTTGATCTGCGTGATTGAGCAGTTGGGGCTCTGGCAAAGGAATGTTAATGTTTGGAAATGACTATGAATGTTTCCCTGAATGGGCAATTCACCAGCAGGGCTGGGACAGATCTTAGTCTATGGCACAGTAAGCGTGCAAGAAGCAGCAATTTGGAGACTGGGCAGAGACTGAAGCCCACTTCAGAAATTCTAGTGAATGCATGAGAGATCTGGGGGATGAGGATGCATGCACAGGGCTGCTAGCCACACCCCCAGCATTCCTGTGCATGCTGACCCTCCTCTCTCTGCCTTTCTGCATTCAACAAGAAGGTCTAGTTTTAAGAAGAACACATAATTCAGATAAGAATGGCTGCAAATATACCACTTTAAAGGTAAAGGTAAAGGGACCCCTGACCATTAGGTCCAGTCGTGTCCGACTCTGGGGTTGTGGCGCTCATCTCGCATTACTGGCCGAGGGAGCCGGCGTACAGCTTCTGGGTCATGTGGCCAGCATGACAAGCCACTTCTGGCGAACCAGAGCAGCGCATGGAAACGCCGTTTACCTTCCCGCTGGAGCGGTACCTATTTATCTACTTGCACTTTGACGTGCTTTCGAACTGCTAGGTTGGGCAGGAGCTGGGACCGAGCAACGGGAGCTCACCCCGTCGCAGGGATTCGAACTGCTGACCTTCTGATCAGCAAGCCCTAGGCTCTGTGGTTTAACCCACAGCGTCCCCCGCGTCCCCCATACCACTTTAAACACTCCCCCAAAGTGTTCCCATATTGGGAACTAGAGCTGGTTAAAAGTGCTGAGAGTAGGAGAGCCCTATTCCTAGAATGGTTTAACAAGCAATCCCTCTTCCCGTGGAACTCTGGGAATTGTAGCTCAGTGAAGGGCTAACAACTCCCAGCACCCTTAACAAACTATAGTTCCTGGGATTCTTTGGGGAAAACAATGACTGTTCTAAGTAGTATGATGCTGTTTGAAATTTACAGTGCAGATGGGGCCTCAATGCAAGTAGATATCTATAGGATATGCTGTTTAAAGGGTATTTGTTCATGCCATTACGGCACAGCTGGACTCAACATTTGTTTGCATACTTCCACTGCTTCAACTCCTGGATTGCATCCCTGATATTTTTATTATACTGTTTTAAAGTCCCTCTTTAGCAATTCCCCCCCTTTCTTTGCCATACTTAGAATTTTATCTGATCTACAGTTTTGATGGGGAAATTTATTAGCAAAGTTGTATTTAAATTCATGTTTAAGAAGCACGAGTTAGTTGGGAAGCTGTCAAAAATGAAACGACTTTTTGGCCAAGCCTTAAATGCATTCATTCATTATGCATGCTATGAATATATAACTGGGACCAAGCAGTAATAATAAAGACAGAATTAAATTGCAGGGTGCCTGCCATGTGTAGCACCATTTATAGTTGCCCTTATATTGATTACATGTACTTTTTATAGTGGATCTCAATGCAACTGTATAGGGGAAAGACAGCAATTAGAGGTCCGTGTTTTCCCTATCCTACTATTTCTGCTTCTAATGTATGCTCTGCTTTCTATTACCATTTTCTTTCTATTTTAACTCTGCATCCCAATTGGAACATGCATGATTCATTCACTTTTTGTAATTGCTCACCCTGTGGAGATGATTAAATCTAGGGATAGTCAACATGTGGGAGCAAAATCTCACCACTGAATCTGCCACACTGATCGCCATGTGCTGAATTGTGTTTATTTTATTTTTGGATGGGTGGGATGCAGAGAAAGTTAGCTATGGTTTAGTTCAGTTGAGATTAATGAGGCAAGTTAGTCCTGGGTAACTTAAGTTCCATTGATTTCAAAAAGGACTGAAAGGTGCCTAACGGTCGTGGATTCCATACATGCTGACGTGTTGTTTTGCCAATTAACATGGCAAGTTCTTTAAAGGATCTTTGGTAGACAATATATGAGGGAAAAGATTTTTATTTGAACAGAATAGGAAAACCTCTCAAACAGTAAACTTTCTTAAACAGCAATTTTAAAAAATCCTCTTACATCAATAAATAACAATTCCTCCACCAGACCTTCACCCATGTACAGCACCAGATCCAGCCATAGGGAGCCTCAACAGCATTTGGTCCATCATCCTTAATCTTCTCTGGCTACAGTCACCCTGAATTTGTACCTGCCCCAACCAGGCAGAGCTGGATGTCTCCATGGCTGCCACCTGTGGTGATTAGGGTCCCTAATCTGGGCAATCCTGCTCCAGCTGGGCCACCCTCAAGGGCAGGAGTGCTCCTGAGAGGACTCACAGGAAGGGTTGGCTGCCCAAGGCCAAATCTACACTTCCTCAATTTTTCTTGAGCATTTTCCACTACACCTGTGCTCTTCCAGTGTGGTGGTGCGGTTAAGAGCGGTAGTCTCATAATCTGGTGAACCGGGTTCGCATCTCCGCTCCTCCACATGCAGCTGCTGGGTGACCTTGGGCTAGTCACACTTCTCTGAAGTCTCTCAGCCCCACTCACCTCACAGAGTGTTTGTTGTGGGGGAGGAAGGGAAAGGAGAATGTTAGCCGCTTTGAGACTCCTTCAGGTAGTGATAAAGCGGGATATCAAATCCAAACTCTTCTTCTTCCATGCTGGACATGACTCACGCAACGACAGCTGCGCCTATCCATCATCCACATATTGATTATTCTCCACATTTAGTCATCTCCACAGAACTACTGTCACCATTTCATAAGGGTACATTGCCTCCAAGTGCCTGTAAGTGTGTTCATAATTTTCTCTACAATGTGCAAAATAAATGAAATTGAAGATTCTCAATGCACACCGAGACTGTTTCTCTGTGGGCAAATGATGAAGTATGGTTGATGAAGAGATCAGAAGCCTTTGCTACTTAACTTGTAAGGAAACGGCTACTTATGGAGGGCAGACCTCTCAACAGCTGTAGCTTTCTTTGGGTGCTCAAGTCTCGGATGAGAGTGATAGCAGGACTGCAGCTTATCCCTATTAAATTGCATCCCTGTTGCATAGCCTTTTGATCCTCCTTGCATTACAGGGTGAAGTTCTGAGGCAAGAGAGCCTGTTCTGCACAAAAAGGATTTAGAGTCCTACATTACTAGGGCTCTAAATCACACTGCAATCCATTGTTTTCTGTGCACCTAACTATTGATAGGATTGTGCCCATAGTAACTGAAGCTTGCCAAAATCAACACAATCAAAACATACTATCAATCAAGTCTAAAGGAAATGAAAATCAAGTCTAAAGCATCCCAATTTCAAATATCAGGTTAGAAAATTGACATTTGAAGTACAAATTGAAAATTTTCTTCAAAATTCCACTAAATGTTCAATACTTTCAAATATTTGCTGTGGCTTTACTTGCAACTTATGAGCTCAATATATTTTGGTGAGATTCA
This sequence comes from Lacerta viridis, assembly GCA_900245905.1. Lineage (NCBI taxonomy): Eukaryota > Metazoa > Chordata > Lepidosauria > Squamata > Lacertidae > Lacerta > Lacerta viridis. Next base: position 164,370 of record OFHU01002644.1, on the reverse strand, counting down.
AGTGCAACCAAGGGTGATGGCGTAACTCAACATTATGTTAAATGTATAGCATGCAACATCATCAGAAGTTGTTTTCAAAAAAAACAACACTGAGTACAGTGGCCCTGGTTTTCATTGGGACTGCAGGATGTGTCAATGGGAGATATTATTCATAAGAGTAATTGTCACCGGGGGGATTTGAAACCTCCCCTCCTATGCAGTGTGGATCTGATGAAAATGCCCCCCCCCCCCAGTATTAATTTGAGAGAGGGAAAAAGCTGACAATGTCACATGCAACATATTCAATGTAGAATATAGTTTGACCCCGGTTTTTGCTGGACTGGGTTCAACATTTTTCAGTGGAATCAGGTCATGCCTTTAGAAAGCTGTTAGTTATCAAGGGATCATGGATTGTGTGGTGTATATATATGTGTGAAGCGGTTCCTATTACCACCCTCCTCCAGAATTGCTGCCCACTCCTGCAGATTACATCCTGAACTATGCTACCTGTTTGTTCCCCATCTCCACACACTGATCTCATAGAATCATAGAGTTGGACGAGACCACAAGGGCCATCCAGTCCAACCCCCTGCCAAGCAGGAAACACCATCAAAGCATTCCTGACAGATGGCTGTCAAGCCTCTGCTTAAAGACCTCCAAAGAAGGAGACTCCACCACACTCCTTGGCAGCAAATTCCACTGTCGAACAGCTCTCACTGTCAGGAAGTTCTTCCTAATGTTTAGGTGGAATCTTCTTTCTTGTAGTTTGAATCCATTGCTCCGTGTCCGCTTCTCTGGAGCAGCAGAAAACAACCTTTCTCCCTCCTCTATATGACATCCTTTTATATATTTGAACATGGCTATCCATATCGCCCCTTAACCTTCTCTTCTCCAGGCTAAACATACCCAGCTACCTAAGCTGTTCCTCATAAGGATCTGCTTGACTTTCAAGTAGGAAACCAGCTCAGGAGGAACTATAGGGCCACAGAGACCCTCCTTTCATGCGAGCAGCTTCCTCGCATCCAGTTCTATCCTCACAATGTCTATATTCACGTAGTGTCTCTCCTTCTCCTCCTCCTGCTGCCTCCTGCTCAGAAAGCAGATTCAAGGAGCACTTTCAGCCCCATTCTAACTGGGTGCTCAGAAACAGGTGGAATAGTGAGGGGAACAACTTTAATTTCCAAAGCAAACTTTAGAGTAATAACAGTTTAAATTTTGGGCTTTTACTGTTAAATGTCAGAGATTTGTCTGTTCACTCCCCCACCTACCCTTGTCCCTCAACAATGAAGAATGGAGCTTGTCTGACCTTAAGAAAATGAATCCCGAAATTACTTTTTTTACAAGTAACTCATAAATGTGAAAGGGGGGAAAATATATTTTTCTTCGTCTTGTGGGTGACTGAGAGAAGAATTTTATGCATCCTTCTGTGCAAGAAGTGCAAGGAAGGGAGAGATTACTGTGGAGTATATTACACATCCGAATCAATAAACTCAGCACAGAGGTTTTTAAGTTGCTTTCTCAAAAACTGGCCAGGTTTGCTGGCCCTTTGCCTGTACATCTTGCACTCATTCTTTATTGTGCAGTGTGCAGGGAACAGCAGAGTGGAGGACAAGAGGCACTGGAGACACCACTAAATGCACTCACGCTTTCAAGCTTGTGGAATGGGAGGGCAGGCAACAGAAAAGAGTTTAGCAGTTTCCTTATCCTCACCGGATGGTTATCAGTCAATCTCTTATCTTTGTAACTGAAGCAAGGTTTATGTAGCTAAATAGTCCTAGAGAGAATCTGGTGCCAGTTAATGGGTAGCATTTCCTGGGGCCTTGGCACAATAGATGGGCAAGAAACAGAAGGAAATACAGGGAAGAAGAACTGGGCTCCTGCCTTGCCAGTGATGCTGCGCAGTAGTAGCATGGCTGTTGGGCTTTTGGTTTAAACTGGAAAAGCCTCAAAACCAGTTTAGCACTTGGAGTGGTGTCCAGCTACGCTTCCTCTGCGTTTTCCTGCTTCTCCAGTGCTTTTGCAGAGTTTTTCAAACTTCAAACTTCTTACTTCTTCTTGCGCAACGGTATGTGTGCCTTTTGTGCCAGCAATTAAACTCCCACAACGTCTGGGTTGTTTCAAAGTAAGCATGCTTTATTTATAGACATATAAATCACGGACACTCTTCCGGAGATTCAGACGACATCTCATCTCCGGTTCAGTCAAAAGTGAAACTGAGACTGACTAGGAAATAAAACACATTAACAGAAATACAAGAATTATTGTGGATATACTGGAAAGACTAGAAAAGAAGATAAATATGGAAGCAGATTTGATGTTTATCAATGCGGAAAAGGCCTTTGACAATATATCTTGGACTTTTATGAAGAAGAATTTGGAAAAGATGGAGGTCGGTCAAAGGTTTTTAAATGGCATTAATGCCATTTATAAAGAGCAAAGAGCAAAGATTCTTATTAATAATGTGATCTGCGAGGAAATTATGAATGATGATTTAAAGTTGTTATAAAGTTACTAAAGTAAATTAGTATTGAACACAGCATAGAAGATGGGAGGAAGTCCACTAAGTAAGAATTAAATAAGTATAAGGATGCTTAGGATTTATTTGTTGTATTCTTTTTTATTTTTAGTTCTTTGTTGTTTAGTTAAGTGTAGTTTTTAATTTTTGGATTTGTAGTGTTTGTATTTTGTATTTTTGTATTTTGTCTTTTTCTTTTTGTTATTCTTGAAATATAATAAATTTTCTTTTTAAAAAAAGGAAATAAAATGATGCGTCACATAAATCACAAAGACATTGCATACAGCAGATACCCCGGATGTTGTGACACATCCTCTTCCCTGTGGGAGGGGCGTACTGTTGAGCTTATTTAACCCTGAAAGCTCCAAACCTCACAATGGCTTACAATTGCTCCCAAAATCCACCAAGGCAGACTTTTTGAAGCCATCAAAACTTGACAAAGTTTAGGCATTTTAAAAGCTTTGATCTACCTAGTTTAGATTAGACTACCAGGGCCCTGATTCTGGGGATGGGAAAATCTGTCAGTTTTGGATTCTCTCAGTTTCAAATATTTCCAACCTAAAGTTCAGTTCTCTACATTTCCACATCACTTTGTGATTTATTTATTTACTTGTTTCTTAAAGTACTCATGAACATTCACCAGCTCTTTGGTGCAAATTTCTCCTCATATGAATGCTTGTATGCTATTTTACCCAATACAAACATCTTAACAAAGCAATTTCTTTTAATATAATGCATGTGCACATGTTATTTTAAACAACATATACCTGTTTATGCCCTTTTTTGTTTTGTTTATGCCTTTGGCTGGAGAATTGCATTGCAAAATTGAAAGCAGTTTAAATTTTGAAGGATAACTGTGTTTTGGTTTGTGTATTGTTTCAGAAAGGATGAATTAGGTTAAATTCTCCTTTAAATGCAATCTGACTCGAAATTCATTTGATTCACACTGTACAGGCTTGAGTATTTGAATGTGTCTTTGTGTTCAGACAAGACAACCACTCTTTCTCTTTCGAAACAGAAAGCTCATTCTATAGGAAAATTTTGCATCTCCGCTATTTTGGGACCTTCAGACTTCTGATATAGAGATAGTTTGCATGCCTCCCTGCAAGTGAATATTGCATGCCACAATGAAACACCAAAGGGAACTTCATTTTTTACCATTGAAATGTTCAAAACGATTCTCACTGCATGCACTCTCAAGATCAACTGCTTCAAGGTCATGAAAAGTTGTGTGAAGTCCACTAGAACCCTCCTCTTACTTTTCTACACCAGTGAGAGTCCGTCCTTCCTTCCTCTGTCAGCACCAAGACATAGGCTCCTTTATTTTCATGTTACGTATCTGAAAATGTTGCCGAGAGAAGGCAGTTGCCATTATTTTCAGTCATAGGTCAACTGAAGCCATACATCTTCAGAAACTTGTTCTGTAAGGAGGACTGCTCCTTAAGCAATTGTATCACTGTGGAATGCCATAGGCCCCTTAGGATCAACTATCTTTACAGTTACTTTCTTTCCTTCACCCTTTCCCATAGCTATTGACTCCTGCACATTCATATTAATGTACAACTTTGTATGTGCAGCTCATAGACTCCATCCCCAATTCATTTTCTTACTTCTGTTATTATACTTGTTGATTTTGCAAGCTTTTTATTTGTTTCTTCAGTTCCCTGGTCCAGCGAACAAATATGAAATATTATTGTATCCCAACCAAATCTAAAAAAAATGTAGTATGAACACCGACAACTGGGGAACATTGACCTGCGAGCGCTCTAGCTGGAGAACAGCCTTTACCAAAGGTGTCATGGGCTTTGAAGACGCTCGAACTCAGGACGAAAGGAAGAAACATGCTAAGAGGAAGGCATGCTTGGCAAACCCTCACCATGATCAACTCCCGCCCGGAAACCTATGTCCCCCTGTGGAAGGATGTGTGGATCCAGAATTGGCCTCCACAGTCACTTATGGACTCACTTTTAAAACTGTGTTTATGGAAGACAAACTTACTCTGCTACAAGTGATCACCAAAGAAGACTCATGATTTTGTTTCTGCTCTCATTGCAACTGATGGAAACTGCATTGATTTCAATAGAGCTTAATTCTAACTAACTGGATCGGGACTGTTGAAGCAATAATAATAATAATAATAATTTATTTTTTTAAAGATTTGGTTGTGTTAGTTACCCATGAGTCAGACATATTTTGGGAGGTGCAAGCTCAATGTAAAAACATGGTAAATTTTTAATCAAATTAATAAACTGTGAGGCTGTAATAGGAAACATAAATTAGTAGTCTATTTAACTGCCACAAGAAAATATCATTAGTAATGAAAATGATTACAGTCTCTTAATGGAAAGATCTTCACAGCCATTGCTCCAAATGTGGTAATTGGCAATCAATTAAAATTAAAGTTAAGGGGATATATCCATTTCTTTCTAAGCTGATTATTTCCTGCCCTCTTCTGTTAATGAATTTGGGAGGAAGTAATACAATAAAGTGTATTTTATTCATGATTTTAAATTTCTGCCTTCTGTGAAATAAATAAATAAATAAATAAGAAACTATTAGACCATAGAAACCGAAAGGCAATCAATGTCCTCTGCAGATGTAGCTCATATAGCTGCATGCACAAAAGAACCCTGCCCAAATAATTCAAGCTTTCTGAAACAATAACTGTATCAAAACATGGCAATCCTTTGAAATTCCCACTTGCGGTTCTCCATTCAAGTACAAGGATGAAATGTACATAAAAATTCATATTGCTAGTGAAAATAGTATACATAAATGTATTATAGTCAGAAGAATATAAACATGTGTCCCCCCCCCAAATTTTGTATCTCAGGCAACATTGCACACATAAATATGTATATTCTGAGAAATTTGCACTAAAATGTTGATGTATTTTCCTGATAATTATTGTTGTTTTTAAATCACAAGCTGATGTGGAAATGCGGAGAACTGAATTTAAGACTAAACAAATGAGAAGCTGAAAGAAACTGAGATTTGCCCATCCCTAATGTTTGGCAAGATTCACATGTGTGGACATCACTTCTCTGAGGCAGTGTCACAGGGATTTGTCAGAGAGAGAGACATGGACTAAAAAGGAGGGTGCTGCTTTTCTCTGCAACTTTCCCTCCAGCTGGGACTCTAGATCTGTGTTTCAGAGATACGCTCCGAGTCCCATGTGGAGGGAAAGTGATTGGGAAGGGGGCGTTTCAGGGCAAAAGTGGTAATTGGTTGCAGAAGGGTTAATCACCCACCCTCTCACTCACAGCTCTCCCCTTGGAAATCCAATATTCTTTGAATGTCCTCCTGCTCTTGACACAGCACTGTGCAGAAATTGAGTCAGTGTGCAGGAATGATGTAGTAAACAAACCATGAATCACACCTCCGCCGAATATTGTGACATTCGGTGCGAAGCACATCATGGTGACATCTTTTAAAAGGAGCAGGGAATAACACTCAGCCAGGAAAAGTCAGATTGTCACAATGGATAAACACTTTGGGGAGCGCAGTGAAAGCTCTTGTCAAGCTTTTGGGCTTTCTGTTTGCAAATATGTTCATTACAAACTGCTACAATCTATGCCTTCGCCTCAAGCTGTCATTGGTCCCACTTCATTAGCTGTTATGAGTCTGTGGCTGATCCACTATGCTTGCTATTTAGAAGCATAACATTGGGCGGCAGGGGAGGGGTCATTTACAGTAGTTGCATGTTCATCCTCCGCTTTAGCTCCTCTGCTGAAACATAGCACGCGAGGAGCTGAAAAGCGGAGACAATTTTCTTTTTGCAAAACCATGAAGGGATTATGGGTTTTATTTTGGGGGTGGGGGGTGGGGGTGGGACTGCTTTGCTCCCGTATATTAGGCAATCCCTTATTTTGCCTGACCTTCACGCTGAAAGTCACCAGGGCCACAATTTAAATTTCACCATGTTGTTGAATGAAGTTTTGCAGGGGTGGGGGACAGGATCCAGAAAGGTTCAGAGCCCGACTCTTAATTGCATTCAGAGTTGAATTGCAAAGAAAAGTAGTGCACTTCAAGGAGTGTTGTGGTTATTTTTCTTCAGCATAGCTATAGCAATATTGTCAATCTTGTTTTTTTTTTTTAAAAAAAAAGCCAATGGATTTGTGCCTCAATTCTCTGCCTTGTTGTTTAATCGTTTATAACAGTCATCACTTGGTATCATCATCATTTTATTTGTATGCCACCTTTCCACAGTTAAAAACAATGCTCAGGGAGTCTTACAACATGATAAGATTTGCATACAGTCATACTGCGGGTTACAGATGCTTCGGGTTGCACGTTTTAGGGTTGTGCACCACACCGAACCCGGAAGTACCAGAACGGGTTAGTTCTGGGTTTCGGCACTCGTGCATGCGCAGAAAGGGAGAAGAAGAAGAGTTTGGATTTGATATCCCGCTTTTCACTACCCGAAGGAGTCTCAAAGCGGCTAACATTCTCCTTTCCCTTCCTCCCCCACAACAAACACTCTGTGAGGTGAGTGGGGCTGAGAGACTTCAGAGAAGTGTGACTAGCTGCATGTGGAGGAGCGGAGGCACAAACCCGGTTTCCCAGATTACGAGTCTACCACTCTTAACCACTACACCACACTGGCTCTCAGAAGCGCTCAATCGCACTTTGTGCATGCGCAGAAGCGGTGAATCGCGACCCGTGCGTGCGCAGACACGGCGCTGTGGGTTGCGAACGCTGTGGGTTACGAACGCACCTCCCGCACGGATCACGTTCGCAACCCGAGCGTCCACTGTAATTACAAAAGTCATAAACAATAAATAAACCACATCAAAAAAAATACACAACCAAATGGAAAACAATTTCCACATAAATCAAAATCTAAAACTAAGAATACGGCATTAATATCACAGTTTAAAATGACATAGGTAAAAAATAACAGCAATTAAAAACAACAACAACAGAGCCCTCTCTGCCCAGCAGCAGCAGTCCTTTATGGAGCCTGTCAGGCCCTGCCCTAGGCCAGGTGGGGAGTGGCCGGATTGGGGCCCTCAGGTGCTGAGCAGGGGAGTCCTCCTGGGCATGAGTGAAAAGTTTGCCAGAAATTGAGGAAGGTGCCTTCTTGTAGCAGATCATGCCTTTCTTGATTTTGCTCGCAATAATTCCAGCAGGGGCCTGGTTAGATTTGAGCACGCCTGTTTCAAATTCTTATGTCACCCCCATAGAGGAAGTTGCCGAGCCTGAGGCCTTGCAACAGATTGACTTCCCTCACCACCAAGGCTGCTAATCGAGAGGGAAATTCAAGGAAGTCAAAACATGATCCCCGACACAGAATCCTCTTGAGTTGCAGGAGCAAGGAACTCATAGAAAGCTAGTCCTATGTGACATATTTGTATATATGTCTCCCAATCTGAGAAACCTATTGCTGACCACCAGGCTGTATCACAGTGGCATGTTGGGGTGGTAGAGATGCCCCCCCCCCCAGCATCAATACACCCACTTTCCAGGACAGGGACAGGATATAGTGAAGCAGAGATTAGGATGGCTTGGTGTGCACAGATGCTACCATGACAGATCTTCCTTGGCCTCTTTTTCATGTGCTCCAGTTGCCTTGATTCTTCTTGGTCTCACCACATGAGTAACTCACCGGGGCCCCAAAAGTTGTGATTTTGCAAGCCCTGTTTTATAACCTTGCCTCGCCATGGAAAATTCTATGGTTCTAGCACCCCAGAGAGGCCATTAAGAGCTTGTGGAATATGGTCCCAACATAAGGAAACCTTCCTGTCCTGACTAGGATTCCATCAAAGGTGAGAGAGAGACAAAAGGGTAGTGGGGATACCATTACCTGGTGGCCAGTTAATTTATTTCTTGAGAACAAGCATGCAATGCCAGCAGACACAGAGAGAAAAGCTACTCTTCTAAGATTCAGGTTTCTCCCTGGCAGAAGTGGTCTCCTTGCCTGGGACTAGCACAGCAAGTTCAAGGCATGTTGTTCACCTCCTCTAGCACCCAGGACCCAGCCCCTGGCTTATCAGACTCCACTCCCAGACCCACCTAGGTCCTTATGAATGGAGGCTTCTCATTTTCATCTGTAAAATGTTGGACTGCGGCATTCCTCATTCTTACCTGACATGGGTTATTTCCATTCACTTGGTATATGAAGCAATTCAACAGTGTCAAGAAGATTTATTTCATCTTAGACACAAGACGTCTGGCGCTAAAATTAATGTACTGTTCAAAATACATTGCTATGATTGGTTGCCTTTGTAAACTACTTAGGGTCAGATTTCCCAACCAAAAGACAAATAACAGCTTTGAGGGAACTAGAGGGATTTGGCCTTTCGTTGATATTTAAACTCAGCTCCAACCCAATTTAGTATTTGCTTCTCACTCTCTTTTAAAAATCCACTCCTCTCCACGCTAAAAAAATGGAAAAGAAAAGAGAGTGGGAACCTGAATTCTTGGGAAACATTTGAAATGAACCAAATCTACCCAAACAAATACATGGCTCTTATTTGGGCTGAATTGCACCAACATTTTCTGCTTTAATAAAATTTGGTCAACATTGAAATTCAGTTTGGAATGTATTCTGAAACTCAATGTGGGTGACCATGCCAGTCTGTTGCATGAGAGACCAGTAACACCTTAAGGACTAACAAATTTAGTTATTATGGCGATAATTTACTCAGCACTGCTAATACAATATAATCCAGCAGCCTAGAGAACTTTTCAGCAGTCGAGTGTACATGAGGGAAGAGAAAACTGTGAGGTTACCTGCTGTCAAAACTTCAAACAGACCTCAAGAGAGGTGGGGCAGCCTATAGATTGAGTGGAAATGGATCCCCTCAAGTAAGGAAGGTGGAGAGCACCGGCAGAGCTGCTGAAGGAAAGGGATGAAGGAAGCAGCATGTTGGAAATCAGAAACCTTGCAGCCTTCGTTTCAAGGTTTCTGATTTCCAACATGCTGCTTCCTTCATTCCTTTCCTTCGGCAGCTCCTAATTGCAAAAAAAATATTGGAAGAGCACATTGGTACCAAATATGGAAGACTGGCAAGTCAAAATGTTATCGTATCAAAATATGGCAAGGAAGGTAGGAGAAGCTAGGGGAATAACAGAACAAAAAATAGAAGATGATTGGAAAGCATTTAAAGAGTATATAGGGAACTCTGTAGAAAGGGCCGATCTCCTATCTAACATAAGAGTGGGCTCAAGACGAATAGAAAAAAGGAGAAATAATAGTTTTAGGTATACAAAAAAAACATGTAGTTACAGAAACCTCAATAAAGGATTAGGTTGGAAGTCAACACTGGAGGATGGGGTGTGTGAAAAAAATGAAGTATTCATTTTTTGTCCATATTTATTTATATCTTTTGTCTATATTTAAGTTTTGTTATGTCAAAGATTTTCAAGTTTTTTCTTCATTTTCTTCTCTTCTCTTTTCTTCTTTCTTTTTTGTCAAATGATAATTTGTACAAATTGTGTAATTCTTAAAACTCAATAAAGTTTATTTTAAATCAAAATAATAATAATAATAAAAAGAGGGGGAGGAAATCAGAAACCTGACAGCAGAGATGTCTGTGAAGTACACTTGCATAGTATACTTACTTATATTAAGCCTCTGAAATAAGTAGCCTACCTTCTGAATAAATATGCTGATTGATTGATTGATTGAACTAAAGATGGGTTAACACTGCTTATTGGTATTGCTGTAATTTATTACCTATCCTTCACCAGAAGGTCCTAGGGTGGGATACAACAATTAAAAAAAAAACAGTGCCAAAAACAGTTTAAAACAATTCACAATCACAGAAATAAGGTGGGTCATAAAAAATATACACCTCAGGTGTCGAAAATTAAGGTAAAGAGATTTGAGCTGTGCATGCAGCTTTAGATAAAGACATAACAATCGGTATGGTTTGGCATCCCTATTTTTCCTTCTCTCCTTTTGGTGTTCAGTTCAGTGTATCGTTGGTCTGTAGAAGAATTGGAGTTAGCATTCACACATGCATGCACATCCCTGTTTCTGTACGTAATGCTTAGTCCATGGACTGACTGGATGAATAAACTGATCTGATCTTTGATGACTCACCCACACGGGCAGGTGGGAAGAACATACATGTTTGGGTCAGCCCTGGTTCTGCACTCGGTAGGAACAAGGACTGAATTATCTCCCCCCTTCCCCCAGTGGGGTGCATTAACTTGATGTGAGTAATCAAACACATTGCCTTTTTGAGGTGGGCAGGGGAAAGAAACTGACATTTATGGAAAAAAAGACATAAATTCACCTCCACATCTGCCCAATCAGCTATTTTTTATTTAGCTGTGGAGTGTTTGCATTTGTGGGCAAAAAACTGCTGTATAAGCTGTCTTTAAATTATTTTATATTGAGTTCCCTGCTAAAAACCATTCATTAGAAATTTTATTGTTATCAGCCACAGCGCAAAGCTCCGCTGCTACGCCATAAGGTGGAGGAAGTTGTGATTTTTACGACTTGGCTACATTAATTAATTTATTAAATATTAATGATGGAAAAGCAATTCAAATGATGCTCTACGAACGGCCCCTGCAATGCGAACATGTTATTGCCCCATTCATCAGCGCCCGGGCTTGATATGTACAGAGTAATATAACGGCTAGATGAGGTATATTCAAACCATATGTTGTTAATCTAGTTAATGGAATAACAAATACATGGCTGGGTCTATTGCATTAGAGACTTAACAATATACACTTAGGTGCACACATTTCATCTGCTACAGACGGGATGGTTATGCTATCTTTTGGACATCGGATGAGAACGGCGACCTAAATGAATGTGTTTGGTGACCATGCTGTAATTTGGTTGCTGTCCATACTGTAATCAATAGGAGGGTGAATCATAACTAAGCACTGCATACATAGTCCCTTTCAGCCTTATCTGAAGATTTGAGTTGTGTGGGTAGCTTTAGATAAGATCTAAAGTGGTCTTAATCAAGAGCCCTGACTCTGTTCACTTAACTCGATTGGGCCTTTGGAAATGAGGCGGCTTGGAAGTTATGGCTTCTGCTGTTGCATGTTTCTAAGAAAGGGGGACAGAGAAGAAAGGGGGCAGAAACAAGGGACAGAGAAGAAAGGCTAAGAGAGGGAAAGAGGGGCAGGGGATAAAGGTAGGAAAAATACAGTTTGATCAACTGTAATAATAATAATAATAATAATAATAATAATTTAATTTAAATTAAATCAGACCAGCAGTGAGAGATTTCACTTTCTTGGGTTCCATGATCACTGCAGATGGTGACAGCAGTCACGAAATTAGAAGACGCCTGCTTCTTGGGAGAAAAGCAATGAATGACAAACCTAGACAGCATCTTAAAAAGCAGAGACATCACCTTGCTGACAAAGGTCCGTATAGTTAAAGCTATGGTTTTCCCAGTAGTAATGTATGGAAGTGAGAGCTGGACCATAAAGAAGGCTGATTGCCGAAGAATTGATGCTTTTGAATTATGGTGCTGGAGGAGACTCTTGAGAGTCCCATGGACTGCAAGAAGATCAAACCTATCCATTCTTAAAGAAATCAGCCCTGAGTGCTCACTGGAAGGACAGATCCTGAAGCTGAGGCTCCAGTACTTTGGCCACCTCATGAGAAGAGAAGACTCCCTAGAAAAGACCCTGATGTTGGGAAAGATGGAGGGCACAAGGAGAAGGGGACGACAGAGGATGAGATGGTTGGACAGTGTTCTCGAAGCTACTAACATGAGTTTGGCCAAACTGCGGGAGGCAGTGAAGGATAGGCGTGGTCCATGGGGTCACGAAGAGTCGGACACGACTGAACGACTGAACAACAAAGCACCAGCATTATTGCCTTTATGTGCTTATTGAAGACTTTCCTAGCCTTTGGAGAGGATATTCTTATTTGTATTGGATTTGATATTGTTTTTATATATGTCTTTCTTGCTGTTGCTGTTTCTGTATTAATTGTTCTATACACAATTGGTTTTTTTTAAAAAAAAATTGTTTTTATATACGCAATTGCTTTAGCTGCTTTTGATATGTAATTTATTCATGTATATTGTGAAATTGCATCGCGATGCCTCATAGCAAGTGGCTCATAGATGTATATTTTTGTTAACGCTTTAGAAATGGACTTGGTGGCAGTTCAGTGTTTTTCATGCCCTGCAGATGTGTCGGACTAGCACAGCATCCCCACGGATGCTCCTGACCCACCAAATTAGGGCAATGCAGAAAGGTCTGGGAACAGCACAGAACTTCAGTTTGCTGCTCTGAACCACCAGTGGAGCAGCATTTGCAGCGCATACACCTGCCACACTGAAGTTCATAAACCATAATGTTATGCTGACAGTGTTTCGTTTGGGAAGCTGCTTGTGCGCAGGAAGCTGTACTGTATACTAATGAATTCAGAAACATAGGCTTGCATACAGGAGAATTATATTTTGTTGTTGTGTTAGGCTCACACCCACTTTCGCCTTGGAGTTAACGGAACGTGGTGTAAATATATTTATGTCAGCTAAATCTCCCTTAGTACTGGAATCCTTCCATAGACCCAGTGCTACGAATGTGCCAGTCTCCCAATGGCAAGATTGTGCCGTGCAAGGCCAATGTGTTGTTTTACAGGTTTTGGGATGTGAGTGGTGCTGTGGTCTATACCACTGAGCCTCTTGGGCTTGCCGATCAGAAGATCAGTGGTGCGACGGGGTGAGCTCCCGTTGCTCTTTCCCAGCTCCTGCCAACCTAGCAGTTCGAAAGCACGCCAGTGAAAGTTGATAAATAGGTACCGCTGCGGCAGGAAGGTAAACGGCATTTCTATGCACTTTGGCTTCTGTCACAGTGTCCCATTGCACCAGAAGTGGTTTAGTCCTGCTGGCCACATGACCCGGAAAGCTGTCTGTGGGCAAACGCCAGCTCCCTCGGCCTGAAAATGAGAAGAGTGCCACAACCCCACCGTCCAGGGGTCCTTTACAGGTTTAGGGCTGGGTGAGCAGAGTCACTTTCCAAAACCTGTGATCATATTCCCATCATATTGCTATAGCTGAAGCCCCAATGTACCCTCATGCAACTATAACCTTATGTTAACAGCATTAGGCAATCTAATGTATTGCTTTCTTCAAATGACTCAGATTCGATATTGTGGTATGAGAAACCTGAAGTTCAACAGAATCAATAGAATCACAGAACAGTAGAGTTGGAAGGGACCACAGGGGCTGCATTGCAGGAATCTTTTGCCCAACATGGGACTTGGACCCACAACTCTGAGTCTCATGTTCTGGTGACTGAGCCATGTTAGTATACCATATTTTCTGGCGTATAAGACGACCCCCAACTTTTCCAGTTAAAATATAGAGTTTGAGATATACTCGACTGCAGATTCTCCACCCGGCGTATAAGACGACCCCCAACTTTTGAGAAGATTTTCCTGGATTAAAAAGTAGTCTTATATGCCAGAATACACAGTAATTATTGTTCAACAGAAGTTAGATACAAGAAAATATATGGCTTAACCTATGTCTGCTGTTTGAAAATGTGGCATACCTGCATAATTTAATGGGAATGCTAACATGCCACAAAGAGATCACCATACTTATGGTCCTCTTAATGTCCTTTCATAGCCTTTGCTATTAGTGATTGAAATTTGCAGATTAGACCTATAAACAAAAGTGGGGGGTGGAATCAGTGTTCTGCATGTGTCTCTGTGTTAAGAGAGGTGCTAATCTGGTGTTAAGCATTTTATGCAATACTGTTATCTTGGTCCCAAAATCAATTTTAGACTCATATGATGGAGACCCACACCTGGGACCCATACACATCAGGCAGCCGATTGATATTTAGGACCTCAGACATACACGCACAGAGATCCCAGTTTCACATACTTGAAACACCTTCAAATCTAGCGAGACCGGAGCCTGTGATGGAGAATTACTGTACCAGCTGTTGCACATTACAAGATTGTTTTGGTTTAGGCTTCGCGGCTGTTGATGGCCTGCTGAAAAATGAGACAGAACATGCCCAGTCATTGGTTGAGAGAGTGGCCTTGCTTTCTGGTGTCATGCACAGCATCTGCAGCAATAATAGAACTGAATCTCAAGGCATACCAATGCTACGGACTCGGCAAAAATGAACAATAAAAGGAGATGCACACATGTGGTGCAGCAATAAAACTGCTAGCACATTTGCAAAGCTAAGCAGGATCCGGGGTGGTGTCAAATTGGGTGGAGGCCATGTGTTGAGATTCCTGCATTGCAATGGTTTGGACTAGATGACCCTTGGGATCCCTTCCAGCTCTTTGCTTTTGGTCAGGGCCGGATTTAGGTTTGTTGAGGCCCTAAGCTACTGAAGGTAATGGGGACCTTTATATGGCCAGCTGTCCTTTGTCAACAACAAATTGTTGCTTTTTTTGTGTTGAATATATGCTATATGGTAATTTACGGACCTAATGGGTATCTAAACCCATTTGCACATAACAAAATATGTATTTTGTCAAAGTAATTGTTGAACTGAAATACAATTAAGGAGTATATTAATAGTGAAATAATTATTAAGCTCTAACTGTATGTAGGTTCTATTTTATTTGTTTTTTATCTTATATATTTGGAAATGTACATCCAGTTGTTGTTTTTTCCTTTAATTTTTTTGGGGGCCCCCAAGAGAGTGGGGCCCTAAGCTATAGCTTCTTTAGCTTATACGTAAATCCGGCACTGATTATGGTACAGAAAAGGGATGTGTCAACCAGTCAACATTCTCGGCTGTATTCCAGCCTTTTTACCATCTTAAGTAAGCTTTATGTTTCGTTAAAGTTATTATTAAGCACATTTATTTCTATGCTGTATGTCATAAATATATTTAACCATTATACTGAATCCAAAGCAAAATCTCCCAGGATCCCTTGCTCAGCCTGGCTCAGCTAGCTCATCTCAGCTCTGGTGGCTGAGCCTGAGGCCAATGGAAGATCCAAACAATATGTGTTCTGGGGCTGCAGCATGGGTGGGATCAGAGAGGAACTTAGTCTGCAATCCTAAACCTGTCAGCTCAGTCATGTGACCTGGTAACCTGGCATAGAATACTATTTCCCCCCCTTTTATTAAAGATTTTCTTAATTTACAAAAGTGTGTGCCACGTCTCTCTCGTATGTTTTCCATGTAACGTTTTTACAAATCAGTTTTGGTTGTTGAGACATTAGGGAGAGAAGGAGGAAGCAGGTGGGTGGGATGGGGGGATGGGTGAGATGGGGGTGACGATGTTTCTATTTTCCTTATATCTGAAGAAGTGTGCATGCACACGAAAGCTCATACCAAGAACAAACTCAGTTGGTCTCTAAGGTGCTACTGGAAAGAATTTTCTATTTTGTTTCTATTTTCCTTATTATATGTAGGGTTTGGTGTCAGTGTTGACTGTGTAGGTTCTCTGTTGTTCGCTTGTGTTTCTTTGGCAATGAGAGGTCGGGATTGGCGTAGGGTGTGATTGTTCATTTGTAGTTGGCTGTGGTGATCTTTGGTTTCCTGTGTGAGTGGGGTTTGTTTTCCTCTGCCAGTCTCAGGCAGAGCATCAGCAGCCGCAGCCTCACTGCTGAATTAGGTCTTGTATCAGTTTAATTTACACCGGCTTCAGGTGCATAGAATTGCTTACTAACTATATAGAGAAGCTTGGCCATGCTTTGGTTTGGCTTTTACAGTTTAAGTCACAGGCAAGAAGGAGTCAAGAGGTTGTTGTTGTTCAGTCGTTCAGTCGTGTCCGACTCTTCATGACCCCATGGACCAGAGCACGCCAGGCACGCCTATCTTTCACTGCCTCCCGCAGTTTGGCCAAACTCATGCTAGTCGCTTCGAAGAACACTGTCCAACCATCTCATCCTCTGTCATCCCCTTCTCCTTGTGCCCTCCATCTTTCCCAACATCAGGGTCTTTTCCAGGGAGTCTTCTCTTCTCATGAGGTGGCCAAAGTACTGGAGCCTCAACTTCAGGATCTGTCCTTCCAGTGAGCACTCAGGGCTGATTTCTTTAAGGATGGATAAGTTTGATCTTTTTGCAGTCCATGGGACTCTCAAGAGTCTCCTCCAGCACCATAATTCAAAAGCATCAATTCTTCAGGCGATCAGCCTTCTTTATGGTCCAGCTCTCACTTCCATACATTACTACTGGGAAAACCATAGCTTTAACTATACGGACCTTTGTCGGCAAGGTGATGTCTCTGCTTTTTAAGATGCTGTCTAGGTTTGTCATTGCTTTCCTCCCAAGAAGCAGGCGTCTTTTAATTTCGTGACTGCTGTCACCATCTGCAGTGATCATGGAGCCCAAGAAAGTAAAATCTCTCACTGCCTCCATTTCTTCCCCTTCTATTTGCCAGGAGGTGATGGGACCAGTGGCCATGATCTTAGTTTTTTTATGTTGAGCTTCAGACCATATTTTGCGCTCAGGAGTTAAATCAAGAGGAGTTAAGTTCTATTATTCCGCCTGCTGTTGCATCATCCATTACAATTCAGCAGAAGAGAAGTCATACCATTTAACCAACTTTGTTAGTGGTTTGATTAGACTTTTTTTTGGCTACATTCGCATTGCCAGCTTTGTCAACAGCATGCTTTTTTAATCTCAAGTACATCTTATCTCATTTGTTTTGCAACTCATCTCCCTGCTTCCAGTGTAATCCCATAGGCCCCACTAGATGCACATGGAACCATCCATCTCAAAAGCTGTCATTTTCTTTACTATATTAGCTGTAGATTAATTGGATTGCATCCAACTGAGTCGTACTTATACTAATGTAAGTTGGACCTACTCTATGACTCATATTAATGTTATGTTTAGAAAATTTTGGTGTAAAATGACTTGAGCGTTATATAATGAAAAGTAGTACATAACCTAATATTAATTGAAAGGGATTAGCTTTGCCCTACTTGTGGTCAAAAATATTTGCTTATATAACGACCATGAAAACTTTAAATGTTGGTATCCTTGCAAATGCATTCCTTTTCCATGCATCCTTCTTATATCCTGTGTCTGTGGTGATGTTTTGTCTCTGTTTGGACCTTTCTTTGTAACGCACTGGAGTGTTCTGGGACAAAGACCCTGGTGGTTCTTCTGAAGCTGTAGATTTGATTTTCCCAAGGACTATTTCGAATGTTAGGGGGACACAGGTGTCACTGTGGTCTAAACCACAGAGCCTAGGGCTTGCCGATCAGAAGGTCGGCGGTTTGAATCCCCGTGACGGGGTGAGCTCCCGTTGTTCGGTCCCAGTTCCTGCCAACCTAGCAGTTCGAAAGCACGCAAAAGTGCAAGTAGATAAATAGGTACCGCTCTGGCAGGAAGGTAAACGGCATATCCATGTGCTGCTCTGGTTCGCCAGAAGCGGCTTAGTCATGCTGGCCACATGACCTGGAAGCTGTCTGTGGAAAACACCGGCTCCCTCGGCCTATAGAGCAAGATGAGCGCGCAACCCCAGAGTGGTCTGTGACTGTGCCTAATGGTCAGGGGTACCTTTACCTTTTATTTCTAATGTTGTAAAATAAATAGGATGATTTCCAGCCTTTTAGGAAATAATTCTGATTATTTCCAAGCCAATCAAATTCAGGACACTGGCAGCTTGCACCTCACTAATAAATATCCATGCACTTTAGTGCTGATTCCCTTTCACCTTTCCCCAGCCCTCCTCTCCAAATAGTAAATGTTCCTGGGTGCATCTGAACTGGTTAGCTGGTAAAAGTTGTAAGTGTTGTGAAATACAGATTCCCACATTTTAATCTGTGACATGCTGAGGGGATGGGTAGCTAAAATTCCGGTTTTGTATTCAGTAAGGCTGTGGTCCAGGTAATTAAATCTCAAGCATCATTCAGTAAGATTTTGTTTATTGATTAGCACAGACTCCCTCCTGAATGTTGCTTCCTCCTAACATTGTTTGTCACCATTTATTGCAGCATATCAATATGAATTGTCATCCTCCTGCTGTTCCACCCAAGTAAATATAATAAAACGTCAATCTTCAGAGCTTCTACTTCAGTTGAATATCAATCGTCAGATCCTGAAATCCACTTTTGTGCTGCAGTTATTGACCTAAACCTCAGTGACCAAACATCTAAATGGTTATGGAGTGGTTTTCATGTCCTATTTCTGGAGTCTGGAGTCTCTCAAAACTTGGCGTCTAGTTGTATGGTGCCATGGGGTGGAGGAAATTATTGTTTATCCTCAGAAGTTACATTTGCCAACTGCCTGCTGTGAAACTTTGCATAAATGCAAGACACAATTGGAATCTTTGCCAAGCCATGCCCAAAATTAGGTGAAGGACTGCTATTCTAAAGCTTCAAATATTTGGGGCACTTTTGAGAACTACAAATCTCAAACCTCACAGAAATATCACCCATTTTTTACGTATGTGTAGTTACACAAACTGGACATCCACGCAAGTTCATGGTTAGGGATTTCTATTATTTTGTTGTTCAGTCATTCAGTCGTGTCCGACTCTTCATGACCCCATGGACCAGAGCACGCCAGGCACCCCTATCCTCCACTGCCTCCCACAGTTTGGCCAAACTCATGCCAGTCGATTTCTATTATACTTTCACTATAATAGCCACACTCCCAGAACTCTTCACCAGTACGGAATCAAGGTGGTAAGAGTTGGGGTTCTCAGCTTAAAGAAACTCTCTGACTAAACTTTCTCCTAAACTTTCATGTTTGGCAGGCAGGATTCATGAAGGCAGTGAGGAATGAAAGTCTCTCCTTGCCACTCTTAAAAACTTACTGGAAACGCCAGAGTGCCTTTTAAGACTAAAACAGTTCAGAAGTTACTTCACTTCCTGGGTTATGGAGATGGAATAGAACCTGCAGACTGACTGTAGAATCCAGCAGACCAGAATGCAGATAAGTTAAAATGTGAGCATATGCAATAAGGAAACAGAGTGTCCAGAACAAGGTGTCATCTATGCAGAACGTTCAGAGTTCTAATATTTAATTCTAAAATAATTTATTCTTCCCCATGATGGCTGTGAGAATGGCTTTTAGATATTTAGATATTTAGAATGGCTTTTATTATCTCTCTCATCTCATTCCCTTTCTCTTTGCCATTTTGGTCATTCTCGTTTTTAATGGAAACTTGCTACTTGCCATTCATTCTTTTCCCAACAAATATTATTTCCCACTCTATAGCTGTCCAGCATTCTTTCACTCACAACTCTGTTGCAGCCTTCTTTGCAGAATGATCACACATTCATAAATTTTATATTCATTTCAACAGCGACACAACTAATTTCAGCAAATTAGGGTGTATGTTGTGTGTGGTGAAACTCAGTTCACAAAAATGACATTTCGCACCGTACAATATTTGCATTAGATTGTTGTCCCACACCTTGACAGCCAAGGTAAAGAAAATGCCTAAAAATAGAAAACAAGCAAAGCAACGTGTTTTTTTTCTGGTCCCAAAGAAAATGAAGAGAGGAAAAAAAGGCACAGTTGAACTGCAGAAGGAATGCCAGCATTTTTGATAAGCCAATTGCTGAATCCATTTTGCGAAGGGTTAATGGTAGCATGGCAGACGCAAAACCCTTGTCATTTATGCATGGATCAAAAAACCAGGCCAAGTTTGAAACTACTACGCCATATACATTTCCAACAGGGATGTCTGTTGTTCTGCATGGCCTTGTGTTTACAGAATTTTCTTTTATGACACTTGGAATCAATCTTGCCATGTTTTCCCATTGCATGTGTATTCGCTACATCATTTGTCATGTATCTTGTGTCCTAGAGCTATAGCCACTGGCAATGGAAAATGTCAACATCTGTGAGAGAGAAATACAGACAGAA
Organism: Lacerta viridis; assembly: GCA_900245905.1. Lineage (NCBI taxonomy): Eukaryota > Metazoa > Chordata > Lepidosauria > Squamata > Lacertidae > Lacerta > Lacerta viridis. Next base: position 144,135 of record OFHU01002644.1, on the reverse strand, counting down.
GTTGTGGAATATGTGGTAGTGCTTTCAATATGTTACATAGACGTATAGGACACATTCATTAAAAGGTTTAACTTAATTTTACCAAAAGTGATTTCACTAAAACAAAGCAGAGCCTTCTGCCCACTGTGCTTTGGTTCCAGGGATTTTGTTCTGGAGATCTCACACTCCAACTCTGAATGTGCTTGGAGCAATCACTATTTTGCTTAACTCTGCTACGAGACAGTCAAAGAATCTCTCTTCCAAACCCCTCTCTCTCCAACTGCCTTGCCCTTGTAAACAGGAATAGTTGAAGCAAATGGGTGGCCTTCATTTATAACCTTTCATCTTAAATACTTTATGAAACACTATTCCAGTGCTACTTGTGAGAAACTGGAAGTGGCACTGAGGGAGAAAGTTAGAATAAAATATCGACCTCTGCAGGAATTTTCTCATAGTAACCTGGGGATTTGGATGCCATTAGTTTGAAAGCAATTATTGTATAGTATCTAAAAAACCATATTATCTGAGTCACCACTTACTGTCCTAAAAGCATGTTTAGCCTTAAGACCATCCTAGTCCTGTTTGGCTAGATAAATAAATTTAACTGATGCCTATTCATAGGGGAATGGAACAAAACTCCCATAATTCCCTTTGACTTTTCTATTCTGTTAGCTGATGATAAGAGCAGGGACAGATATACAAATGTTTAATGTTTTCCTTGTATTGGAAAGATCACATCAACTTATGGAGTCCTTGAAATAGTTGTTTGTGGATACAAGCAGAGCCATATTGGAAGGGGGGGGGAAGTCCTCAAAAAAGGCAGCAGAACTGCTAATCTTCTTTCAGATTCTGAAAGAGTAACTGCACCCCCAGGATGTTTCCATTTTAACAAACCTCAGCTACAAGTTCTCAGCTATTTGTCTAAATTTGAACTTGCAACATACTGCTTTTCTTATTCCCCAACCTCTGCTGAAAACTGTTGCCTTCCAAACACATGGTAGAATGAATGAATATACTTTATTCGGTCACAGACTAGCATAAAACAGAATATTTACATTTATAAAAACAATATAGAAAATATATGTTTAAACGGGTACTCATTACATAGTGGGGGGCATATTCAACCTATCCAGCCCAACTTAAACCATGTCCTTAAAATCATTGATTAAGCATAGATAAAACTGATAAAATTTAGACTCGATTATCAATTCTATGAGATAGGCTACTAAGGTATAGAATCCAACAATATTTTAGGTCTCTATTTAGAGTTGATTTACATTACAGAGCATCTTTCGACATATATCTGTCAAGGCTACACAGAATCTGGCAACAGCATAGGTGATTTCTGGGCTTTCATCCTGTAGTAGCAATGAGATATTATGTTGTTCTGAAAGCCCAGGAGACTTATCTAAAATGGGTTGGATAAACCTTGCTCGGACGTCCGTATAATACTTGCAATAGAAGAAGACATGTTCTAATGTTTCCTGTTGCCCCGTGCCACAAGGGCATTTCCTTTCCTCATGGGGTATCTTCCCATAGCAGCCTTCTTGGTAGAAAGATATTCTTCTAACAAGGCAAAATGAAATTATTTGGTCAAATGTCTAACCTAACCCCCCACCCGCCCCCTGATCTTTTTGCCATAGTCAAGAAAACCAACCTTACCCCCAATACTTTCATTAATCCATATTTACCATATCTGTGTTTCACTATGTCTCTTTCTTTTAATCCCGTAGAGAACTATGTAATCTACAAGACAGATGTAATCTACAAGACAGACACTTCTTATGTCCCTTACTGCTGTGTTTGAGTTATTGCCATGCCAATAAGAATTCTCTCCTTAGCAACATGTTCTCATCTGGGCTAAAGATGCTTCTTAATACCTATAGACTCTTATTACTTGGTAGGAAAGTAGGATTTAGCAGAGTGCAGAGTTTACCCCAAGAATGAGTGAAAAGGAGAGGTAGGGAGAGATGGGCAATGAACACTGGAGTCCGCCCTGCCCCTCCATCCACAGGGTCCTGTTTAGGTGGCCTGCGGTATCAATGAGGTGAGCACAAACTGGCTTTTCTGAAATACTTTTAACTTCTCAGTCAGATTCGGATTAATTGTTGCCAGATAACATTCCATGCAGTGTCTTAGTCCTGTCTTTCACCCAAGCAGATTCAGGTTCCAAAAGAAAGAAGAAAGCACATATCACAGCCTTGAATATTGTTTTTAGCAGGAGTACATAGTATCTTTTGAGCCTTTTCTGTGCAGACTGATTCCCACAACCTATCATTTTTTGTCAGGGAAAAAACACAGCTTTACTTTCTCCCACTGAGCTTTGTAATATTGGAAGTCTGCTTGGGGAGAGCCATGGCCACAGAGGTCTCTGAACCTGGGGCCTTCGGGATGTTGTGAAAGGATGTAAGCATGGCAAGCAAGCCCCTGGCACACCTTCCCTGATGGACACCTGAGGAGGGTTGTAGCTTAATGGTTACTTGTTCCAGTCAAATGCTCTTTACAAAAAAAATAGTTAAGAGCTTTCTCAAAATTCACACTTAAAGACTGCCTCTGAATAGATGAATTCCTCATAGGAATGGCTAGTGGTTTTACAATACCTGTGGATCTTTCTAGGAAACACTTTCTAGAATCGCTGCATCCCAGTGTCTCGGGGAAACAACCTGGGTTGCCCGGCCTAAAGGTAAAGGTAAAGGGACCCCTGACCATTAGGTCCAGTCGTGTCCGACTCTGGGGTTGCGGCGCTCATCTCGCTTTACTGGCCGAGGGAGCCGGCGTACAGCTTCCGGGTCATGTGGCCAGCATGACAAAGCCACTTCTGGCAAACCAGAGCAGCGCACGGAAATGCCATTTACCTTCCCACTGGAGTGGTACCTATTTATCTACTTGCACTTTGACGTGCTTTCGAACTGCTAGGTGGGCAGGAGCTGGGACCGAGCAACGGTAGCTCCCTAACTAGATGTTTTCCAAGCCCTATCTAAACCTAACTGACAAACAAACCCTATCTGACCTCTCACAGATGGTCAAGACCTACCTGATAAACTGTCTGGTTCTAGCTTTTGACTCCCATCTCCCTCTGATTGGATAACCTTCCACCCAGTCCTGGTTGCTTTCTGGGTCAACAGGAGGCTGACCTAGGGTCTCTCTGACGCACTTGGTATGTATTAATGGCAGGATGAGGATTGGGACATAGACACGTGTCATATCTTGGTTCTATTGTCTCAAGTGTCAAATCTTCCAAGTTTAGAAAGCAGAAGTAACCTCAATGTGTTCTAGTCCTTGTTCAATATTCAGTATCTCTCAGTAGAAAATGAAGCTCATATGAAAGATCCCAGCAGCATGTCATCCTCCAAATCCTTCACTTTTTCAGCTTAATAACCAACCTTCTTTATTTTGTCCAACAAGTTATATTCCATGCTTCTAATGCATTCGCATGCAGAGCTGCAATAAAAATACAATAAAAATACCACAATCACAATAAAACACCAGTATAAAAAAACCAAACATAATAAAACCAGTCTCATTGGACAGGAAAACAGGCTCAGCGGATAAGAAGCAGACTTTGATGGTGCAGAAAGAAGCCACCACCTTGCTGAAGCAAAGCAGGTCTGGTCTGATCAGTACCTGGATGGGTGACCAACTTGGAATCACATGTGCGTTGCCTTCCTTTCTATGGTGGAAGAAAAGTAGGATAAGGATGTAAGAAGAGAGAAGAAGAGTTTGGATTTGATATCCTGCTTTTCACTACCCAAAGGAGTCTCAAAGCGGCTAACATTCTCCTTTCCCTTCCTCCCCCACAACAAACACTCTGTGAGGTGAGTGGGGCTGAGAGACTTCAGAGAAGTGTGACTAGCCCAAGGTCACCCAGCAGCTGCATGTGGAGGAGCAGAGACGCAAACCCGGTTCCCCAGATTACAAGTTTACTGCTCTTAACCGCTACACGACACTGGCACACTGTAAGTCCTCATAGTGACCAACCACATGCCTATGAGAGGCCTTCAAACAGGACCCAAGCACAAGAGCCCTCTGCCCTCCTGAGGTTTCCAGCAAGTGGTATTCTGATCAATTCTGCCACGAACCATGAAGGCAAAGTATAGCCAAATTGGCTAGTAGCCATCGGTAGCCTTTACTTCAACGAATTTGTCTAATCTTTAAAAACAAACAAACAAACAAACAAACAAACAAACAAAGTGGTTCTAGATGGTGAACATTGTTACCTCCTGTGGGACCAAATTCTATAGCTTAAATACAGTGGTACCTCGGTTTTCGAACAGCTTAGTTCCCGAACAACTAGGAACCCGAATGTTGCAAACCAGGAAGTAGGTGTTCTGGTTTTTGAACTTTGCCTCAGAAGCCGAATGTGCTCCTGAGCTTCCGTTTTTACTGTTGCACAGTAAATTTGAGTCCCCCGCATAGTAATTAAGGTTTTCTCCCCCTCTTGTTTCACCCTTGCACAGCCAATTTATGTCCCCCACTTTGTAATTAAGATTTTTTTCATCCTATTTGTATCCTTGGGCTGCTAATTTAAGCCCACCCCCACCGTAATTAAACCCTTCCGTTTCTGATTGCAGTGTTCTGAGGTGTTATTTAGTGCTTTTGTTTTTTACTATTTTTTGCGTTTTTGTTTGTGTGGCTTTTTCATTTTTGTGACTGTGCTTTGTTTTTCGTTTTATGTTTGATTGATTGATTGATTGATTGTGTGACTGCAGAAATGGATAAAAGCCCCCCATCCAAACAATGACTATCATCAGTGCAGGTAAGAAAAAAAATTAATTTTAATTTTTATCATCTACAATACTGTCTTATTTATTTTATAGTATAGAACATTGATTATTGCTTTCATTTTATGGATCAATGGTCTTGTCAGATAGTAAAATTCATGTTAAATTGCTGTTTTAGGGGTCTGGAACGGATTAATCTGTTTTGCATTACTTTCTATGGGAAAGTGTGCCTTGGTTTTGGAACGCTTTGGTTTTGGAACAGATTTCCGGAACCGATTAAGTTTGAGAACCAAGGTACCAATGTATGCACTATGTGTAGAAGTACTTTTTTATAAATGCAACAAAATGAATGACAAGGCTCACTGAGCCTCATCTGGTTGGACCCCAAAAATTTGTCAGAGGAAAGTGGCAATGAACCCATAATCTGGATGCAGCCCTGGAGGAAGCCTTTCCCCTCATCCCAAGCCAAGCATCCCATCTGGTGGGACACAGAAAAGGTCCTCTCCACCAGATTTTAGGGAGCAGCAGGTTGGCACAGGAAGTTAAATATTTAATCTTCAGTTTTATACAGATTTATTTTTCTCCTGCCAGTGACATATGTTACATATACACACTGAGAGCCAGTGTGGTGTAGTAGTTAAGAGCGGTAGACTCGTAATCTGGGGAACCAGGTTCGCGTCTCCGCCTCCTCCACATGCAGCTGCTGGGTGACCTTGGGCTAGTCACACTTCTTTGAAGTCTCTCAGCCCCACTCACCTCACAGAGTGTTTGTTGTGGGGGAGGAAGGGAAAGGAGAATGTTAGCCGCTTTGAGACTCCTTCGGGTAGTGATAAAGCGGGATATCAAATCCAAACTCCTCCTCCTCCTCCTCTTCTTCTTCTTCTTCATCATCATCATCATACTGATACAATATATTCAGAGCAGATGGGGAGGGAGTGATCTGTCAATGAAGTCTTCAGCTTGTGATTGTCCAAAGGAAAGCTTTCAAAAAGTTGTTCTTAGAATTCCTAATTGGATGGGGTATATTGATTGACAGTAGCTCATAGAGGTGAAATGAAGGAGACACCTCAAGATGAGAGATATCTATATGGAAAGAGGGATTCAATCTGCCCTAATAAGCATTGAATTATGCAATGGGCATTGAATTTATTTAACTTTTTCAGAGCCTAATTTGGACATACAGTTCAGTAGAGTAACTTATGAATTCAGTATGGTTTATTTCATCAATATTAAAAGAAAAGGGAGGAAAGGCAAATTAAGACAGTGCTGTCCCACTAATATGTGAGGGTGATGTAGTTTGTTGTTGTTTTAAATGTCACAAATGATCTCTAGCATATGGGAAAAGCACCGCTTATATTTCTTACAGAAAAACGAGGACAGGTCCAGGATCAATTTTCAAATTTAATTTAGAAAACAATTACGACATAAACATATGTTAACATTATCCAGACTTTTGCTAAGCCATGGGTATCTGCACAACACCTTCCCCTCTCCCAAAGTAATAAAGATCTGGCACTCTCTTCTATTCAACAGCTAGCTTGTGCTTTCAGGGATTATCTGCATCAGGTTCTCATCTGGACGGAGAAGATAACTCATTTCCCCTGCAGAATGTACATCGCTCTGCTGGGGAAATTTATGTACCCCTAGCTTAGATGTGGAGAAGGGTAGCACCAATTGTTTCTCCATATCTGATGCAGCCACATCTTGTTCCTGTTTCTGCATGTCATGTGTTGAACACAATGTATGTCAACTGTACTGAGTTACCTTGCTCCCACAAGTGGCAGTCGCTGAAGGAGAGAGAGCAGAGATGAGAAACTCACTACGAGATAGCATGTCATACATTAACTCAGTGTTACAGAAGGAGGAGATATGAAGCTGCCCAGTCCTTAGTATCGGCATCATCTGAGCCTTACTACAGGCCCTCAAACTCTACTCCACCTTTTTGGCATTTCGCTTCCTAAAGATGATGAAACGGTAGCTTGGCAAACCCTTCTGGCAGTCAGTTTCCCCCAGATCTTATTGCAAAGTTCATGTAGGAACTCTACTGAAGTCCTTCCACCTCCTTACAGAACTGCTTTTATGCCAATTCTTTTTATATTAGACTATTTAATTGAGTGTCTTTTTCAGCGTTTTGGTATCCTAGATCTCATCTCAATGTTTCCATTAAGTAACTTTACCAGGGTGGCCTAATTGCATGTTTAGACCTTTTACCTTTCCCCAAATAAATTCACACAAGAGTCAGATATTTGGTTTGGTTTTTGGCAGAAATTTAGGCCACAACTTTATTGATTACAACCAAGTGAGTGGTTGCATAGGTTCTGGTTTGACTAACTCCCTGCACCCTTGCAGGCAGTGCTGTCCCAGAGCCACGTTCGTAGGACAGCCAAGGATGAACACCAGGGACAGCTGATGGAAGGAGCACCAATAAGCCTCCCTGATGTCCCCTGGACTCGGGTACGGGCTGGACCCCTTTCAGGGAACACAAAACCAGTGAGTCCCTGGATTCCTCTACCGGAATATACTTGCATGGATGTGGCCATGTCACGTGCCATGCCTGTCACCTGAACCAGAGCCTATCCGCAACTTACAAGTTGTGACTATTTGCTACGCGGCAGGCGAAACCCAAATGGCACCAGCCAATCAGCCAAGTGGGGAAAATTCCTGCCGTGCCCCTGCCCCAACGACAGAAGACACATGACGGCATAGCAAGGTCAAGCGCAAACCCTAAATATAGGGAGAGGTGGGCAGGTGTTCCGATGTGAAAGCCCCAAGGAGGAAGCTCAGTAGCCTCGCATGGGCTTAAATAGGTCCCGCATTGCTGCTCTTTCTCAGCAACCCATTGGTCAGATTGCACCCCAGCAACACGGGACCGACCTATCAGGGGTTGTGGCTGATTCCAGATTACCCCCCACAAAACTGAGTCAGGTGGCCAGGTCGCACCGCAACACGTGCCCTCTTTTATGGAGGACAAGCTTTATCTTCATTGGGCAAAATATAAAGCTATGGAAAATACCCTTTCAGTTTTTATAATTTGCTTCTCTGCCTATTCTCAATGGTTCTTTTATCCCCAATCATAGATCTTCTTGGGTGGAAAGGTCCGGTTAGATCCCTGAACCTCATGGCAATTGTTCTATGCCACTATTCCTTCTTCCTTGGATGCTTTGTCAAGCCAGCCCTCTTTTCCCCAAACCCTTATTACTCCTGTTCCCAGGTGTGCTTCTTCATAATAAGACCAGTTGGAGCAGCAGCAAGATTTTGATTCTTTTACATTCACATCATTACCAAAATTCTTTGTGTAGTTGTTTCTCTACCCAAATCCTTATGCTTTCTTTGCAGCCTCATTGTATTCATTTCTGATAATGTTTTACCATCCTTTGAGATCTGACCCTATCTTTTCACGCTTCTCTAAATGGTTGCTTAGAATCTGGTTAAACACTTGCAGGGTTTCTCAGTCTTTCATTGGGTTCTGAATCTGATTATATTTCCCCTCCTTTTCCAGCCATTTTTACATCTTTCGTTTTTCTCCAATGAGGCTGGTGTATTTGCAACAACTAAATTAATTTTTGCACCAAAAGGCGAGGACCTTTTAATCTTTCTCATTTTCTTGCTAAAAAAAGCACCCCAAAATACATGCAGAGAGATGCCACGTATTAAGAAAGCTTTGTTAAAATGAGAATTAGTTTTTAAAAAAATATTTTTAATCATTTTTTCGATACAAACATCAACCACAAAAAACACAAACAATAAAAACCATAATAACAATAATGACACAGTTTGACAATTCAAATTTAAATACACTGATATACCTATGACTACACCTTTTTTTTTACAACACTGTTTCCCCACCTCTCTCGCCTCCCTCTACCTCCCACCACTGTCCGCCTTATCACTTAAATATTCATTCCAGATTTCATTCATGTTTATCCATTCTTATTTTGCGACGACATGCAATTCGTTCGTATGTAGCTAATCTGTCCATATTATCAATCCATGTGCTCAATGGAATCTTTTTACGGCTCTTCCAATTCATCAAAACAAGTTCTTTTTTTTTCTTTTTCTTTTTGCTTCTAATATAGCACGGTACATCCGTTTTTTTGACCCCCTGAAATCTCCCACTAATCAATGAGAATTAGTTTGATAGTTTACTCAAAACCTGAAGGCAGTAAGTTCCTACATATACCTGAAATCAAAGCTCTAGCAATCTTGTTGAGCAATGAAATTCTGAAATGAAGTAGGCGGAAAAGCTTTAATTGAGGTTAGCACCAGGTATAGACTGAAGAAACAATACAAAGTTGGGAAAGAACTCTAGTTAAATATATGCTATAGTCACATATGGCTCATAGACCTACAGAATATAATTATAAAGAGAATGAAGATTCCATAATTTGGGAGAAGAATCTTGCCTCTGTCCTTCAGGCAGGACAAGCACAAATATTAGAGTTTATTAGGTTTAAAGACTAGGATTTGGACAAAGTACAGGGATTACACATCACAAGGATATTTGCCCAAAATCCTCTGGGGTGATGCTGCTCCTGATTATAAGTCTGGGGGTTTAAGAGAATTGTAAAGGATAGTTATAAACACTGCAACTATCGTTAGTATCTGCTCCAATCTCAAGAAACAATAAATGTTGAGGTAGAAGGAGATTTGAAAGAATCTCATTACAAATCCAGACCTGGTACATCCAATATTAGAATCCCTTCATTATATTATCCAGTTTATTTAGTTGCCATAGATGGCAGGAAGAAATACAGGAATGTTTAACAATAAATTAGCAGCATTTCCTTTTTTTAAAAAAGCGTGACTACTTGAGCTCAGTGCAATATTTAATAAAACTACTGTAACACTGAAGCTTCAATATGCTATAAAATATACTTTAGACAAAAACATATTAAAATAAACAATATGCCTGCAGTGATAAATACTTGGGGAATTTCATAAGTGCCAGTATATGGGCATTTCTATCTAATCTAGTCTAGTCTAAGCAGATATATATAATATTTGATGTCTTTCTTTATATAAACCTCTGTTGATTAATTCTTTCACTTATCTCATGCAATTTCCTAGCCATACTATTTCAAACCATTTTACTATTATTGGTTTTGTGACCTGGATGTGGATTTTTAATTTTTGTTGCTCCTTTCCAAGTATGTCATCAAACGGCAATGTTTGTTGCCCGATATTACGCTGGGTAAAATATCCATCATTTTAGGAACCAAGATCTTTCAGCCTCTTCTCTTTCCATTTGCTTGGAAGACTTGTGATTATGTTCAGGGAAAATACAAAGAAAGTGGTTCAATACAGCATTCCTCTGCCAATTTCATTACTCCAATGCCTGAATGGTTATTAGAAGAATGGCAAAATCCTAACACAGGATTTGCTGGGATGAGCAGCTTAAGATCCCTGGTCTAGATGGAGCTCTGGTCTAGATGGCTGATTCACAGCTCAGCTGGGATGTTGTTGTTGTTGTTCAGTCGTTCAGCCATGTCCGACTCTTCGTGACCACATGGACCAGAGCACGCCAGGCACCCCTATCCTCCACTGCCTCCCGCAGTTTGGCCAAACTCATGCTAGTCGCTTCGAGAACACTGTCCAACCATCTCAGCCAGTTAAATTGAAGCTGGTTGAGCTGAGGCCCATGTAAGTCCTCAAAAAGGGGTGTGGTGGGGACAGGACTGGAGTGGAAGCTCTTAGGCTAGATTCGATCTAAGCCCATTCATCTTGGCCATGGGACCTGCCTTCTAGGGCAGGGGATCTCCCTACTCATAGTAACAATGTCTTGTTTGGATTCAACCTCAGCTTGTTTGTCCACATGGTGTCCTCTTTCCATCACAGGCTCTCTTGCCTGGCAATGTTTTTTTGCAAGAACTGGTAAGAACTTGGGACATAGAATATGTTCTCCTCTTCTGAAGTAAGGTAAAGGTAAAGATCTAGATTTTCTACCAAGAAATGTTTAAGAACTACTATTGTTTATACTAGGCTATATGTTTTGATATGTACAGTATGTGTTGTTGGAAATGTGTTTGTTAATAAAAACAGAAAGATTATTTTGTGCCTTAATTACTGTGTACTAAGCCAACATTGGACCCACAACCATTTTTGTTGTATGCTTTGTTAAAACATGTTAATCAACCATTGGCAAATTGGAAGCCCAAGGCTTCTTAACAACTGGCACTATAAACTGATAACACTGACAAAGTAAAAAAATTGCCCAGTAGCACCTCAGAGACCAACTAAGGTTGTTCTGGGTATAAGCTTTCGTGTGCATGCACATGAAAGCTCATACCAAGAACAAATGTAGTTGGTCTCTAAGGTGCTACTGGACAATTTTTTTTTTCCGACTGCGTCAGACCAACACAGGTACCTACCTGAACTGACAAAGTAGAAATTTCATGACAAGATGGGACTTTTCAATATCAAATTCCCTGCTGAATCTCTGTCAGCATTGCTGGGTGTACAATTTAGCATTTAACTACACATGGGCAGTGGGGAAGAAAATTGCCAAAGTTAAATGGACATTTGTACAAACATTCTGAGACAACATACCATTTGGACTTTGCTGGTCTCCATGAACCCATTTCTCCAGCTGGCCTAAGTAGAGATTAGCACAGTCCTCAGACTCTACTCCCCTTCATGGATCACTGCCTTGTCGTGGCGAAGGGGCTTGAATTACTCAGGGAAGCTATGGACAGGTCATAGTGGAGAGTTTGGACCAAACGTGATCCACCTGGAGGAGGAACTGGCAACCCACTCCAGTATCCCTGTCAAGAAAACTCCATGGAAAACATGAGTTTGGCCAAACTGCGGGAGGCAGTGAAGGATAGGCGTGCCTGGCGTGCTCTGGTCCATGGGGTCACGAAGAGTCGGACACGACTGAACGACTGAACAACAACAGACTCTACTGGCATGCTATGCATTGACCTGGCACGCAGAACTAAGAGATCCTTCTGGAAGAACTATTCTTCAACATGTGCTCGGCAGTGACACATTCTGACAATTATTTTTTTAAGTCTGCATATGCACAATACCTTTAAAACACCTTCAAAGTACAGCCTTTCCCTCAAAGAAATATGGGAGCAGCAATTTCCAGCTCACAGAGCAACAATTTCCAGCAACCCTTAACAAGCTAAAGTGCCCAGAATTATTTGATGGGGGAAAGGTGCTTTGAATATGCACATAATTTCCAGTGTCCCTCTATGGCAAAGTGGTACATTATTCTTTGTACTTTATGTATTTCACAACTGATTTGCATTCTTCATCTCGCCCCATGATCTTGCTGTGCCTCTGTTGTGTTTCACTGATGAAAAGTGGTCTCAGCTGTACCCAGCATCCCACCAGGAAGCTGGAAGATGCTAGCAAATGATTGTTTACTGGATCTGCTGGAACTGTTCTCCACTGAGTTTCTCCTGTCATTTAAAAACAAAACAAAAAAGAATTGGATAAACTCATAAAGGATTATAATGGCTAGCGGCCATGATATGGAACCTCTAAATTCAGAGACAATGGAATGTAATTGCCAGAGTTGGTTTTAAAAAAACCCCAAAGACAACTATCTGGTATTATCCACTGCAGTTTCTTGCTGACATTGCTGAAGACAGAATTAACAGAATTATGGACTGGGTGGCCTGCTATAAAGTTGCATTACAGGGTGTGAACCAATATAGCAGTTCTTAGGTTTCACTGTTCTTCACATTCCTAAGACTGCCTCTTGATTTCTCAGTCCATCCACTAGTTCTCTTATCTGTACATATCTGGATATGATTATAATGGTGTTATGTACTGAGTTGAATACGATCCAAAATGCAGCAGTCTGATTGGTCCTAGAACAATAGGATTCAGAATGCAGCAGTCTGATTGGTCCTAGAACAATAGGATTCAGAATGCAGCAGTCTGATTGGTCCTAGAACAATAGGATTCAGAATGCAGCAGTCTGATTGGTCCTAGAACAATAGGATCCAGAATGCAGCAGTCTGATTGGTCCTAGAACAATAGGATCCAGAATGCAGCAGTCTGATTGGTCCTAGAACAATAGGATTCAGAATGCAGCAGTCTGATTGGTCCTAGAACAATAGGATCCAGAATGCAGCAGTCTGATTGGTCCGCAGGAGCCACCCAATCCAGCTCCAGGTGGAAGTGAATCCGCAACCCGATTGGCATACAGGAGTATCCCGGAATTAGCCAATCACGTGGGGCCCATTGTGTAAATAGTGTATATAAAGCAGACGTTTTGGGGGAACTGCATTCCTCGCTACAATGAGCTGAATAAAGAGCATGAAATCCACACTTGACTCCTAGTATATTTCAAATACCAACCAGGATTTCCTCTTGTGCCTACAAACTGACCTTGTCTTCAGGTCCTAGATGCTCCATCATCTCATTGGGAGAGTTTCATCTTCCGGCAAAGACAGTAACGGCAGTACAGTATTCTAGCAGCACGTCTGGCATGTCTGGCAAAGGACTAGTAGCAACTCAGCTGTAATATTGCCTTAGCTGTACAGCCTGAGCTACACACCTGTAATATGGAAATAATAAATGTCCCAACTTACCAAGTTGTTGGAAATAATGTACTACTGAGACAATATATAAGAGATGTTTTGAACACTTTGGGAAAATAACTACGTGAATAAGTGATTCATACTATTACTAGATAAATGGTAGTCTTTATGATGGCTGGGGGAAGGAGGTAGCAGAGGGAAAGCCCTAGGGAGTGCAACAGATCTCCATGTGTTCTGCACATAGAGCAACTTGTAGCCCTCCCCATAAAGTCCCTGTTATTAGACTAAGCCTCCCACTGTTTAAAGTGGAGGGTACATTTCCCACACCGCATCATCATACCTTAGTGTGGCGTGTTATTTTTACCATCAGCTACATAGGAGAACTGGAAGAAGGACACCACCAGAATTGTCTAGTAGATTATGTTCCCTTTCAACTGCCTGTTTGCTTGGCTCCATAGAATTAAATGAGAACGCAGAAAACTGAACCAGCTCTCTGCCTCTTAGCCTGCTCCTTTATCTACATCTCCTCATCAAATTATGAGTGAGACTGAATCCTAGCAACTAGTTTTTGCATATGTTCACCTCAAGTCAGCTCCAGCATGTACAACAAGTATGACTTCGAATGCCAGTTTCTGGAAATCACAAGTGGGGAGAGTGGTGTTGCACTCAGGTCTTGCTTTTGGGTTTCCCAGAAGATGCAGCTGGTTGGCCACATAGGATGGGCCACTGGCCTGATCCAACAGGCTCTTATTATGCTTTTATGCATGTTACAACTAGTAGATCCTCTTATCAAAAGGCGCATACAATAGGAAGTGGATAAATGTCATGACATGGGCTTAAATCAGAATCACATCTGGAACTACAATGCAGTTCAAGCAGAGGCAAGCTTCTATGAACTTTTGTTAGAGAACCGCTCACTATTAGAAGCAGTTGATGGTGACACCTTTTTATATTAACCACATTCCTCTTTCTACCTTTGCAGCTTTAATCTAACATTTTTCCTTCAGTGCTTCCAAAATGGATAGGAAGCAGTGAATTTTGATGATGCAGTACTCTTGTGAAAGTAATGAGGTTGGTCTGAGTTAAGCAGTGGTAGACATAGCATGTGACAGAAACTGAATAGTAGTATTTATTAACCCATCCATCTTCAAGCTAATCCAGGGTGAAAAGCTCCTTCATTACTCTTTGTACTTCATTGAGAAAAGGCTTGGCTGTAACCCTGCCACACTTGACACACAGTAATTTGGCAAGGGCATGACACTATTAGACTACATTCTTTGCAGAATGAGTGCTAAGGAAAAACTTGGCAAGTACTGTCATTCCCCGGAGCATGATGCAAGTATTTCTCCTCTGCTCATGCCTGATGTTGCTTGCTCACAGATTCTTAAAAAGTTCTGTAGCTATAAGCAGTTAAGCAGGCTGGAATAGAAGGATGGAGTGGCAAAATTAGTAAACAGAGTGGACATTGCAGTCTCAGCTATATCCACTCACTGAGTTCCCTAGGACTGTCATCAAGGTTGATGCTTACAGGATTGCAGTGAAGAGGGGGAAAACTCATTTTGTGACTATATATATAAGAGGGAGAAATCTGCACCTCACGACTGAACACATTTAGCACCATCCAGAGATAGTTAAGCCTCTTCATTATTTCCGTGGGTCTGGTTATGCTTTGAACTGTGTGTTTAAGGATCACTGATAAAGAACCATAGATGATTTCTTACTTTTTACAACCTTTTGCAGCCTAGACAGTATGTGGCATGAGTGTGCCCTTGTTGCTTTGCCACACTCCCTTGTGGTCCTCAGATAGAGGTCCTCAGTTGGAGTTGCTGCTTGAAGACATCAGGAAAGACCAAGGATAAAGGTGGAAATGCTGCTTAAATAATTCTGGCAGCATAGACACCACATTATTTCCCTAAAACTACACTTTAATGAGATTGCATTGTGTAGTTCTTTTGTAAAGTGGGCTATAAAGTTGTCCAGATAAATAGATGCACAAATAATTATGCCTACTCCTATTTCTTTCTCCCTTAACTTCTATTTTACCTTTACACATGTATTTATAAAACCATATACAAATAATTGAGGGGGGGGAGAGAGAATTGGGTACAACCCAGCCAGACTTCAGCACATTCCAGTCCCATGACATCAGTGGAAGAGTTTAGCACATGCATAAATCTGTTCTACGGAAGTGAATGGATTGAAAAGTACTGGACCTTGTCTGGGTTATGTCCATTATAAATGGATTAACATGATAACCAGGGCTCCATAGATTTGAGCTGGTATTCACACAGACAAGCAAAATTTGTGGTTGGTCACCAGGTCCCTACCAGTCTTGCAAGGAAAGAGGAACAAGGTCTTGTCTCCAAAGTCAGTGCAACATCAAGGACAATTATGCAACCACCACCCTAACTCCAAACACTGGAGGAAAGCTAGGACACGTGCTGAACTTCTGAAGTGCCCAAAGTGCAAGGCAATGTCCTCCTCCACTCATTTTCCATAATCCTCTGGTTTAAACATGCATAGTGAAGAGTCAACCAAGCTGATGAATATCAGATTGGATTGTGTTTGCAGCAATACCGAACTCCTTACTGGAGAGGTTGTCGTGTTCATAGCACTGAACGCCCTCTTGCAGTCTGCTGTTTATGTGATCCAAGTATTAAAAGCTGCTTCAACTGGTTGAAAATGCTTTGGTATTTTGTCATAGTTCATTCTCAGCCTATATTCTTAAAAAAAGAGAGTCTGTAATGAAATCAAAACAAAATAAAATAAAAAATTCCTTCCAGTAGCACCTTAGAGAACCAACTAAGTTTGTTCTTGGTATGAGCTTTCGTGTGCATGCACACTTCTTCAGATACATGCATGCACACGAAAGCTCATACCAAGAACAAACTTAGTTGGTCTCTAAGGTGCTACTGGAAGGAATTTTTTATTTATTTTGTTTTGACTATGGCAGACCAACACGGCTACCTACCTGTACTGTAATAAATGTATATATATATATATATATATATATATATATATATATATATATATGTGTGTGTGTGTGTGTGTGTGTGTGTGTGTGTACACACACACACACACACACACATAGATAGATAGATAGATAGCTTTAGCCAACCCACAAATCTGTTTTTCCCCAATACACAGGTCACTTTCTGTAGGCCAATTCTCCATGCTGGCCTTCAGGATAAACATTTTCAAGGCAACTTACATATTAAAAATATATATATAATGAGATAATAACAAAATATGAAACAGCAGACAAAATCTGGCAGTTCTTCATCCTCATAGTTGAAGCTTTTTTTTGCCTGTCACCAAAGTGGTAGCAAAGAAAGAAGCTAGCAGGGCACCCCTCCCAGGGGACAGAATTCCATAAACTGAGAAGCCCTCGTATCCTTGTTGTCACATTCTTATCTCATGATGGTGAGGGCACCTTGAGAGGACCTCGAATGGAGATCTCAGCACAAAGTCAAGCTTATGTGAAGACAAGAGGTCCTTTAAGCACCCCAATTCCAAGCCACGCAAGGCTGTAAAAAGTAGGGACCAGCCCTCTGAATTGTACTCCGAAGCTGATCAGTAACCAACAAAGATGTTTAAGGATTGGTGAGATATATTCCAACAATTGGTGCCAGTCAAACACCTTACAGTTGTATTTTGAAGTATTGTTATTATTATTAGTGGGAGTAGTATTAAATTTATATACTTTATATACTTGCAAAAAATGGCTTCTAAGCAAAGTGTAAAACTAATTATAAAAATATATCCACACATAACAAAAATAAATAATAAAACAATTTGTTCAAACCTTGAAAGTATCTGTAATTAAAATGTTGAATAAAACAAGTCTACCTCAAGTTTCCTAACTGTCTTCAAAGAATCCCCATATACAACATTGTGAGTACTCTAACCTGGATAAGACCTGTGACCAGCCTATATTCTTCCAGGAGGGATCACAGTCTTGGTTGGTGATCCACTCTGAGCCACTGACAACATTTGGGTCTAGTTTGATCTAGAAACACCTGGCAGCAGCTGTTGGGGGTGGGCGTTGTGCATCTGGCCTCCTAAATAAAATGACTATAAATAGAAACCTGAAATCATATTCTGGTATTATGGAATATGGTTCTGAGCTGTAACTTTTCTAAGTGACAAATAGTTTTCGACTGCATGCCATTCATCTTCAGGAGAAAATTAATCTAAAAGTGAAGGGATGGTGAACATCTATGACACCACCTTCTTATGAATACATTATCATTGATCTTCAATCCCGTTTAATACTTCAGATGTTATATCCTGTACATCTGGATGCAAAATATCTGACAAACTGCAAGCTTCAAGCTCAGTTCTGGGTTCTGCCTTGTCTGTCATTAAACAGGAGAAGGAAGGTCTTTGCTAAAGCTCTTGGGATCCTATTTTGAGACTTCTTCCAACCCCTCTCTTACTCTCTGCATATCACTGCCATAACTAGGTATCTTGGAGCCCAGGCCAAGCAACATAACCCAAATTTTATTATGTAAAAAATTAACGGCAGCTGAAATAAAATCATAAAACAAGGAGAACAATCAATTGTAGACCATTTAAGAACACAGAACAGTATTGATAGAATAAACTATAAAATCGAAAATGAAACAAAAAATACAGATTATACTTATCACAGAGATTATATACAGAACACTAGAAAAAAAACCCACAAAATTATATTAAAAAAATCCAAATCAGAACATCCTCATCCTTATAATGTAACCCTCTGAACTTTTATTGCAGCAAAATTGCTGATTACTTGGTTTGAATTTATTCATTTTGTAATTTTGCCATATCGATAATCTCTCTTGTCCAAGAGAAGTTATCAAATAGTTTTAAATTAATTTTAACTTGCTAAAACCTCTTGCATAGGATGCTACAGTAATGTTCGTTCAATTGCTGGCAAATTGACTTTAAACAGTGTTATTTTTGGTTGCAACTGTATTTATTTTTGTAAATAATGTACACATATCTTATCCGTGGGTTGACCACCCTGCCTATCCACCCACCTTGTTGAACCTCCCATCTGCCTCCATCTCCCCCTTGCCCTCTGACACTGCTGTGATGGCCCAACAACTCTGAGAGTCCAGTTTGAAATCATGCTGTACAGGCAATCCTCATTATGTGCGGAAGTTCCATTTTGGACCCCCACGCGTGTCGGCAGAACGCAGGTCAGCCTCTCTGCCCTGATCTGCCCTTTTTCATTATGTCTTTATGACATTTTGACGCTACTTCCAGGTTTCACACCATGCACGTGTGCAAGATCGTGCATCATTCAGACGCTCCTAAACCGGTCGTGGCCTGTAGTTTGAAGCCCCCTATCTGTGGCCAACTGAACTCCAGTGCTATGGCAGAGAAGATAGAGAGATAGATACCTTAAGATTCCACTCTCCCCAGTTCTGGTCCCTCCTGCATATAAGTGAACATTCATTGAGTATTAGGTGTTCCACCATGGCTGACTCTGTAACCCAACTATACCAAGTATATTTGGTCAGATAACTAGCTCTAAAATGCTCTGTTCTCAGGAGTGGATACCAAGGGGGAAACCAGCTGTTTCTAATTAGTTGCAGGTTTCTTCTGGATTCTTGCCAGAAGGGCCAATCCTTTAGTTGACACTTCTTCAAGGTCAAAGCAGAGCTCTGTTCTGGAAAAGAATAATACAATGGTACCTCAGGTTAAGAACTTAATTTGTTCTGGAGGTCTGTTCTTAACCTGAAACTGTTCTTAACCTGAGGTACCACTTTAGCTAATGGGGCCTCCCGCTGCCGCCGCGCAATTTCTGTTCTCATCCTGAAGCAAAGTTCTTAACCCAAGGTACTATTTCTGGGTTAGCAGAGTCTATAATTTGAAGTTTCTGTAACCTGAGGTACCACTGTAGTCTAAAGCATCTAGACAAGCTGCTTTCCAAAATTGGTTATCACCCAATTCCATATAGCATAGTGCAAGAAAACACTTGATTGGCATAGTAGCAATTATTTTATTTTATTATACTTTAACTGAGTGCAGTCCACCCTTGCCTTAATTGCTGGCCTCTCAGACTCTGTATAAAGAAGACCTGCTGATATTCCTGAAGGTAAAGGTATAAGTAAAGGGACCCCTGACCATTAGGTCCAGTCGTGTCTGGGGTTGCGGCGCTCATCTCGCGTTAATGGCCGAGGGAGCCAGCGTACAGCTTCCGGGTCATGTGGCCAGCATGACTAAGCCACTTCTGGTGAACCGGAAACGCCGTTTACCTTCCCGCCGGAGCGGTACCTATTTATCTACTTGCACTTTGACGTGCTTTTGAACTGCTAGGTGGGCAGGAGCTGGGACCGAGCAACGGGAGCTCACCCCGCCGTGGGGATTCGAACTGCCGACCTTCTGATCAGCAAGCCCTAGGCTCTGTGGTTTAACCCACAGCGCCACCCGCGTCCTTTTCCTGAAGGTAGCGAGCATTAAAATATACATTTTAATTCCTGAAGGTAGAGAGCATTAATATGTGTGTGTGTGTGTGTGTGTGTGTGTGTGTATTTCCCATGGTTTCCAAAACTTTAATGGAGTCTGAATCAGAACCCCAATTTCAATGCATAGAGCATGTGAATCAGCACTTTACTACCAAATAGCTTTAGGATGGGTTCAGTTAGCTGCTCTTCCTTATTGTAATGGAACTTCATCAATGCTCCAATGGTTTTCTGTGCTTTGACTTTCACTGCCGAGAGAGGGTTTCGCTGAAGAGTACACCCAGGTATCCAAATGAGCACGATTGTTATATAGCTTGCTAATATAAACACCATTTATATCCAGAGCTGCGTTTGCCAAAAAAATCATAATCTTGGTCTTAGAAAAAAAATTATAAATAGGCTTTCCTGTTTACACCATGTAATGAACACCTCTAAGAGATTTTTGAGGCCCAATCAGGAAAGAGAGAGGAGCCCTAAAGCACCTGCAGAGTGGAGAATGGGAGTTTGCATTGGCTAAATATAGTCCCAAATCATTAATATAAAAGTTAAAAAGGATGAGAGCCAGAATGCAACCTTGCTTCACCAAGTATATTTGTGAAATATCAGAGAGTGATCCAGTTTCCATTGTAGTGATCCTGTGGTGATAATATTTAGTCTTAACCTGATCAAAATTATCCATAGCACTCCAAAGACCAACCTGCCTGCCTGCTTATCTATCACCACATTCAGATGCTGCTCCATAACAATATTCCCTGGCTAGCTTACATTACATCAGTAAATCATAAA
Source organism: Lacerta viridis (assembly GCA_900245905.1). Taxonomy (NCBI): domain Eukaryota; kingdom Metazoa; phylum Chordata; class Lepidosauria; order Squamata; family Lacertidae; genus Lacerta; species Lacerta viridis. The sequence goes on along the minus strand of OFHU01002644.1, from coordinate 123,696 downwards.
AAAGACAAAAAAAACAAGGCAATAACTAACAGCACTCTGTGGGGCAATGTGATTCATGAAGCAGCACACAGTCTCCAAAACTAATGTGCATTGAGTTTAGTCAGCAATATCTCAAATACTAGGACCTCTCTGATAACATTTCTTTGATGTATTGAATGCTAAAACATGTATTGCTTGATGGCTCAGCTCATCCTATATTTTTGCATTGTCCTCTTTCATATCTCCACTGTGAATGTACTTTGAGTGACCCTTCACCCATGTTGAGCGATGCTCAAACCCTTTCCTTCCCACCGAAGCCCCTCTGATATCCCAGCATCAAGCCCACCAGAAGCAGAGATGCAAGTAATATATATATATTCAAAATTAAAAAAAACCATATTCACAGCTATGGATAATTGTCTCAAATGAACTGAAAGGATTCTGAACCGTTATCCCAAATCACTCTGGGGTGGCATAAGGCAATTAAAAGTATATCTTGTTCTACGAGTTATTACTCTGTTCTGCCAAGAATGAGGAAGGTTGTGAAATAATTCAGTATTCCATGTAACACTTCAGAGCTTTGCACCACAGCAAAGGTACATTGATGGGGAGCCACAGCAAGGGAGCCGATTATCTCAAGAAGTTTACTAGGCTTTATCTTTGTTTCTTGTTGTTTAACTGCTGCTGGTTTTACGTGCTATTTGTGACTTTAAGAAGAAACTGAATTATCTTATTTTATGTTTTACAGTGTACATCACTTCGGATGTTTTCTAATGGAGTAATTGATGATGCTGTCTATTTATTTGTGCAATTCACGAATCACTTTCCACACGAAGGAAGCGCAGGTCTTTGCGTATTTATAGAAAATAAAAACAAAAACTGCTTGAAGAGACAAGGGATCTGATGCTGGTGACTGTGATAACGTTCCCTTGAAATCCGCCAACGTTAAATACCAAGGTCCACGGAGACTTAAGCACTGAACATTCAGGATCCAATGTTGCCTTCAGGCGCAAATTATATTCCAGTAGCATTATCTCAGGTTGGCAATGGAGTATACTGACTAGCGTTAGCATCCTATCACTACAGTACCAAGGATGTCACAAGTGAAAAGACCCAGCTAATTCCAAAATTGGCTCTTGGGAGGGCAGGGGCTCGGCTCTTTTTCATGGGTGACGGTTTTCAGAAAGCTATGAGCCATGGTGAACGGACAAGTTTCCAGGCTTGTACACATGAGTCTCTGTGACACAGGCAACGTGGAGAAAGGGAAAAGGCTCACAAATCCCTGTAGAACAGAAGCTGATGCCTATGAGCCTATACCCTTTTCTGCCAAGAGTTGTAAATGTAATGACAGTACACACTGGATCTGTCTGACTGGAACTATATTTTGAATTCCTTAAGTCTTCCTTTGAGGATGCTAACTTTCTTAATAAAACCTCATCCTTGCAGGCTCCTTTCCTAGAATCTCTGTTTCCATTAAGTGTGAACCCTTGAAGAGGGCAGAGAGAGCCAGTCCCCACTGTTTTCAACAGGTATGAGTTAAATTTGCACTGGTAGTTCTCATTAGCATCTAATGGCTATTTCCAGTTAAGTATGTAGCGGCCATCAACTGCAGGCTGGGTACAAAGTAGCTCATATCTGGAATGTTATGTATTGGTTTAATATGTACATGAGTTTCAATGCTAGTTCTGTAACTACCTTTCCCACTCCAGGGTGATTCAAACGGGTGCAGTGACAGTTGCTATTGGTTAACTTGTTGGCACAATTTGGATCCTTACTCTGATTGGGTCCCGCCAAAATCTAAATGTATCCTTTCCCCAACTCCTGTTCCTGAGAGTATAAAAGGAGCTCGCCCTTTCCCTCCAGTCAGTCAAGTTCCTACTGCAATAAAGGAGATTGTTCTTGTTAGACTTGACTCCTAGCATATCCTTGCTAGCATGCTGAATCACTACCCAGAGCTGATTACACGAAGAGCTGAAATCGTATAGACACTGCACTCGCGACATAACACGGAGCATCTTTTTCTAGGCAGCTCAGCTTTTAATTATTCCCAGAGAAGAATACAACATGCAGTGGAACTGAGATGGTGATGAGCCTTCCAAAACTTGAAGCGTGGGGAGTCCCCAAAAAATAAACTATAATTTGGCAGAATATTTGGATTATATGATTTGCATATGTATAATTTGGCATATTATATGATTTGATTGAATTGTTAATTTGGAAACTTTAATAAAAATGATTTATTAAAAAAAAAAGAATTATTCCCAGAGAAGGACTTATTTCTCGTGAGTAGAGCACCATCAGTCATTCAGAAACTAAGAAAAAAGGGAGCATACAGAATACGGAGGTAACAGAGTATGGTTAAGAGTTTTTTTTATTTAATAAACTACTCCTATTGGACAGGAGGGCTGTTATCTGCATAGTTACTATGGTGTGGAATCAGCATCTTGAATGCAAAATCCCCTGTCTACTAAAAACACACAATGCCAGACAGCAAGGTAAAAGCTGGTTTTATTTTAAACAAGTAGTTCCAGACTCATTGGGTCGTACAAAGTCTGCTCTAAGGCTATGGTGCTCTATCAGTGCTCCAGCCCTTGAGCTGATTATGCAGACCCACTTGAGCTGATTAATGCTCTTGTGTTTTTTCAGAGGCTCTCAATTCTGTCAGTTGGTTCCACGAGAAGCAGGTGGATGATTATGAAATACAAACCCCAGAAAACATGAGGTCCAAATCCTGAAAATATGATGAGGGATTTGCAACTGAACAATTAACTTGTGGGATCCACTGACACAATATGTGGTGACAGCCAGAAGCTTAGATGGCTTAAAAAAAAAAAAGGATTAGACTAACCCTGGACAGGGTGGCAAAATAGCAAGGAAGGATGTTGGTTTGATTGGACACAGACCTGGAAAGTCTGGAACTCTGCCTGCTAGAAATGTGGGGCAATGGTAAGTGTGGACGAGCCCACAGTGATTTCCTTTCCAGAAAACCTTGCCTCCTGATGTATTAAGGGAAGTTCTATTGCTTCGCTCAAAGCAGATACATGTAATTTTCTGCAATGAATTACACTAAACTGAGGCATTTACTAGCCGCCACCGCATATACTCCTCCACTCCTTCTGCCCACATCTTCCAGGCTCCAGCTTACTGACACAAATTGGAATTCTTCATGGGTTCTTACAGGCTTAGGATCTGGCCCAGGGATATATGCAATTAGAAGATAATTACCTACTCTCACCCAGGTGGCACACGGCAGAGATGCTAGCTCTGTTGATTCAGCTGTGACTCAACAGGAGGTGGCTTTTGTACAGCTCATCTCTCTGTGAATCCAAAGATTAAAATTATACTTCTCTACTTGCAGTATAAATGCCAGCTGCCGGAGTCAGGGTGCTCTGGGGGGGGGGGTGTCACCGCTCCCGATGATACTGTATATATACCTATACGCAGGTCATAGAATAACCCGCCTTCCTAGCCATGTCAATTATTTCTTTCACTCTGTTAGAAGACATGCATAATCGTATTCCGTTTCCTGAGGTAATTGGCAGGTAAGGCAAGGCTGCAGAACTAAGATGCGATTGGTATGAATCACAAAAATTAAACTGAGAGGAAAGGAAAAGGGGATTTGTGTTTCTGTCAGGAGGAATGTTATGCTTGGCCTTATATATGAATGCAAATGGGACTCATAGCATAATGCTGGAGTGCGCCCCGAGCCTTTAAGTGGAAAGCTTTTGTGTAGAGCACTCACCAATTGGAAACTTAAAAGGCTGCCCTGGCCTCTCACAGATTGGGGAAGAAACAGATAACACACACACACACACACACACACACACACACACACACCTGAAGTCTTCCTCCCCTAGGCTGTGTATAGGGGAGATTTGGTTTTACTTTATTTTGGAACAAAGGGCACATTTCAAACTTGAGAAAGTGTTTGTGGGTTCCATTCCCAAAAGGGCTGCTGTGAGAATACATACCTTCCAACATCCCTCAGATGAAAAATTGGGAAATTTCTCACTTCTCTGACCAATAAACTGGGATCATTTGAGGGTTGGGCTAATCTTGTGTTTTTATTAGCTGTCAACTGGGACTCTGTAGAAGATACTGCTAAAACGGTCACACTTTTTCATTTGTTAAGTCAATAGTCTAGCCAGGTCTGTTAAAGGTACGCTTGTTACATAAGCTTTGGCCAAAGTCCTGCCATAGAAATTAAGAGCTGATGGGGGCACATCTTCTTTCCTTCCACACTGTAGCAGCAATATGTGTGGGAAAGAACACACAATCTCTTCGTAAGATTCCAAAGCTATGGATCTGAATAAAAAGATTTATCTGTCACAAAGTATCACAAGCCTCCAGTGATCATTACTCCAAGGAAACCAAACCCAAGGCATGTGCTTGGACTCCTGAAACCTCTCACCACTCAGAGATTGGAGTGCATCTATTACTATCTGTGCATATAAATACAAACACAACTTTGTATCATCTGTTCTTGGGGTAAACTTGCTAAGCTCACAGGCACAGACCCAGCAGAAAAACACATTACATTACACAGAACATCACCTATAAATCTGGAAATGTAATATGATGCAAGTACCCTAAATGCCATTTGCAGTATTTGGGGGAGGGGGGCGACTACTACGGTACCATGAATATGTATGAGGTATCATAAGTTACTGATACGCACCAAAACAACTGGATATTTCAGTGTAGATGACTACAACCTTTCAACCTTATAAATATTTGCATGGCGATACCCGACCCCTCCCGTGGTGAAATAAAGACTCAGGACACAATAAGTAAGGTTAATGGTTATTTTAGCAATGTGGTGTTCTTTCTAATTACACTTTGATCCTAAACACTCTATTTTTCAACATTTCATCTGCAGTAATCAGGCAGCCATGCTTTAATTAAAAGTAAATGTTTTACACTAATTAAAAAATTAGGCTGACCACCTCGCTGTTATAACACCCATCCCTTGAAGACATTCCTGCAGAGCATGTACGTGTGTGTGTGTGTGTGTGTGTGTGTGTGTGTGAGAATGCCCTCTATTTCTGAATTGTATTCAATAAACACGGCATTTCCCCTTTCTCCTCGTGTAAGACTCTCACTTAATTATTTCAGGTTAGGCATAGACTAACTATATGCCTAAAACACGAAGTGTGAGAAGTGAATTACAATTCCAGTTGTAAATAAGGGAAGAGGAACAATGCTTAGATAGTGCTGGGAGTTGTCCTTCTGTAAGCAACCTTCTGGAAATTTCGGTGGCAACTCGGGTCCTCCAACATGGAGAGCACGTGTTGCGGTGAGATCACCAGAAACTGCCTCACTGTTGTGGGGCAGGACCAGTTGGGTGCCTGCAACACCCCATTGGTTGCCCCTCTGTTGCTGGGGCAGAAATTTGGTCAGTTGGGTTGGCTATTGGCTGCTGAGGGTCTACTTAAGCTGCTGCACGTTGCTGGAGAGTTTCACTTTCTTGCGACATGCTGGATCACCCGCCCTCCTCTCCCTATATTTAGGGTTGTTCTTATGGCCTAGCTATGCTTGTCCAGGGCTTGTCTGTTTTGGAGCAGGGGCCCGGTAGGAATTTTGCCATTTGGCTGATTGGCTGGTGCCACTTGGTTTTTGCCTACCATGTAGCAAATTGTCACAGCTTTGTAAGGTTGGCGGTTAGGCATTTGGTTCAATGTTTTGGGGAGGGGATGGGGTTGGCTGTGCCTGCCCCTCCATTGCTGCTGCTAAGGAATTCCATTAAAGGAATCCACGCCAGAGCCCCTGGGGCCACGCCAGAGCCCCTGGGAGCATCTGGGGTGAGCTGTGAGATCGAAGGAGTTCTTGCTCCCCCAGGATGCTTTCCCTTACTGACATATGGTGGTGCCCAGTGTCAGTCCTGTTCCTGCCACCGTGCAGGTTCAGGTAGTCTGGAACCAATGCCTAAGCAACCACTCACACGCTGTAATCAATAAAGTTGTGGCCAAAATTGAATGCCAAAAACCTTAAACTAAAATCTGTGTCTATTATGTCTTCATTTGGTGGTGGTATTGGGGGTTTTCACAGGCAACTGTAAATTAATGAAAGGGCAGTATGGGAAACAGTGGTAAAATAAGCAGTGTTTTTACATATCACAGAAGTCATGGGAGCCATGATATCAATGTATAAGTACAGCTCAGATATTTAGAATACATTCTCCTCCACTCTGTTTTTTTTTCAGCTAGACAGGTGCATTGGCTGGAAAAGCATTAATCAATTCTGAATCCGAAACACACAGCTGTATTGCACCATATGGGCGGCAGCTAGCCAACTGCAAGAAACATGGATAAGCAAGGACTTTGGATATCTGCACTAGAAAACAACATGTTCAATTCAACCTAATATGGTTAATCTAAGCTTAATTCTGCACTGCTCTACCAAATCAGGCTGGCTGTGGTCTAGGCCAACCTTGCACTCAAGCAAAAAAAAAAAAAAATTTTTTTTTTAAAAAAATGATGAAATGGGTTCAGTGAACTGTGAACACTTCAAACATCAACCTCATTATTTCTGATTTGCCCTTCATGTAGACCGCAATGCCAGGATTGAATACGAAATAGCATGAGTGCCAACACACTGTAAAGTTTTTGAGGTGCAATCTTATACCTAATAGTACTTTCACACTGGTAAATGGAATTACTGGCACAAATATAAGATCTGCCTAACCTCCAATAACCCTTTGTTTTTCTCAGTTTTTAAAAGAGGCTTTTGTTTGGGAGGAGGGGATGTGCATTACACTAAATTTTAGAACATGCGTATAATATATTAATGTTACCCAAACCTCCGGTAGCTTCTGGGGCACACTTCCATCTGATTTATAATTGGAGGCACACTTCACTCTTCTACCTAAAAGAGGCTACTTATGAAATGTGTTCTCAAGGGAGCCCACTCTTGTTTTCTCTATATGAGCTGCTCTTATTTTGGACCTACCTTATTCTGGGCCTACCTTCTCATTGGGACATGTGTGGCATTGTGGTCTAAACCTCTGAGCCTAGGGCTTGCTGATCAGAAGGTCGGTGGTTCGAATCCCCATGACGGGGTGAGCTCCCATTCAGGGGTGTAGCAAGGGGGGGCGGGCCGCCCCAGGTTCCATAATGGAGGGGTGACAAATTAGCAAGGAACATTTTTTGGGGGGGGGTATAGCTATATATGAAATTTCATGCATATCGGTTAATATCTTGACCCTCCTCCACCAAAATAGCTGTTTACTTGGCTGTTTTCCTATGTCGTGAAGGCTGAAATTTCAGTTCAGTGGAGCACTTACTGTTCCCAACCCTAACCCTGTGGAAAGCCATCTAATTAGACTTTAATTTGATTTTGAGATGTTTTTAGGAGGTAATTTAATTATTGTTTGATTTTATACCAATGTTATGTATCTGATGTTAGCCACCCTGAGCCCGACTTCGGCCGGGGAGGGTGGGATATAAATAAAAGTTTTTTATTATTATTACTTGTTATTATTCCTTTGTAAGAAAATATGAAATAACGTAAAACCATTTTTGCAGGGGGGGGGATCAATGGGGGAGTTGACAATAAATTTTCCACACCGGGTACCACCTGACCTTCCCATGCCTCTGGGCGGGGGTGACAATTTTTTTGCCCCCGGGTACCAATTTACCTTGCTACGCCCCTGCTCCCGTTGTTCAGTCCCTGCTCCTGCTCACCTAGCATCTCGAAAGCACGTCAAAGTGCAAGTAGATACTGTAAATAACGTACCACTCTGGCGGGAAGGTAAATGGCATTTCCGTGCACTGCTCTGGTTTGCCAGAAGCGTTTTAGTCATGCTGGCCACATGACCCGGAAGCTGTCTGCGGACAAACACCGGCTACCTCGGCCTATAGTGTGAGATGAGCAACCCCAGAGTCGTCCGTGACTGGACCTAACGGTCAGAGGTTCCTTTACCTTTAACTTCTCATTAGACTCATGCCGAAGCCTCATTTGAACCAGGGATTCTGCAGGGCTTCCATCTTAGAAATGACTGAAAACTACCAACGTTCCCAACGCAGCAATGCGGCAGAATTAACTTTCCAAGCAGAGGCTGATTAGGAGGAGGCAAGACCAGAACAATGAATAAAATAGAGACAGAGCAATCCTTTAATTGCTCTGGGCTGCAACTGTATACCTTCTTACCTTGGAGCAAGCCTTTTTGAACTCTCATTGAGCTCAAACAGAGTTACTGTGCAATTGTTGTGTCTACTTAGAAATAAATTTCATTACTTCTTAGTAGACATTTGAAGGATTGCAAAGAAGGATTGCACTGCTAAGTTATTTCTCAAAACACTCTAGCAATTCTTCTATGGCATAGTAGTCTGTGATCTGGCACACAGTCTGCAAATTACTGTTTTAAACTCTAGAGAGCCCATAGGAGGCGATGAAATGAAAGAACAATAACAGTGATGGCGTGAACTATAACAACAACAGTGAAATGTGCCGGTGAGAAAATCAACATAAAGGCATGCTTCTTTCCCCCCAACTATCCCCATTCACTTTTGCAGAAACCTAGACCTGGTCCTATGTTTGGACAGACAATTTAAAAAAGAAAGATGAAGGTTATGTGGCAACCAGCATTTCTGAAGAGCTCTTTTGCATCAGGCCTGTCACTCATCTACTGCAGCATCCTGTATCCCATAGTGACCAAACAGGTGTCACCAGGAAGCCCCACAAACAGGGTATAAGGACAGAAGACCTTTCCCAATATTTATCCAACAGCAAATGGTATTCAGAGGAACTACCTCAACGGTTTTATGCACCCATCATCAATGAAAACCTTAGATTTTAAAAACAACAACAACCCCACACACTTTAAATCAGATCCCAATTCATCCATGATTCAAACTTCTAAACAAAATAGAAAATTCTTTCCAGTAGCACCTTAGAGACCAACTAAGTTTGTTCTTGGTATGAGCTTTCGTGTGCATGCACACGAAAGCTCATACCAAGAACAAACTTAGTTGGTCTCTAAGGTGCTACTGGAAAGAATTTTCTATTTTGTTTCGACTATGGCAGACCAACACGGCTACCCATCTGTAACTCAAGCTTCTAAGGCAGGCATAGGCAAACTTCAGCCCTCCAGATGTTTTGAAACTACAATTCCCATCACCCCTAGCTAATAGGACCAGTGGGCAGGGATGATGGGATCTGTATTCTCAAAACATCTGGAGGGCCGGAGTTTTCCTATGCCTGTTAAGGAAAATCAAACATGACCTACCAACAAGCCCACCCCATTCACTATAAGTAAACTCCACAGATCTGAATTACATGTCTCTATATTTAGAAGTTAACACCGTGATGGCCGCAACAGATTTAAGGAGAAAGCATCTCTCAGCCTGTTATGACTGCGTACTTTTGGTGTGAGTGTGATGTTTTGTTACATTTATTAACTAGTGAAGAGGCAGGGGGACACCACCTTCTAATACAAGGCTTTCCCTTTTGATGAATAGAAATGTACATTTCAGAAGTGTGTGTGTAGGGGAAATAATGAAACCTTGTCGTTTGGTTGCTTGATCACCAAACACAACTTCTTGGGCACCTGATTCTTGGGAATAAATTCAGTTTCAACTGGTGGAGAACATTGAGGCTTAGACCATGTGTTTTTTGAGCTCCCCACACTTTCCACACACTCATTTGTGTTTAGTTTATTCCAAAAAAAAAAAAAATTAATTTAGTGATCCTATGCAGGAAAGCCATATTAGAACAGGGTAAAAATTCTCCTATTATATATGGATTGATTTTTTTTTTAAATGCCACTAAGGCTACAAGCCTATGCACATGTTTCTCATTCAGTTCAGTGGAACCAATGGTCTAACCCTGTATTTGTCAGTTGCACATGCTCCTCTACTGGCATTTCAGATTTGTTGTGCTCTGTAAAAAAACAACAACAACAAACAAACTATTAAACACTCTCAAATTAACTATATCAGCAATGTACAGGATAGATAATTATCTGATTTTACAATGCTTGCTATGTTCGGCTAGTTAATACAAGAGTAAGCACGCTGCCAAGTTTTAAATCATTTGACAGCTTAAAAATTCAATATTTTTTATCTTGTTGGTACTAGGGGAAAGACGCAAAGCCAGCTATTTGTTTGGAACTGCACGGCTTGTCTAAGGCTGCTGACAGATTTTCTACTGCTCTTTCCCATTTGCCACCTCCTTCTCAGCAACTGCCCAGAAAGAAAAAATTGGTGTTTATTTTCCTTGTCCGTCTTGCTTGGTATTCCCGCTGTTGCTGTGAATCACCCAAGCTGCTCTCAGTTGTATTGTGACGGGAATCCTGTTCAGACATTCGTCTGGGCAGAAATGAGTACACACGGATGATAGACCTGCCTCTCAGTCTCTTTGCTTTGAATGGTCCCCTTTTCCCTGAGCTAGTATGTGATCCATATTCTAAATAAATGTTGGGCGCGGATTGGGCCACATGTTCCCAGGACCAGGACCAGAGGGCCTGATCCCTGTCCCTCTGTACATTCATCACAATAAACACATCACCACTTGAAAGTCTGAAGATACACAGCTAGTCTGCGCAGACAGCCCTCTTAGGCTCACTAATTCATGTTTGAATAGGTATTTAGTCAATCTAGATTATATAAGTATACAATACAGATGTGGGAGGAATTTGAATCAGTTCGCATTTAAAGGGAAATCCACATAATTACTACTTTCCAAAACAATGTACAAACCAAAGCACAACCATTCTTTGAAATGTACACTCCGAATTCTCCAATGTATTCCAATGTTGAGCCAAGTAATATGCTCAAAACTGCTCATAATGGCATAAAGTGTTTATAGAAATGCATATATTAGTGAAAATAACACACAAAAATGCACCTTATTAGGGGGAATTGCATTGCAGATATGTGTATATTGGGCAAAAATGCATACAAATGTGTATATTAAGAGGAGAAACTGCTGCTGAATTTTCATGAGGACTTTTTAAAGCCGATCCTCTGGGGGGAAGTGCTAGGCTCATTGTTGTCATGATAAAAGATAGTTTCTCATTATATCCAAATGCAGCCATTGAGAATGAGCCAGATATGATATTCCACAGTGAATATAAATTTTCTTTGTATCATCAGTTCTTTTCTACCCAATTAGAATTTGTGGTGCTGAAATATAGTTTATGGCATTGCATACTAGGGATAGGTGAATCTGCCAATTCCAATTTCTGCCCGTTTCTCATTTTTCCAACCTCTTTTCCTTTTGCAGTACCTAACAAGCACCAAAAACAGGAGGCATATGAGACCCGACTGGTTGCAATGTATAGTTGATGAGCTATACATTGCACCAACGCTTTGTAGGTGCAAAGCAATGCATTCATTTAAAAATAATCTTCATCAAATGATAATGCTGTTTCTAACAATTTAAAAATAAAGTTCCTCTGGGGGCAGGAGCAGGTTTTACCTCTTCTCTGCATGAAAGATTTATACTACAGTTATCAAGGGAACAGATGCAGCAGGGGAGATTTTTTCCCTCACCACTCTTTTGGCATGGAAAATAAATTTCCTTGGCCTAGGAGAACGCATGGAAAATACCGCAGTTATTCCTTGAAGGCTCTTGCCTAAGGGTCAGGAAAGAAAGGACATCATTCATATTGTTTTCCCTTACTATTTACTACAGCAGCCTTAAGTATTCACCATCCATACTGCAATGGGACCGAGGTCATTGTCTGCCCGACTGGCTGGAACAGGGCAGATGGGAACACTTTGAGGTGAACATGGCTTATGGTTTCATTATAGAGACAAAAGCCACTAGTGGGCCACAACACCCGGTGAGCTATTGTAAAGTGCTGCCTCTTCACCAAGAATATTTTTGCTGTTGCCAAAGGTCATTCTAAGCCTTGGAGAGGAATAAAAAACAAGCAGGCAAGAAGGTTATTAAAACTGTTCGTGTCCCAGCGCTATTCCTTTAGAGATTCCCTTACTCTGCTTTTCATGCAGAGACTATAGCTGGGCGAGGAAAAAACATTCTAACTTGAGAAATTAGGTGACTGGCACATATAACCTGGGAATGAATATTTAGATATCTGCAAATTTCATGGTGTGACATTATATGATTGGCATCAGAACCATGTGGAATTCCGTCTGAAAACTGAGCCCTAGATCTATCAAAAGTTAGTTCAGATAAATACCATCAAAACCAACAAAAGTCAGATTTGTGGCCAACTAAAGTCCCGTTCAAGGAGACTTCAGCTCCATATATACTTCCCTAGCAAGAAAAAAATCCCATTCAACTCAATAAGGCTTATGTCTGAGTATATATTGGATTGTGCTGTTAGTTATAGCTAACTTTAGCTGGATTAGGGCCAGCGTGGTCTACAAACATATTTGAGAATGGGACAAGGCTCTTACATTGTTTTAGTGGGTTTATTTTTTAATGCAAAATACTTATTGTCTCTGGGATGCACACCTTGCGCATACTAGGGTGGAATCTAGACACAGATAAAAAATGCTTTTTTAAAAAAACGTTTTGAAAAATATATTGAATTTGCCATAAGCTCACCGTTGCCATCTAGTGTCACATTTGTATAATGCACTTAAAACACACTTAAAATGTTATATTTGCAGCTGTATAGCTGAGTCCTAGGAGTGTGTGCAGGCTCCCAAATTAAATATGAAATAAATGTAATATAGTTCTCCTTAAACATTTATCTGACTGATGGCTGTTTCTGTGCAGAACCCACAATAGAACCATGGTGGGGCGAGGGGAGGGATCTTACCCACAAACAAATAGTGCTAAAATGAGAAGAAAAGGTCTAAACCAGGGAAAACATTTCTAATCAGTATGTTATCAGTGGTTCATTATCAACACTAAATATACACATTAGCAGGGCAATCATAGGCATGTTTCCTCGGTAAACCTTATTGTGTTCCAAGGAGCTTAATTTCTAGTAAGTATCTAGGGTCACGGTTTTAACCATTAAAATGCAGCAAGAACTCAAATAGCAATTTATGGCAGCAGAAGATTAAATTCCATCTGCCTGTTACCCTATCCCAGAGGCGCTCTGCGATAAGTTAGCTTTTTAATGGAATTCTATAAATTCGGTGTCACCACCTAGAAAGCCCTGCATTTTGTACTGTAGATGGAAGACTATTTTCAAAAGGAACAGGACTTGAAGCGGCGATTCATTGAATGATCTCAGCATGCAGATCATTGTACATACTGTACATGCACATGCAGGTGTGCGAGTGCATGAGTGTGCACAAATATGAGATGAGAAAACTTGGTTTAGGAGTGGGTACTGCAGTGGAGCAGCGCTGCCCTCCCAGCACTGGCATCGCTGCTATTTACTAGGATATTGGGACGGAAGGCTGGGTGTTGGCAATGTCAGGGCTACATGGCAAATTCAACAGTCCCACAGGTTGCACCCAGTCAGTGTCAACCTCATGGCTCCCTATCCCAGGAAGTGGCAGGGACACTAGTGTCAAGAAGGTGGCTCCGCCCAATTGCACAAGTCACTCCTAATATGGCCCTATCTGTGCTATATACTTAAAACAGGCATAGGCAAACACCGGCCCTCCAGATGTTTAGGACTACAATCCCCATCATCCCTGACCACTGGTCCTGTTAGCTAGGGATGGTGGGAATTGTAGTCCCAAACATCTGGAGGGCTGGAGTTTGCCTATGTCTGTCTTAAAACATCATTGCCACTTTGAAGAAGGGGAAGAAATGGAGGCAGTGAGAGATTTCACTTTCTTGGGTTCCATGATCACTGCAGATGGTGACAGCAGTCACGAAATTAGAAGACGCCTGCTTCTTGGGAGAAAAGCAATGACAAACCTAGACAGCATCTTAAAAAGCAGAGACATCACCTTGCCGACAAAGGTCTGTATAGTTAAAGCTATGGTTTTCCCAGTAGTGATGTATGGAAGTGAGAGCTGGACCATAAAGAAGGCTGATCGCCGAAGAATTGATGCTTTTGAATTATGGTGCTGGAGGAGACTCTTGAGAGTCCCATGGACTGCAAGAAGATCAAACCTATCCATTCTGAAGGAAATCAGCCCTGAGTGCTCACTGGAAGGACAGATCCTGAAGCTGAGGCTCCAATACTTTGGCCACCTCATGAGAAGAGAAGACTCCCTGGAAAAGACCCTGATGTTGGGAAAGATTGAGGGCACAAGGAGAAGGGGACGACAGGACGAGATGGTTGGACAGTGTTCTTGAAGCATGAGTCTGACCAAACTGTGGGAGGCAGTGGAAGACAGGAGTGGCTGGCGTGCTTTGGTCCATGGGGTCACGAAGATTCGGACACGACTTAACGACCTAAACAACAACAACCACTTTGAATTGTCACACCTCCCTCCAAAGAATCCCGGGAACTGTAGTTTGTTAGGAAACCTCACAGAGGTACAATTTTTAGATTGGGTTAATGACCACTCTCTCTTCCCAGGGAATTGGGGGAACCGTAATTCTGTAAGAGGAATAGGGGTCCCCCAACAACTCATAACATTAGCAAACTACAGCTCCCAGGATCATTTGGGTGAAGCAATAGCTATTAAAAGGGATATGCTAGTGCTCTGATAGTGCAAATGAGGCCATGGTCTCCAATGCTCCAGCTTCATGCTGTGGAGGGCTTTAAAGTTTAAAACGAATATGTTGAATTTTGCCCAAATACTAATTGGCTGTCCCTGGACCTTTTCCAGCACAGCTAGAAAATGGTCCTTACAAGTATTTTCCAGTTAAGAAGCTAATTTGAACCAGCTGCAGTTTCCAAACTGTTTCCAAGGGCAGCAGCTCGCGGAGGACATTAGAATTTGGAAATCCAATTTGAAAGTCCTCAAGGCAAATGTAACAGTGGCCAAGACTAAAAACCTTACCCACTTACCTGGGATTAAGTCTCACTGAATTCAACAGGACTTGCTTCAGAAAAGGCTTGATTGGGTGACTCCAGTGTAAACCATTAGCCCCGTCCCACCCCCAAAAAATGCAGAATAGCTGGAGAACAACCAAACCCAGAACATTCCTCGCTACATTAGTAACCTGGTCATTCGGAAACAGTGCACTACATGAAGTTGCACGTGGGCTGAAAGGTGTATTTTGAGAAGCATGCCATTTTGAGCTTTCAAAGGAATATGAGTATACCTGTAGGCCTGAGAGCTGTTGACAGTCACACATCAGCCTGATGATTACGATGGACAAATCCCTCAAGTAGAGTTGTGACTGCAATTGCAGTAGCATTTTTCAAACCAACATTTAAAAAATGAGCTTCGTGTCAATATAAAGCCTATCTATATGGGAGGCATGCCCAAGGCAGATCTATCACAGCCATACATTTGTGACTCATAAATTATGAGCACTACAACTTCCACACTGATTTTTACCTGAAAATGTGTCGTCAGACGGGAAAAGCTTGGATATTGACTTTATGATGTATGTGAGTATATTTAGGGAAGCATTTTCTTTTCCCATAAATCAGTGTACAATATTTTCACACTCTCTCACTCCCACATATACATATGAATATGACAACATACCTGACTGGGCATTTTTCAGACGTTTCCATTCTCAACGCTCAGTTCATTTCCAGAATCGACCCAGGCAGGATAATTTCACAATTTTGAATCCCTGGACTCATTTGTGGTTGGATACCAGAGATTGGACATGGAGCCTTGTACCTGTATATATAAAGCAGATATTCTACTAATGAGCTGTGGATCCTCCATTTTAGTTTCGATTTATATTCTGGGTACAATTTAGTGATTGTTAGGTATACTTCAGAACTATACACATCCATGGGACATAATATTTCAACAGCAATAATTTTTTTAGCTATAATTCATTGCAATAAAATATACTCTGCTAGAAACCTTAAGAAACCCCAGCACAGGCAGTTATATAAACAGCTCACCACGTTTGTTTCCAAAAGGCTCATCCCAGCTTTAGAGCTGTCATGGCAAACCAAGCTTCTTTGTAGTTATATTGTGTATTTTAAACTTTGCTTTCCTCAGAACATTTAGTTTTAAGAAGTCAGCCTTTAAATCTACTGGAACATTTATCCAGGTACTATGTCAACAGAAAAGTGTTAAGAGATTATTACAGAGACCCTCAATTTCTTGCAAGCTGCAGTACAAAGCCACTGCCAGATTGGTAGCTTAGACCATTAGTGACTATGCATTGGGAGGACATGGGTTGAAAACTCAAAGTAAGATTCATTTTTGGCTACAGGATGTTAAATCATGGCAGCAGCTCACAAGCCAATTTATCAATACTTTGGTAAAAAGCCAAGGATGAATATCGAAAATTCTTTCCAGTAGCACCTTAGAGACCAACTGAGTTTGTTCTTGGTATGAGCTTTCGTGTGCATGCACACTTCTTCAGATACACTGAAACAGAAGTCACCAGATCCTTAAATATAGTGAGGGAGTGGGGAGGGGTATTACTCAGAAGGGTGGTGGGAATGGGTGATCAGCTGATAGGTGTGGAAAACCTGTTGACGACTCTTAACGGCTGCAATTAGTCTTGCAGGGAAAGGCAAGGGGTGAGATGGCTAAAGATAGCTTTGTTATGTATAATGAGATAAGAATCCAATGTCTTTGTTCAGACCAGGTTTCTCCGTGGTTTTAAGTTTGGTGATTAGTTGCAATTCAGCCACTTCTCTTTCCAGTCTATTTCTGAAATTTCTTTGTATTAAGACAGCTACTTTGAGATCTTTTATAGAATGTCCTGGGAGATTGAAGTGTTCTCCTACTGGTTTCTCTGTCTTGTGATTCCTGATATCAGATTTATGTCCATTTATCCTTTGGCGTAGGGTTTGGCCTGTTTGTCCAATATAGAGAGCTGAAGGGCACTGTTGGCATTTGATTGCATACACAATGTTGGAAGATGAGCAATTAAATAGTCCTGAGATGGTATGTTTGATGTTGTTGGGACCAGTAATGGTGTTGTCCGGGTTTATGTGGCAGCAAAGTTGGCATCTGGGTTTATTGCAGGCTCTGGTACCAGTGTCCATGTTGAGTCCTGTTGTTGTATTATTGTGGGTGAGGAGTTGTTTGAGATTGGGTGGCTGTCTGTAGGCGATGAAGGGTCTTCCTCCCAGAGCTTGAGAAAGAGAACTGTCATTGTCTAGGAGAGGTTGTAGATCTCTGATGATGCGTTGTAAGGATGAATATATTATTCACAACTATTAAAAACCAATTTCCATCCAAATAAGAATATAAAAATATGCAATAATATAAAAATGATTATCTTGGATTAATTACTTGAAGATTGGCATATCTACTTGATGAGGTCTATGGAAGTACCAAATTTCAAACTGGTCTGATAAAAATCACCACAGACAAAGTAATTTAAAAAGAGCTGAAAATTGACATCGGCCCCCTATTAAGACACCATATATATGTTTCTTTCTAACTTTGAACAACCTGAGAGTTCAAATCTCTTCTTCTGGATTGGCTCCCTCTCCCCATGCAAATAGTAAGTGCTTGAGGCCTGATTTGGATTGGGACCACAGTGCAGGATTGCCTCCTATCCCCACAACCAGAACCTAATCTAGATCCAGAATAAATGTTCCTGTACTCCCCTAGGAACAGGGATATGTAGCAATTTTACAGACTACTTCCATTAATTCCAATGAGATTTTAGTATGCCTACTGTTGTTGTTTTTTGAGTGACTCTCCACCCCCAATCTGCAGAATTCTTATATAATTCAGAAAATTATATACATTCTGGTTGCATACATCCAGATTTATTTATTTTGCTGCTATTGCACATAATCAAGCACAAGGCTTTCTATCTATGATGTATGCACCCAGAGTGTCAGTCCTCTGAACTTCTTTTCTGCGTTTAAAATGCAAGGATGTTCATGAATGTTATCAGCAGGAGATCTATGAAATTGGTATTTAAATATTGGCACCTAAATCTGGCATGTGCAGACTAGCTATTTATATTTAGCCCCAATATCAGGTCAAATTGTGTGGGTTCCAAAGAAGTGAAACAGGTGTTCAATTTAGCCACATTTAAATCATACTGACACCCACCGAACTCTCTGCTCAGTGGAACATATGGCACTTAACACAATGTTTTTTGATCTTATGAAATCGGTAGTTACTTTTATTTCTGATATGAATGCATTTTGCAGATTTTCCATTTGTGATTTTCTGTATTCATAATTAGGGGGGACAAAGATGTTGAGAAATATACTAGCTCATTTAATCAATTTCTCAAATAATGGATTAAAAAAGTATGAACACAGATCATTAAGTCAGCCACTTAACAGGTTTCCAGGTTTCTGGTCTCTATCACTACCATTTCATAAGCCTGCTTAAGTCTGTTTCCACATCATTCTGTGATTTTAAAAGATTTTGTCTGGTGCTGGCAACCAGGTTACTCCTAAGTACCTCCAGAATGTTGAATTGCTATGTCCTTGCAATTGACTGTTATTTGGGTGATGTGGTAAAGGCTTTTAGAAGTATTTTGATACCAAGAAGTATTCCAACAGTGAGGCAGATGCCAATGAAATCTGATCACATAGACTGCACTGAACTCAATAGGACTTGCTGAATTGCACAGCACTGCTTTTCCAGTCAGACAGAAGGAAGATTTTATAAATATACAGAGGATTGTCTCTAATTTTTTTTTAATGAAATGATTTATAACTCCCATGGATGAATATAATCCGAAACTGAATGCATCATCTTTGAAATGAATTGACAACATGTCTGATTAAAAAGACAATGTGGAAGATAGATGAGTCCCTGTGTTGCATCGAAATGCAGCTCATGCTTATCCATAAATCAGTCCAGGACTCTTATTTCCTAACTCAGTGGTTCTCAAACAGTGTTCCAGGGAATCCCCCAGGTTTCTGGGAAGCTTGTCAGCAGATTTTCATGGAGAAAAATCCATAACAGTGGAGAGGTTTTGATGTAAAGCTGATCTTCCCCTGCAGTGAACAGGTACAGGGGGTTTGGGGGACTATTTTTTAGATCACACAAGGCATTACTGCCACCCAGTAGTGCCCAGATTAAAAGGGGAGATAATCTGTGGGGCACTGGGGCAAAAAACATAGCAAAAATTCTGGACTATGTTCAAGCCACACGTCAGGACCGAAAAGCAAGGAATTGGAGCAAATGGCAATCTGTGCAAACCCGAATTGCTGTTTCTTCTGATTCAGTGCTAAAGTGCTTTTAAGAATGGGTTTTCATGGGGAAAGGGCCTTGCTACCATATCAGGACCAGATTCCCCACTGGCAAACAGCTGCCTGGTTGGGCAATATTGTTTAAAAATATCATTTCAAAGCTTTTGCAATCTACCTAACCAGTTTGTTGGTTTTAAGAGACTTTGTTTTGCATTGTTAATGCATAGTTCGCTTCTGATGTCTTTGCTTTCCTTGACAGAAAAGGACAAGAAAATGTACATATTCTTTAAGTCTTCTGTCATGCTGAGATGATGCTTGGAAGGATCTAAACAAAAGGGTGAAACATTATGCCTCTGATCTTGCACGGTTTCCCGCTGAAAGTCCTATTGAATTCAATGGTGCTTAAAGGTAAAGGTAAAGGGGCCCCTGACCATTAGGTCCAGTTGCGGATGACTCTGGGGTTGCGGCGCTCATCTCGCTTTACTGGCCGAGGGAGCCGGTGTACAGCTTCCGGGTCATGTGGCCAGCATGACTAAGCCGCTTCTGGAAAACCAGAGCAGCGCACGGAAACGGTACCTATTTATCTACTTGTACTTTGACTTGCTTTCGAACTGCTAGGTGGGCAGGAGCAGGGACCGAGCAACGGGAGCTCACCCCGTTGCGGGGATTTGAACCGCTGACCTTCTGATCGGCAAGCCCTAGGCTCTGTGGTTTAACACACAGTGCCACCTGCGTCCCAATTGTGCCTATTCCCAGGTAAATGACATTAGGATTCCAGCTGCGTAAGAGAGGGACACAGAGGCTGGAGGAGACAAGAATGTTTTTGATGCACTTTCCTAACTATACACAATTTGCTGATTAATATTCTATGGCCTAAATGTGTGTGGGGGGGGTGTATTGTATTGTTTTTGTTTTAACTATTTATTTTGTGCTTTTATCCTGTATTTTTATTTTGTAAACCACCCTGAGTTCCTCGGGTGCAGGGTAGTATATATTAAAATGTTTACCTGCAACATTTTTTCCTTCTGAATGAAGTGCTTGAATGTTTAAGAAGAAACTGCAGCAACATAGTCCGTTGCTGACTCTCGCTTTTCCTCTGTATATCTCAATAGCAGAGTCTTGAATACTTTCAAGAATGCTTGCTCACCATTACTATACCTCCAGTTGAGTCAGAACCTGAGAGTTTCCCAGAACACAGTTAGAAAACCAATGGTCCAAAATATAAATGTTCTTAACCGATTATAAGAATGATCGTGTGCAAAGTATTAATAAAAGTCTGTCATCTAAAAAGTAAAATAAATCCAACGGGTGTAAACAAGTAACAATCCTTAACATATTGTGCATTTCAAAACGAGCTCAGAATGAAGACTTAGTATTCTCCATGCACTGGTTAATTACCCTTATGCTGATCATATCGCTCAGAATGCATTTGCTTGCCTTATGCTGAGCTCATAAACTGCAACACACACTAACCCAGTGATCTAGGAATTTAAAGCTCTTGCCCCATTTCTGAATGGCACGTGGCAAATTACTGATGAGACAGCAGGTTGTGTCGCTGAGATGCAAGGCTTCTGCATCACAGGTTCTGCACATATTTTTTTTTCCATTGCAAAGCGTGTTCTCCCTTAAAAGAGAGCACGGGTTGCAGGAGGGTTAAAGGAGCAGCTCCCAGTTGCTGGGCAGTTTTTGGTTTGGCCACAGCTAGCGATTGGTTGGGGCGAGTCGCTGGGGAGTTGGGTATGTTGCCACTTGATGATTGACAGGTGCTGCCTATAAAACCTGTGTTTGTGAAACTCTAGTTTCACTTTTGCTGCGTGCAACGGATCTCCCGCCCGCCCTCCCTAACTTTAGGGAATGGTGTCCTGCTGCTTGACCTTGCTATGCCTGTCATGGGGTTGTCTGCTTTGGAGCAGGAGCCTGGTAGGAATTTGTCCAAGTGGCTGATTGGCTTTTGTCACTGGTTTTGCCTACTGCGTAGCAAATCGTCACAACTTGTAAGGTTGGCGGTTAGGCATTGGTTAAAATTGCTTGCACTAGGGGTCAGGATAGGCTGGGCCTGCCCCTAGTAATGCTGCTTCAGGGGTATGGATAGGCTGGGCCTACCCCTGAATGCGCTGGGCAGGGGTATGGAATTGGCTGGGCCTACCCCTGCAAAAAGGGTATTCTGTTAAAGGAATCCAGGGGCTCTTCTTGCTTTTGTCCACCCCCACCTCAAGTGGTGGGGGGCTAGGGCCACGCAGAGTCCTTGGGAGCATTTGGGGGAGAACCGTGGGTCGTGGCCCGACTCCGTTTTCTCCCTTAGGTGTTTACCCTTTCTGACTTCGCCCTTAAAGCGAATGTCAGCTGTCCCATGGCTGGGGGGACAGTAGTCGGAACCAATGCCTAAGCAACCACTCACATTGGCTGTATTTAAATAAAGTTGTGGCCAAAATTATGCCAAAAACCTTAAACTAAAATTACTGTGTGATGTCTGAGTTACTGGGGTGGGAGCTGGCCGGAAGCCTCGACATGCAAGAAAGCAATAGAAGTTTCTGCACTTTTATAGCGTAATAAGGAGCCGCACAAATGGGGTATTTGAATTCCCAGTCACCCAGTCTATATATTTAGTATTCAGAAGCTGTTTAGACCGAATGCCATTCTTAGCCTTCTGGACCTATAACTGCCACAAAAATCGAAGGTCACTGAATATACAAACAGCTTGCAGTCAATCCTTCAAAGGTTTATAAAACCATGCAAAAATTGGGTGTTTTCAGTAATACTATGGCAATGTGGCTATTTTCCTATTGGCAGATATTCTTAATTGCAACTATAAATTAGTGGTCAGTTGCAATTATATGGATGGCCTGAAATTTTGATTTCCAATGTACTTGTTCAATAGCTTGAAGTGTGAGTCGCAGACTCTGCATGGTGGGAAGCACTGTACTCATTTTCTTGACCTGAACACAGCTTCAAATATGCATTGCCTACCAGAGGAGTTTTCCTGCAGGAATAAAATTCTCTGGGCACATTTACACTCGGGGAAGCAAAGTTCAGAACTGGGCATTATGGATCTAACAAAGAATTTCCAGCACCTCATCAAAGTGCAGTTCCCAGGATTCCTTGGAAGGAACTACAACAGTTAAAAAAGTATATTAAAAAAAGAAAGAAAAACACTGATAGAAGCTTGTAGCATAGATATGCCCTGCGGATCTCAACTCTAGCAACTTCTGCATGTTCCCTTTTCCTGTCACACTTTATTCTACTCTAGATCCTTTGGACTAACAGAATACACACGAGACCTCTACTCCTGGTTCAGCGTGGGTGCACTAGGTCAGTAAATGTTCCTATGTTAGTGGCATGTTGTGCTTCTGGGATTGTTGTGTGTTGAGGTCCCCAAGCCACCCCCCCAAAAAATTCACACTTCAGACATAATTTTTGTTTGGGTTTTTGGCAATAATTTAGGCCACAACTTTATTAAAATACAAATTATGTGAGTGGTTGCGTAGGCATTGGTTCAGACTAGCTGTCCACCGGGACAGAGCTGACTTTCGGTCAGCGACGGGAGAATGCCATCTGGGGAGAGTTAAGGAGGCTGGGGGCAGAGCCCTCCCTCTCCCCAGAGGTCCCAGGGGCTCTTGCGTGGCCCTGTCCCCCTACCGGGGGTTCGGACAAAAGCATGTCGAGCCCCTGGATTCCTTTAACGGAATTCCCTGCACACCATCATCATTCTGGAGGTGGGCACCACCCTTCCAGTAACCAACACAATAACCAATGCCTAACCGCCAACCTTACAAGTTGTGACTAGTTGCTACTGCAGTAGGCGAAAACCAAATGGCAACAGCCAATCAGCCAAATGGAAAAATTCCTACTGGGCCCCTGCCCCAAAAGCAGACGACCCCATGACAGGCAGTTGCAAGGTCAATACAGAGGCCTAAATAAAGGGAGGGAGGGTGGGTGATCCGAAGCACGCAGCCAAGAGAAGGATCACCCTGCGTGCAGAGCAATATAAAGGACGCTGTGCTGTCCATTGTGGGGATAGCCAGCAGATGGGACGACCAATAATGCTGGAGTTCATGCTCCCACTGCGCCGTGAAAAGGTCCGCTGGCTATGATCTGAAGGTTTCTGTTGTGAGTTCTGAAGGTGGATGCCTCTGAAGGTTTTCTGCAAGTGTCTGGAAGTTCTGAAGATTCCAGAGGTCTCCGGAGAAGAAGATAGACTAAACTAGGTAGTGGCCAAAACTTAGACGGCCAAATGAAAGTTTTTAAATAAAATGAAATAAATGCTAAGAGACTGCAGTCTGGTGAAGAAGCTCTCAACTGCTCTGTGCGGCTGGCTTTGGTTTCGGTTTCTCTCTTGGCTTGCCACGCACCGATGTTCTCTC
The DNA here is from genome assembly GCA_900245905.1 of Lacerta viridis. Classification (NCBI taxonomy): domain Eukaryota; kingdom Metazoa; phylum Chordata; class Lepidosauria; order Squamata; family Lacertidae; genus Lacerta; species Lacerta viridis. The sequence goes on along the minus strand of OFHU01002644.1, from coordinate 100,269 downwards.
TGGCTTGTCTCGCGCGTTCTCCACACACGCTACAGAGAGCGGAGGCTATTTATTGAAGACTCAAACATCGTCATAACAGTTACATTAACCAATCACAACCTTGTCTCCACGCTAGCTTTTGGGCGGGAAACTAACTACCGACTGTTATATTGGCCAAATTGGCGCGCTTCGCCCAAACGCGGAGGGATCCATGCAGCAAAACTCCCAGCTGGATCCTTTGTCCTTCCTTCCTAATGCGGAAGGACACCTAAAGTAAATCCAAACAAATAGGTGCAGTAGCACCTTTAAAAACATATTCCCACAGTCCATCACAACATTGCAACATTTAATTCTCCCCAGCAATACCCCAGGGTCCTATTGAAGCTGTGGCCAGCTAGCTAACCCCGCCCAGCTTCCAGGGAGGTGGCTTGCTAGCCCCCACCGCAACGCGTGCTCTCCCAAAGGGAGAACCCGATTTCTCTTGCCGTGGCAAACTCACTCTGAGACTGTAAAAAGACAAACACAACTGTGCATTGTGGTAAAGTCACTGGGATACAATGTTTAGAGTATTTTAACTAGGACTGGGAGACCTAAATGCAAAGCCCCATCAGGTTCATCTTGGGCTGGTCACTTTTTCTCAACGTAACCTACTGCACAAGTGGTGCATAAGTTGCATTGGAAATGTGTTGAGAGTAGTTCTAGGTTTGTATTGATACTCTCCTTGTTTTTTTTTAATCTTGTATTATTGTTGCTTTATTTTGTTGTATTTGTTGTATTATTGTTAGGCACCTTGAGCACCACTTGTTGGAAAGATGGGGTACAAGTTTAACAAATAAGTAAATAAATAAAATAAAGTGTGGTGTCAATTCAAAAATCCATATTTTTTTTAAAAAAGTCCCCAACAAACACCCCCACATTGAGAATATACAGTAATGTATGCTTAATGAGCTCTACTGAGTATAATGGGAATCAAGCAAGAGGTACTCTCCAAGGTTTCGTTGCCAGGTATGCAGTTTCGCATTCTTAGTTATGCAGAACTTTAATATTTTCAGCTAATGTTTTAGGGTAGCTTGAGACAACCAGGCACTCTTTTCCTAAGGCAGGAGGTCTGGGACTAGAGCAAAAGCTATCTAATTTGAAACCTTCCTGCCTTTTCAATGACAACTATTGCTAGGGAAACATCTGCTGTGGGGAGATGGAGAGGGAGCTGAATCCCATTTGGTGGGATTCAGTGACTTACCAGGCAAAACGTAAGGAAACTATGGAGAAATATAGACAGCTGTAACAGCTAGCTGTGCCCAACTAAATAGCTACAGTAGCTGTGCCCAAAGATGTGCACTTTGCAAGGTTCAGTCAGCACTATTCAACCTGCTCTGGCTCTCAGATGAGGTGGCCTCTCCCTTCTCCAGCTGCTGCCAAAGGTAAAGGTACCTCTGACCTTTTAGGCCCAGTCTCAGACGACTCTGGGGTTGGGCGCTCATCTTGCTCTATAGGCCGAGGGAGCCGGCGTTTGTCCGCAGACAGCTTCCGGGTCATGTGGCCAGCATGACTAAGCTGCTTCTGGCGAACCAGAGCAGCACACAGAAATGCCGTTTACCTTCCCACCAGAGTGGTACCTATTTATCTACTTGCACTTTGACGTGCTTTAGAACTGCTAGGTGGGCAGGAGCTGGGACTGAGCAACGGGAGCTCACCCCGTCACGGGGATTCGAACCGCCGACCTTCTGATCGGCAAGCCCTAGGCTCTGTGGTTTAACCCACAGCACCACCCGCGTCCCTTAGCTGCTGCCAAAGGACTACTCAAAAACCACTTGCCCTGAGGAGAGGAGTGAGAGGAGACATGATTGCCTGGAGAGCTGCCCACCTTGTAGCTCCTGGGGTTCCTGTTGTGGTGGCATCACCCAGCTTCCACTACAGGGCTATGAGGACCTTCTTGACCTGAAAGAAAGAGAGATCTAGTTTGCAACAAAGTCACCCACCCCACCCCATTCTAGTTTGTCTTGGCTGTCTTATTACATAGTATTGATTAATGCTTATTGTCTTAACATTTCTATGTAAACAGCTTTGTTGGGTAGACCTGAAAAGTGATATATTAATCTCAACAATAAATGAACAAGCAATATTTGGTGAACTTCACTGAAGGATCTGGAAAGAGGAAATTAAAAAAAGTATCAAACTATGCGACAATCCTATACACACTTCCTGAGGTGACTTCTGAGTACACATGCATGGTTTTGTGCTATTAAGCATTTTGTTTTGATCTTAAAACAAGATCCTTGTCAGGAAAAAAAAAGAATTACAGTGGTACCTCTAGTTACGAACTTAATTCGTTCCGGAGGTCCGTTCCTAACCTGAAACTGTTCTTAACTAGAAGCGTGCTTTCGCTAATGGGGACTCTTGCTGCCACTGCGCCGCCAGCACAGAATGTTCATTCTCATCCTGGGGCAAAGTTCTCAACTTGAGGTAACTCTTCCAGGTTAGCGGAGTTTGTAACCTGAAACATTTGTAACCTGAGGCGTTTGTAACTCGAGGTACCGCTGTAAATCCTGAATGTCCTCCACTAGCTTGTGCAGAGCAGTTCATGAAACAATGCCACTGCCAGCATTTATTCTGCTATCACATCTTTGGATCCAGTCCAGTGTTCAAACCAAATTCCTACCCCCATTCCTTTTTAACTGTGCATTTACAGATGCAAAGCATTTACATTCCACCATTTGGCAGGATAATGAAGACAAACAACTGCCATGTGGCAGCATGCACACCATGGTAAATTCCCACATGGTAAATTCTACAAACACTTATTTGGGAAACTCAGTGGAATGTAAATGCTTTGCATCTGTAAATGCACAGTTAAAAAGGAATGGGGGTAGGAATTTGGTTTGAACACTGGACTGGATCCAAAGATGTGATAGCAGAATAAATGCTGGCAGTGGCATTGTTTCATGAACTGCTCTGCACAAGCTAGTGGAGGACATTCAGGATTTACAGCGGTACCTCGAGTTACAAACGCCTCAGGTTACAAATGTTTCAGGTTACAAACTCCGCTAACTGCGAGGGGAGGGGTTGTGAACGGGAGCCGGCTCCTGCATCTGCGCGGGGGCGTTTAGCCCCCAGCCTTACCTGCCCCGCCGCCGCGCCATATCATTTACCTTCCCTTCTTTTCTTTATTTGCCAGGGCTACACAGGGGAGCAAGTGTGGATTTGTGAACGGGCAGCAGTATTGTCTATTGGGCAAGAATGCTGCGCCATAGCTTCTGGCATTGGTTCTAATCTGGGCCTCCCTAACAATGTGCAGGTCTCCTGGTTTTCCAGACGCGGCATGCGATGGGAAGAAAAAGGACTTATGCCGTTGGTCAGAGCAAAAGCGGTTGCAATCCGCCGCCCCCCAGACCATATCATGTTAATTTCCCTTCGAACTTGGTGAAAACGATTTGACCTGTGAAGAGTTTGGACTAACCTTACACATCAAGAAGTGTGGATCTTGGACGAATTAGCGTTTTGTTCCCGGATACTACTGTTTGTTGGTCCTCACTTAGAATAAAGAGAGCCAGAGTCTTCTGGCATTGAATTCTAATCTGGGCCTCTCCTAACAATGGCAGGGATAAGTCCAGAAAACTGTTTTTCCCGACGTTATCGCGCGCAAGGGACGAACTTAAAATGGCCGTCGTGTCAGAGCAAAAGCGGTTGCAATCGGCCCCCCAGACATCATGATAATCCAACTTGGTGAAAACGATTTGACCTGTAGAAAGAGTTTGGACATAACCTTACACATCAAGAAGGACTTGGACGAATTAGCGCTTTCTTTCCCGGATACTACTGGTTGGTCCTCACTTCTAAAGAGAAGAGTCTGGGGGGAAGTCGTTCCACCAGCTTCTCTGATATGGGAAAAAATGGCCTCGTGATTGAGCATGCCAACATCAAATACGGCATTTCTGCTCTGTTTCGGAAGGATGGCGTCCACTTCTCTGATATGGGAAATGACATCTGGTTGTCTGATATTACCAAAGGTCTTCAGGATTGGTTGCAGCTGTGAGGGTATTTGGCGGCGAGCCTCTTCGGCTCGGGTGGCGGTTAGGCATTGGGTTTAGTGTGGTGTTGGAGGGCAAGGTTCGGGCCATCGCCTAACCCTCCTAAAATTTGGGTATTCCGTAAAGGAATCCGGAGGTCGTGGATCCTGTCCAATGCCCTGTTGGTGGCTAGGGGCCATGGCACGACCTTCGGTGACTTCAGGGGGTGGAGCTTCCAGTTGTATCTTGCATCAACGGGCTCCGCCTTCTGGGCGGTAAACCCTTGAGTGACTCCACGCTCTGCGGGGGGAGTCAACTATAGTCTCAACCCAATTCAACCCAATGCCTAAGCCAATACCACTCCCACATGCTGTAACCAATAAAGTTGTGGCCTTTTAATCTCCATTTAACCTAAAACCTATGTGTCGTTGTGTTTTATTCCCTACATGCGGGAGGAGGGTCCTCGAATCACAAAGCCTCTCCTCCTCAGCGAGGGGAGGGGTTGTGAACGGGAGCCGGCTCCTGCATCTGCGCGGGGGCGTTTAGCCCCCAGCCTTACTATGCCCCGCCGCCGCTCCGTGCCCCGCCTGCCTTTTAGCCTTCCCGCCCCGCCCATAGCAGTCAGCTGGCTGGAGGAGGGCGGGGTTTTGGCTGTACCTTAGCAGCCGCGGCGGCCCCCATCCGCCATTCCGTTTCGTTCCTGCGCCGGATCACCCGCCCACCCTTCCCTTAGGTTGTTTATGGTTAGGACATTGCTATGGACTTCGCCGTTGGTCGCCCGCCTTGTATTCTCAAGGGGCCTGGTAGGAGTTTTTGTCACAATGTGGCAAATTAGCACGGCCTCACCTTGGTTTTTGGTTAGACCTTACCTCGTAGCAACACTGTCACAACTTGTTAACCCTTGGCGGTTCATTGGGGCCTTTAGGAGTGTTGTGTTGTCCAGTTGGCAAATTCGGGCGGCCTCGCCTAACTTTTTCGAATTGTCCCGTAAAGCAATCCTAATTGGTTTGTTAGATTGTCGGTTTTGCAATGGGTTTAGTGTGGTGTTGGAGGGCAAGGTTCGGGCCATCGCCTAACCCTCCTAAAATTTGGGTATTCCGTAAAGGAATCCGGAGGTCGTGGATCCTGTCCAATGCCCTGGGTGGTCGTGGATCCTGTGGCAATGCGACCTTCCTGTTGACTTCAGGGGGTGGAGGGGCTTGGCCACCTTCGGTGTACTTCATCAACGGTGGGCTTCCAGTTGTACATCCCGCCTTCTGGGCGGTAAACCCTTGAGTGACTCCACGCTCTGCGGGGGGAGTCAACTATAGTCTGTTCAACCCAATGCCTAAGCCAATACCACTCACATGCTGTAACCAATAAAGTTGTGGCCTTTTAATCTCCATTTAACCTAAAACCTATGTGTCGTTGTGTTTTATTCCCTACATGCGGGAGGAGGGTCCTCGAATCACAATAATTTTTATCACACTTCCGCACTGGATGGGGAGTGAATACAAGCCAAATTCACGTGTATGCCCAGCATGTGTGTGCCAGTACCAGAACAAATCGTGTGAATTTCTTCCAAGCAATGGCACATGATATTTGGATGGGAAAACCTACATAACTGGCCTCACTTTGGGTAATGGCATGGGATCATGGACATGGGCAAGTAGCCCATGGGTATATAAATTTAATAAATAACAGCAACAACAACAATAGCTCCCAGATGTGATTGGGGCTATCAACAACCATTCACCCAGTGCATTTAAATGCACAGGATTGTAAATTGCCATTCAGTAAATTCTTTCCCTGCGATTGCTCTCATTCACAAAAAGAGCCATATAGGCCTCATGTAAGCAAAGGAAAGATGGAGGGCACAAGGAGAAGGGAATGACTGAGGATGAGATGGTTGGACAGTGTTATTGAAGCGGCTGGCATGAGATTGGCCAAACTGCGGGAGGCAGTGGAGGATAGGGGTGCCTGGCGTGCTCTGGTCCATGGGGTCACCAAGAGTCGGACACGATTGAACGACTGAACAACAACAACAACAACAAGCAAAGGATTCCACATTCATTACAGCAGAGCTCCATATGCATGCCCTGTCCTCACCCCCCAACTGGGGCAGGTTAGGCACACAGGGTATTAAGAACAGTTACAGGTGGGTAGCCGTGTTGGTCTGCCATAGTCAAAACAAAATAAAAAATTCTTTCCAGTAGCACCTTAGAGACCAACTAAGTTTGTTCTTGGTATGAGCTTTCGTGTGCATGCACACTTCTTCAGATACAAGAAGTGTGCATGCACATGAAAGCTCATACCAAGAACAAACTTAGTTGGTCTCTAAGGTGCTACTGGAAAGAAATTTTTATAGGGTATTATGAAATGTGCTTGAGGAAGTGGTCAGCAGTACATAGCCCAAACATTCCAGTCAAGCTGTGCATTCCACTACGGGGGAGTGGTTATGCTTAAAACTTTATGTAATTTATGTTAAAAGTGTATGCTTACATCTACTGAGAAGTTGTCCTGTTTTCTATTCTGTCAGTTAAGTATAATTTAGGATTTCTGATGCCCCCTACCCAACCCACTGGCTGCCTCCACCCTTGTTATCATTCCCCTCCGGGACTTGGGTTCCCTTGTTACTTTTCAGCATTAGCAAAACTAAAACGTTTGACCTTCCTATTAAAAGAATAAACTCCCATACTCTATTAATATTTAATTCTACATTGAATAATTCTACATTGAATATATTGAACATCTGCCTTGTCTTCATCTCGTAAGTCCTCCCTTTTTTTTTTTTTTTACATAACACTAAGCAGAACGTTGTCATAACACCTTTAGAGAGACTGGAGACAAAAGGATTACAATGTTTTCATTAACATAAAACTGCACTTGGAGGTTCACTCCGTTTCGTTAAAAGGAGAGACAAGGAACAGCTTGCTTTAAGAAATTAATGAATGAAGCTTATCTGTTTTGTGGAGTGACAGAGAGTGATTTACAATGCATTGAGCAGCACAGTATTATGCTGAGTCCTACTTACTGTGGGGTTCATCTTTGTGCATGTCATGTAGGTCAAGAGAGGGAAATTGTGTGTGTGTGTGTGTGTGTAAATGGTGACTTCCTACTCTGTTTGGTCTCCAGCTATGTTGTGGCTCCAGGACCCACCGCAGTGCCAAAGGGCAGTGCCAGATGGCTTCTGGAAACAGGGTCTTGTGGCGGCAACATTTCCCCTCTGGTCCACTCCTAGGTAACTTCCAGAGTGGATTCTTGCAGAAACTTTGGCCCCAAGTGCCATAGCCAGATTCTTGGATCAGGTTCCATTTAGATCACAGATAACCCCTTTTTTAAAACAGCTGTATTGGTTCCCAGTTGATTTCCATGCCCGATTCAAAGTGCTCGTGTCAGTGTTTAAAGCCTCAGATAACTCAAGCCCCAAATATCTGAACGACTGCCTTCTTTACACACCTTCTTGGACATTAGACCCTCTTGCCATTTTCTGTGGCAGCCACTAAGTTTTGGAACTCCCTCCCCACAGAGGTGCACCTGGCAACTTCATTAGATGGTTTTCGGTGAGTCCTGATGTTGCACCTCAGCACCCTGGCCTTTTCTCCCATGGAGTTCCCTTTTTTTTATAGGTGGGACCGATCTCTTTGTCAATGTGCCCTAGTTTTCGTATTCCAGACCCAGTCCTGGCAGGTTCATTTCATGGCCTTGGCTGACTAGAGCCCAGTGTGTGAGTATCCACTGATAGCACCACAACTGCATGAGGAAATGTGATGAGCTTTTATTTCCAGCAGAGTTTCTTGTTCATTTGGCTATGAAACATTTTCTTCATTTGGCTGAGTCAACTCTAAGAGTTCCTTAGCAGATGTTTTGACTGGCCAATGACTTTCTTCCAGGCTGAATTGACTCTAAATAAGAATGTTACAGGATTCTGAATGAATATACTTTATTCAGTCACAGACCAGCATAAAACAAGATATTTGCATTTATAAAAACAATGTAAAAAATAATTTTTCTCTGGTTTCATTCACTGAGGAAGGTGCCGCAAGTCCCAGTGTGCTCTTTGCATAGTCTGTATATGACACACAAGCAACCCCCCCCCCCAAAAATAGGTACATCGAAATGTGTTGATGATAACCCACAGGCAAAAGAAAAAAACATTACATTCCACCTAAAAAAACACCATCATTATTATTTATTAGAATATTTACAGGCAGGTAGCCATGTTGGTCTGCCGTAGTCGGGGAAAAAAAATTCAAATTCAGGTGCTACTGGAAGGAATTTTTTTTTATTTTTTATTTTATTTCATACAATGTGTAAACAACTAAGCTGCACCAGAAGTTAAAGGAGTAAATGGTGGGGGGAGCTCAAATTACCTCCTTTACATTATATTCAGTAGCAATAATAAATATTGTCTATGACATATTGGAAAAACTATAGACTTATTAGTTTGGGTGGGATGCTAAACATGCTCTAATCTAATGAATTCCAAGCCTGTTCACCCCATGAGATTTCTTCTTCATATGACAGTCATAGCAGTATCGTCAAATGCCTGATCTGAGAGATACCAGTTGCATATTTATAAAGTCCATGGTTTCTGCTTCCCAGTGGACTCAGTGTCATTTCAATCAGAAAATTGCCTCCAGAAAAATGCAATAATAAATTGGAGAAACTCGTTCTTTCAATGTGATGTTCCCGAATGCTCAGGAAATGTGAAACATAATGAAATGTTTCCCACTGAAGGCTTAAATCATCTCTGCATGGACAAAACTAATCCAATTAGTACAAAGTTGAGTTCTTACTGTAGTTTACAGAAAGCAAAATTTGATGCACTTTTTTTAAAGGGTCCTGCATAAGTGAAGAATATCTAGGCATAGATATTGGAAGAAGTTAAAAAGAATCTCATTAATATCAGGGATATTTATCAAAGGGCTTTCAAGTACCTCTAAGTTGGTACCAGATTCTGCCTAATGTACATTTTGAGACAAATTTAGAGTGCTCTGTTCTTTGGAGACAAATTGAAAGAATCAGTGGCATTTCTCCGGAAGCTCTTGAACATCTCTGCTGAAAAGGATCTTGTACTTTAAAACTTAAAGTTGCATTCAGCGGAATTGACTCATTCACAAAAGGACTTCCACTTGTGCAATAGAACTTTTCTTCTTTCTTTTATCCCTATGTGCTCCACAGGGTAGGAGGAAACCCCACCCCACACCCCAACATCAAGTATTTCATAGCACGCAGATGACAGAAAGTGTAAGCTCCACTGTGCAGATGAAAGTTCTTGCACACAGGAGGACTTCATTGAATACCACTCTTAGGACTCAGCTATATGGCTGCAAACAAAATGTTAAAAATGTGCTTTAAGTGCAATATGCAATGTGACATTAGATGGCGATGGTGAGCATTATGGAAAATTCAATGTATTTTTTTTAAAAAAATAGCATTTTCAGAGCAGTTCTTATATATTTCTAGATTCCACCTTAGTATCCTCAGAAGTAGTTGACTTTGCAAAAAGAGGCCAGGAAGTATAAGGTTCCAAGATGCAATTGCAATACAATTATTCCTAAATTACGTTTGGCTTAGGGCCAAGTCACATGCAATTGCAATGTGATTCGATCACCTGTTAAAGTTGCCACTTATGCCACAAAGAGGAACGTGCCATTAAATGTGCTTAGATGCAAATTTAGAAATAATAACTGTAATTTAAATGGAAGCACAACACACACCATGGTGAGCCTGTGTCTGTGTGACATGTGTCACCTGCTAAATCTGCTATCCAGGTGCAATTTCAAGGTCCCTGCTCTCTATTTGTGGACTATACAGCCTTTGAAATACAGGACTTCTTCAAAAGGAGGGCTGCCCTCAGACTGCCCTTCAAATATAGGACTATTTCTTTGTAAAATAGGACACAGGGCCATCTTATTACCTGTGGCTTTTAAAGCGTGTTCTCCTTCCTAGAGAGCACGTGTTGCGGTTGGGGCCTAGCAAGACACTGTCGGAATACACTTCGTGGATCCGTTAAAGATCCGCGGTTATTTGTTTATTTTAATGGTTATTAAGAACTACTTTTCGTATCCTTCCACTTAAAAGTGAAAGTGGAAGTAAGAATGAAGAGGCATTTTGCCTCTGAGATCACTCCGCCTTTAACTTGTAGTTCCAGTGGTTTTTCAAAGTTGTCAATGGACGTTTGTTCTGCTTCCCGCCTTTTTGGAGGGCAGCAACAGTGGTTTTATTGGTTAAAATATTGATCGTGATGTCATACCTGTTCCTAATAAAAGGCTGAGGCTCCCTGCTTGGGCAGTTCTTTTACGTTCTTCCTTAGATCTTTCAGTTAGATCAAGTTTAGTTTAAGGGTTTTGGGAGCGGGCTGGATGGGCTGGATGGGTTTTTCTTTTAGTTAGGTTTAGTTTGCGGAAGATCCTTCGGTGAGTTTTTAGTTAGGCTTCTAGGTTTAACTTAGGGCTAGGTTTGCGGAAGATTTATCGGTGTAGTTTTATTTAGTTTAGTATCGCGGAAGATTTGGCGCGCAGGGACTGAGAGCTTAGGGAAACTTAGCTTAGGGCCAGAGAACGAGCCTACGCAGGTTTTGCCAAAGCCACAAAAGAAAGATTCGGTGTCTGTCGTCATTTGGGGAAAAGGGTAAAGGTTTCAGAAATTTTTATTTCGTGCTTAAGCAACATCCTTGGTTTGGTTTCCTTTATTATTAAACGATAGCGCAGGAGGTTACAAGTAGTCCCAATTCAGATTCGAGGCATCCATTCGTTTTCGAGGCATCCATTCGTTTTCGAGGCATCTATTTAGTTTTGAGGCATCCACTTACTCACGCACCTTCGGAGTCATTTTCCGTCTTACTCAGCAACCTTCAGATAGTGAGACTTGGCCGGCGCCCGTGCCCATACGCACGCGGAACGCTGGCCGCTTTTCCCCGGCAACTGGTACCTCGTGCGTGGGTAATTTACACTCACGCACGGGGAGCTCCAGCACCGAACCCTGGCAGACACCCTGCTGGAGTTGTGGGGCAGGACTTAATTAGCTAGCCAAGGATGCTGATAGGGGCTTTTGGGGTTGTTGGGGAGATTTGTATGTTGCAAATTTTGATAGACAGTGCAGGGGTGCTCGCAGCACCAGCCCCTCTTTGCTGCGTGCACCGGATCTCCCACCCGTCCCCCCCTCGTTTTGTAGGTGTGCGCTTTGACCTTGCTATGCCTGTCATGGGGTCGTCTGCTTTGTGGCAGGGGCCTGGTAGGAATTTTCCATTGGCTGATTGGCTGTGGCCATTTGGTTTTGCCTACTGCGTAGCAATTAGTCACAACTTGTAAGGTTGGCGGTTAGGCATTGGTTATTCAATTGGTTGGTGGAGGGGAAGTGGTTGGCCGTGCCTGCCCCTCCAATGCTGCTGCTGCGCGGGGAATTCCGTTAAAGGAATCCAGGGGCTCTCCATGCTTTTGTCCGTTCCCCTGGTCAGGGCTAGGGCCACGCAAGAGCCCCTGGGAACACTAGGGGAGAGGGAGGGTCCTGGCCACCCCGACCCCAATCCTCTCCTCAATGTGTTTTCCCCTTTGCTGTCTTCCACCAGGCGGATGGAAGTCAGCCTGTCCCCTGGATGGGACTTATAGTCAAACCAATGCCTAAGCAACCACTCACATGTTGTAATTTAATAAAAAAAAGTTGTGGCCAAAATTATGCCAATAACCTTAAGCAAAATTCCTGTGTGTGGTGTGAATTATTTGGGGGGTGGGCTTGAGGACCTATACATGCAAATATGGTTACATTTCCAGAGAAACCATTTAGATCAGGCCAACAAGACAGAAGAAGCGCTGCATGTTGCATTTATGAACCAAGGCAGGAGACCTCAGAGGGATTCTGTGCTTGCTTGAGGAACCAGTGGTCACATCTGCACCATACATATAAAGCGCTCTTATAACACATTGAAAGCCATGTCTTTCACTAAAGAATCGTGGGAGCTGTAGTTTGTAACAAGTGCTGACCGCACAGAGCTGCAGTTCTCAGCAGTCTTAACAAACTACAGTTCCCAGGATTCTCCATGACAAAGTGGGGTGCTTGTTGTGATGTGACAAGGCATCTGGAACCATGGGAAAACTAATATCTCTTAAGTGTTTAAGGTAAGGAAAATGCCAGGGAGGAGTGAGAGGGGAAGGGAGATCAAACACCAGGCGGGGAAAAGGGTAGGATAACCTCTGTTGTCAGTGGTAAGTCTTAGCTTATAATCAGACGGAATGATTTTAACTGGGCTCAGCTATGCCAAGTATTTTCAGAAAGGATGTTGAAGTAACGAAATAACCTTGGTCTCTGGTGCTTCTTGCTCTTTTGCAGGTTGGGGGAAAATGCTGCGTATGTCTGTCTGTTTACGCTTTGGGAAAGATTTCTGTGCCCTCTGTTGATGTCAGAATGTAACTGTCAACATTGAAGGCCTTGTGCTGTTTTTATGCTGCGGACCTGTCTATCTGTAGCTGCTTGGTGACAAGTTCTAAAAGAGGAGAGAGAGAGAGAATCGGGAACCTCGTCATGCACCTGCGCAGGAAGCCCCGGTTCTTGGCTCAGGGAAGAGACAAAGTCAGAAAAGTCTGGCAGGAAGGAAGGATGTAGGATTGTTCCTGAAGCATTTGGAGGTGGGAGACAATGATAAGTCACTTACAACCTGATTTCTCCTTCCAAACCAAGTCTTTCTGGCAAAAGAGTCTATACAATGGTACCTTGGTTTACGAGATTAATCCATTCCAGAAGCCCGTTCTTAAACCAAAGCGTTCTTAAACCAAGGCACGCTTTCCCATAGCAGCGGGGGATTCAATTTACAAATTGAACACATTCAACATGTTCTGCTTCCAAGGCAGAGTTCACAAACCAAAACACCTACTTCTGGGTTTGCAGCGTTTTTAATCCAAGTTGTTCATCGACTAACCTGTTGTTAAACCAAGGTGCCACTGTATTGCATGGACAGATTTCTTAATGTCTCCACCATTGCTACCTCCGCAGCCGGTGGCAATGTCAAAGCAGGGAAAAAAGAAAACTGGCACAGCTTCCACCCAAACTGAGCCTCCCTGAAATCTTTTGGGAAAATTGCACTCTTCCACCCCCTGACATCAATGAAATCCCACACGTTTCCACCATTTGAAAATAGGGTGGCAAAATGGAGGAGGAAGCATTAACCTGCTTAAGAACCACAAATGTGACTTCCAGCTATTCAAAAGCACCAGAGTAGTACAGTTAGGAAACAGTTGGTTTTGAGTCAACTCCCAATTAAATGAGGTTGTAGTTTTAATCTAGCAACACAACTTCAAACAATTACCATACTTTTCTGTCTATAAGGAGCCCTCATGGGGGGAGATGGCACAAATTGTTGAGCTTTTTTTTTTGCAGAGGATTGCACAGAGTTGTTGAGCTTTGTTTGGGGGGTGGGATTACCAAGGGCTGTTGAGCTTTTTATAGGGGGGGATGCAAAAATTCGCTCACCCGCATGCGTCACAAAATCCGCCTCCCGTCTGTCCCCTCACTGGCAAAAGCTGACAATCGACCACCCAATTGGTGCAGCGCCGGCCAATCAACACCACCCATTGACCCAGCAACCAATAACACGGACAATAGCTGCTGACACCTGCGGCAGCAGCCAATCAAACATCCACCCTAAGCACTACCCATGTATAAGATGACCCTAACTTTTTTAAGCATGATTTCTAAGGGAAAAAACCTAATCCTTATACACCGAAAAGTGCGATAAATTGATTTGATTAATTTATTATAGTTGCAGATCTAAATATTATATATGCATCCATTAGGGGGAAAAATATGCAACTTTTTCACTAAACTCCATTCTTTTGAAAACAAATATTTATTTCTTACCAAGGATGCTGGGCACATGGTATCAAAGTGTTTTTCTTGGTGTTCTTTGTATAGCAGGTTTGCTAAAGTGATTCCATAATGCCAGGGGGGAAGAAAAATCTGTTTTGAAGTCTAATATCTGAAAGCTCAGTGGCATCTTGTTTTTTGGTACAAAATAGTGGACATGGCTTTCCTTATTAGGCAGTAATTTCATTTCCCTCCCATTAGTTGGCACTTAACTGGCTCATAAAGTCAGTGCCACAGTAGACACATCTTTATTATTAGTAAACAAGGAAGGAATAAATTAAATAAATGGTTCTTTTGTGATGAGATCCTAGTCACTTAAAACAGTAGTGTTATTGTTTTTCATATATCCACAAGAAACCAATGCCCTGCAACTCTTCACCAATGTATAAAAAACCATAATATTATGTGTGTCTGTGTGTATACGCTATATCACGTATAAAATTTCCTGCCTTGCTATCCTTTGCCAAAGGCTAATAATGGGTGATAAAAACCTCAAGTTTATATATATATATAGAGAGAGAGAGAGAGAGAATTCACAAAAGAACAATCTTCCCATAGCAATTTTGTAAGGTTCTGATCTCTTAGTCATTGCTTTGTAGATGTTTCAGACAACATATAGATGTGGAGAAATACTGTTGATACTTTGACAAATTGCATACCACGGATCATAGTGATTAGTAATAACTAAATAGGAAGTGGGAATCATATGACAGTCCCTTACTGCTGAAAAGACAACCAGTTTTAAGAGCTGTACAGTTTTAAGAGCTGTACTGTGACACCAATATATTTTGTTTTTGGCAATGTGAAATGCTGCGAGAAAGGATCCAGCTCATTATGTAGCTTTCCCCTATGTACCGTATTTTTCGCTCCATAGGGCACACCGGACCATAGGGCGCACCTCGTTTTTAGAGGGAGGAAACAAGGGGAAAAATATTTTTCTGGTTTTCCTCTTCTAAAAGCCCTGGTTTTTTTGAGGATCAGCTAAAAGTTTTGCAGCTTTTTTGCAAAGGGAAAAGCCCTGGTTTTTTTGAGGATCAGCTAAAAGTTTTGCAGCTTTTTTGCAAAGGGGGAAAAGCAAAGAGGGGGAAAAGCAAAGAGGAAAAGCCCATTTTTATGGGGTTCAACTCACATTTCTGCAGCTTCTAAAGGAAAGGGAGCCTTTTCTACAGTTTCCAGACAGATAATCTAATCAGCCAGTCACATGTCGCTGGGGAAACAAACAACCTCCCTCTGCAGCACATTCAACAATGGAGGGCGGGGCTGAAAGGGAGCCGGGACTCTTATCTCTCTCCCGATCTCTTGCTGATCAGCTGCTGAGCGGGGTCCTTTCAACACCCCCTTTTCTCTTTGTAAAATAAAAAGCATGATCCTCTTTTGGCCCCTGGGCAATTCAGCTCCAGGGACCACCATTCGCTCCATAAGACGCACAGATATTTCCCCTTACTTTTTAGGAGGGAAAAAGTGCGTCTTATGGAGCGAAAAATACGGTACATAGATTGCTCATATATGTGGGAAACTGGCCCACCCTCCATGGGCCACTTTTGATAGGTGGGCCTCACCTACCAATCGGCTGTTCTCATATGATGCTAGGAGTCTTTCTTTAAACCAGGGTTGCAAAGGGAGAATCTTGGTGAAACCTATCACAATGGGGCTTTGCATTTGGTGTCCAGATTTAATAGTGTTGCATTGAGATTGCTGAGAAACAATTGGGAATGCACCTACAAACTCTGGGTTGTTCCTTTGCAGCCATAGGTTTATCTCTGCACCACACCTGAAGTCATGTGATGTCAGGGCCAGGTGGGTGAAAAAGGTCAAATTAGAACCCCTGGAAGACCTAATTCTTCCCTTGAGCCAGAGGTTTCTCATTTCTACCTTGGAATCATCATCAAAGGCAACAGAAATCACAGGGGTTCCAAGCATGGGAGTCAAAAGAAAAGGGTTGTGACATGTTTTAAGGTCTTCAAAAAATAATAAAAATACGTACAAAAAGCAGGAAATGTGTCCATCAATTCTCTGCACTAACTGTTGGCGAAAGTGGGCAGGAGATGAAGGGATGGAGTCACACACATAGTAATATTGAGAGGTGGGGCTTTGATATTGGGGCAACACTTTTTCAAATTTTAGGTTTATTCTAAGCCACTTTGCGTACTGGCGCTGTGTAAAAAAGGATGAGGTGCTCATTGTTAAAATGCATAAGTAAAAAAAAATAAAATAAAAGCTCATCCGTTTACTTTGAGATATCTGTTATATGAAAGCTCTCAAGTTTTCTCTTCTAAGCTTATTTCCTCAGATGTTTCTTAAATGACCTGGTAGCACATGAGTATGTACAATACATAACAAAAGCACAGGCATTGTCTTAAATGCAGATCATTTATGTATAGCAGGTGGGCCAAGGAGCCACCAAGAATTGATTGCTGCACCATAAACCAGATTTTAAATTATAGCCTTAGGTTTAATTTACAACAGGTCTCTGTGTTTCATGGCATTCTGTTTGCGCCTGGCCAGCAACAGATGCTGGTTGATCGACTCTGTGGCAGCTTTTTGGGCACTAAGTAGTGCTAAAATTAGTCTTAATGGTCCCCAGTGATAATCCTTATTTTTGGTAGAGGGTTTCTTACAGTACGTTTCAATGCTATGAACATATAAAGAGAAAATAGTGCAACGTAGGGAAAAATAAACAATCAGTCAAATTTATTGTTGAAAGCACAGGTCGTTCAGAAGAGGACAAAGGGGTGCATCCTGTGCTTATTCTACTCAGATTACATCCATTGAAATTAACTGACATAACTATCCTGGGTACTTCAACTTCAGTGGGTCTGCTCTAAGTAAAATGTAGCTTGATGCAACTCAAAATGAATAAACATTTTATTAAAAAAATACACCACACACTAAATAATTAACAAAAAATACTAAAAATGCTAAATTTAACAAATCAACCTATCATATTAGCATATAACAATTCCTGACTCACTTAACCCCAACAAAATCCCATTTTTTTTTAGCATTATACCGTATTGACATTAGCAAGTAAAATGTGTTCCTGTGTAGCTGAGTATATTCAAAATCTGGGCTATGTCCTACGTACTGCGTTCTACCAGCTTCATAAATAGGACAGCTGGACAAAAAGTGAGGAAGAGCCTCACCAAAGTTACCTCAAATGTACAATCTTTAAGCTCATAAGGTTCTCTTCCCCACTAGGCCTAAACTGATGCTTTCCAAGAAAACTCTTCTCCAGGGTAATCCTATGTATGTCTACTCAGAAGGCCCACTGAATTCAATGATACTCCCAGGTAAGTGTGTACAGAATTGCAACCAAAAATTGCTTTTCTGAGAAGGAATCTATCAATTTGCAGAAAATGAATTTAACACTCATAACTGAGCATAACCCTGAAAAACAAAGTTTATTTGAAGTTAACTGCTAGGATCAGATCCTGCTGGATAGAGACATCCCTAAACTCATTGCTTTTTTCAGGGTTTTTCACTAGCAGAGAAACCTAGAGAATGAACTAGATTGATGCTATCATCCTGATATCACAAACTTCTTATTTAAGCTGCTACAGATTTATCCTGTAAGGCACAAACTCTGGAGACTCCCCCTGCCCCCAAGGATAAACTCTTAAAACTGGTAATTAAGAATAAAGTTCCGTGCTCTCCTCTCAAGTGAAAAATGCCAGTTTATTTTCTGAGAACCACCAGCACATGGAATTTTTTCCAAGCAATATATTCTGAACTGTTTGAAACATAGTTAAATTGGTAAGACCCTCATCTTTCCGTGCAACACCAAATTGAAGGGAAGGCATATTTTGACACTGAATATTTGGCAAATTGGGTAAGCTTGTTTGCCTCCATGATTTGCAGATCTGCAGGATACTTTATATTGATTGTTCTGCCTGTTGTGTATTGATTCAATGGTTTTTATATCTGTATTACTATTGTCTGTATTCGCATTAGGGTAAAGTAACTGCCTTTCTGTTCCAGAAGGAACAGCTACTATTGGTTCATTTAAGCTGCTGTATTTGGATCCTCAGTCTTATTGGTTCCCACCAAAAGGCAGCTTTGTGATTGCTTGAGATTGTTCCCTCCAAAATGTATCCTTTCTAGCCAGTCTTCTGTCCCTATAAATGTAGCTTCCCTCTCCTCAGTCTCCAGTCTTGTTTGCCTGAATAAAGAGTGTTACATGAAGAAGCTGTCTCCTGCCTGCTATGTCAGAAAGCTGAAGCCACTAACCCGATGCTACAACACTGCCTTTAAGAGATAGTAGATGAGCTTGCAAGCGTCTGAAGTAGAAAGAAACGCACACAAGTACTGGCAAGGTTTAGACTTGTTCAATTCCCTGCCCTTTTATGTGCCATTTCTATAAGTGAGGATTTCTTCCGAAGACTACTTACCTTGATTTGTCAGGATAGTGGTCTTCAGAGGAAATCCTCACTTACATAGCAGGTACATCAAAGGGCAGAAAATTCAACAAGTCAATATTCAACTGTTCATTTCTACAAAATCCACAGAAATGGTAAGTAAACATTTGAAGCCTACTTAGGCAGGAATATGGAAACATAACTGTGTAGTCTATGTGAAGCAATATTCATGCTTTCATTCTCCCAGCAGTCATGCTGAAGTTCAGCAATAATGCAATTTATATGAGAATTAAATAAAAAGACTTCCACAATATACCATAGCTTGATCCCTTCCAGTTGCTAGCATTAGCTGCCAATATTAGCCCCATTGTAGATAAGCACAGAGATTTGCCTAAGATTAAACCTATATTTCCTCTTTTAATATCACAAATCTGTTCACCTGAGATAATGGAAAATTAGGGGAGTCAGAATAGGAGCAAAATTGTACAAAATCAGGGCATTCGCCGATGATTTAATAATAACAACGGAAGATCCTCAGAGCAGCATCCCAGCGGCGATTGAGACAATTAATAATTTTGGGAAACTAGCTGGATTTAAATTAAACTTAAAAAAGCCAACTTACTGGTCAGGAATATGAAAACAGAGGACGCCAAAGATTTAAAAATAGCGACAGGTTTATGGATTTCAACAAAATGCATTAATCTATACCAAGATAACTACACCAGGATGTGGAACGAAATCAAAAAGAATATGGAGACCTGGAATAAATTATATCTCTCTCTAACAGGCAGGATAGCAGTGGTTAAAATGAGTATTCTACCAAGAATGATCTACTTGTTCCAAACCATCCCCATACTAGGAGGGATGGACTGCTTTAAAAACTGGAAAAAAGATGTAACCAGGTTTATTTGGAGCAGGAGGAAGTCAAGGATAAAGCACTAAATCCTTATCGACAGGAGGAAGAGGGGAGGCTTCGCCCTTCCTGAACTAGAGTTATATCATGCAGCCGCCGGATTAGTGTGGTTGAAAGATTGGATTGATTTAGGGCAGGCATGTCCAACAGGTGGCTCCCCTAAAAAAAGCTCAACATTTTACCTCCTCCCTGAAAAAAACTCAACAACTTTGACCCGAACCCCCCCAAAATGGGCCTTCCTCTTTCCTAAAAAAAGTTCAATAACTTTGACCTGAACCCCAAAAAAGGGGGTAGATCACAGCCAGTTTTTAACTCTGTGAGTAGATTGCAGTCTCTTGGGAGTTGGCCACCCCTGATTTAGGGAATACAGATGTGCTTGACCTGGAGGGGTTTGATAACCGCTTCGGGTGGCACGCCTGTTTAATATATGGAAAGGTCAGTGTCCATAGGGGATTCTTGAATCACATCATAAGAAAATCTTTGTATAAAATCTGGACGAAATACAGATGGATGTTGGAGCCAGGAATTCCCCTATGGACATCCCCAACAGAAGCAATAGCGGTTAAGAAAAGAAACATGCAGGGCAAATGGGTTAGGTATAGAACATTATTAAAAGAAGAAAATGAAAGTATTAAACTTAAAGAATACAAAGTAGTAAGCAACCAACTATCAGGCTTGGCTGGTTGCAATATTTTCAGTTAAAAGAAAGATTTAAAATAGACAAGAAAGAAGGCCTAGCTAAGGCAACATCAGAGTTTGAGTTAGAATTAATTCAATCCAAAGGAAAATATATTTCCAAGATGTATAATTTACTCCTAGAATGGGAGGTTAAAGATGAAATTGTGAAAAGCGCCATGATAAAGTGGGCTCAAGACCTGGAATATAACATCTATATGGCCCAGTGGGAGAAACTGTGGAAGGAGGACATCAGATTTACGGCATGCACTAATTTGAGGGAAAACGTCATGAAGATGTTGTACAGATGGCATCTCACCCCAGCGGAACTATCAAAAATGTATAAAAACAAAACCATCTGTATGCTGGAGGTGTAAAGAGGGACTAGGATCCTATTTTCACATGTGGTGGGAGTGCATAGCTATTAAAGAATACTGGGAAAAGATCCACAACGAAATAAAAAAGCTTTTTAAACTCTCATTCAAGAAAAATCCGGAAATTTCCCTTTTAGGGATTTTACCATCTGAAATTAAAAAAGAGGCCAGACCCTTACTCATGTACGTGACTGCAGTGGCCAGGATACTAAACGCAAGAAATTGGAAGAGCGATAAAATTCTAACCATAAGTGACTGGCCGGTTCTTCTGATTTAATACTTACAGCTAGCCGTAATGAAAGGGAGAATTAGAGGACACGCCAATCAAAAGGTTCAAAAAGAATGCGAAATCTTTCAAGATTACTTAAATCAGTACTATAATATTAAAATCTCCTGGTAGAACTAGCATGACTCTTGTATAAAAAGGAAAATACTATCACCATATTAGGAAAGATTTAAAGAAGACAACATAAACAAATGGACCCGTGTGTAAATAAATAGTCAAAATAAAGACGTAAAGAGTATAATCGGAAGTCAAATTTGTTTATTTGTTTAT
This sequence comes from Lacerta viridis, assembly GCA_900245905.1. Taxonomy (NCBI): domain Eukaryota; kingdom Metazoa; phylum Chordata; class Lepidosauria; order Squamata; family Lacertidae; genus Lacerta; species Lacerta viridis. The sequence continues at coordinate 79,570 of OFHU01002644.1, read as the reverse complement.
TCTATGTTTAATGTTTGCTATTGTTTTTCGTCCATTATTCCCCTTTTCTTTCTGATTTCGCTCTATTGGGGTCTCTCCTTGCTTTGGCTTTGTTCTTTTTCTTTTTTTCCCTTTCTCAATTTCTTTTTTATAGTTACCATGTTAAATTCTCGACTCGGCCCTATACTGGGGAAAAAGAAGATGGATAAGATTAATGTATATTAAGGAGGACCATTACAGAAGCAAATAAATAATGAGGAATGGGTCAACTACAATGAAGAAACGCTATATTATGTTATGTTATGCCATGTTATGTTTTATGTTATGTTATGTTATGTTGTGTTTTGTGTTGTGTTGTGTTGTGTTGTGAGGTTAGGATATGTTGTGTTGTGTTGTGTTGTGATGTGATGTTAGGTTAGGTTAGGTTAGGATAGGATATATTATGGTATGTTGTGTTGTGTTATGTACTATCTGTAAGATCTGTTTTTGTAATCAGGGAAGTTTAAATAAAGTTTTAAAAAAGAGATAATTTTGCCTGCCCACCTTTCATGTTAGAGCCTCACTAGGCTATTTGGCTTGCTGGTTAACAGGGCTGGAAATGGATTTTTCTTCCTGATCTTAATTGGCCCCTTGGTTTTGCTCCTCCCCCTCCCTTTCCCGCAGGGATTTAAGGCTTACTTGTATTAGGCAATGGTTGGAGCTTTGTATGTGAGCGGAAATGACAGTGAGCAGGATCAGCATAGTAAAGGGTGCCACATAAAGGGCCTGGGGAAGTAGCGGCAGCCGGCTGGGAGAGCGTCCAATTCTTTCGTGATTCGGCTAATTGGATTTTGTAAGTACCAATTTTGATAAAAAAAGAAAAGAAAATTGATTTAAATTTGGAAGTTTCGGGAACTCTAAAAACGGAAGTCGGTTCCCTGAACATTGAAGGAGGAGGAAGCAGTGTAACTTTGAATTCCGAAGCAATTTAATGACTTTGCAACTAGGAAATTTCTGAAGCTTTTAAGATATTATTACCCTCTCTTTGAGATATTATTTGGACTGCATAAGCTTTATTGACTTTATGGACTTTATGGACTTTATTGATTTTATGGACTTTGAGGATGCCCAAAAGGAAATGGACTAAGGAGTTCAAAATAAAAGTTTTGGAACTATTGTGCAAGTTAACAGAAGGAATCAACCAGCTAAATCAGCTAACGGGGACAGTGGTTGCTGTGGATTTAGCTGTGCAGGAAAATGGATTTAAGACTTTTTGTGAGAGCTATGAGGACAATTACAATGAAGAGGAGAAAATCCAGGGAAAAAACGGTGGACTCAACCCGTCGGGGAAAGTTAGAAAAATCAGGAGGCTGAAAACAACAAGAAGAAAAAATGGGAAAACTGTAGGAAAAAAGCGTGTCCGGTGGAAGGCGGTACAGTCTCTGGTTGTTGAAAATCACTCAAGGACATATGAGATAAGAATGGAGTACAAACCAGTTTCCCAGGACTGTGGAATTTTGGGATTTGAAAGGGTGGGGGTGGGTTGAAAAATTATGAACTTTGCGGAAACTCTCTTGCTATTATGGTTAGACATATGGTATGGCAATGGATAATGGTTAACGGTCTTAAAATGAATGGTGAGATAAAGGGGGGAAGGTCTTTAATGTAAATTCAATTTTAATTATGTGGTTGTAATAGATTGGTGATAGACAATGAAAGCTTAGAAATACAGTGAGTGTGGAGGATAGTTAAAAATGATGAATTAGATTTGAAGTTGGAAAAGTATTTTGTAAGAAATATTGGTAAATGTAAGAAGGAGAGGAAATAATATGGGGATTAATTGGCAATAACTGTAAATTAGGTTCAAGTTGGGAGTCAACGGGTGGGAATCGGGGAAGTCCTCGAGTGTGAAGATGGTAGGTGTATTGTAAGTGATTAAATTGGCAAAGCATAATTGTTTACCCCAGTGAGAGGGGGGTATATTTGGCATGCTCCTCTTGGTGAGAGAAAGGGGGGGTTAGAAAAATTTAATCATGTGCTGTAATTTGGTTATAATTGGAAAAACTCTAATAAATATTATTTTTAAAAAAAAATTAAAAAAGGCCTGGGGAGGAGGATCGGCCATGACATACCAGGAGGAGGAGGAGGAGGAGGAGGAGTTTGCAATTTGATATCCCGCTTTATCACTACCCGAAGGAGTCTCAAAGCGGCTAACATTCTCCTTTCCCTTCCTCCCACAACAAACACTCTGTGAGGTGAGTGGGGCTGAGAGACTTCAGAGAAGTGTGACTAGCCCAAGGTCACCCAGCAGCTGCATGTGGAGGAGAGGAGACGCGAACCTGGTTCCCCAGATTATGAGTCTACCGCTCTTAACCTCTACAGGTTAGGGACCCTGCATTGCTGGAATCTCTCACCCCAGTCATGCAATAAGACCATACCAGGGCTCTGCACTGGGTGATACCCATGAAAGGGGTTTGGGCACTTCCCAAACCTAATAGAGAACCATTCCATCAACAAGGGTTGGTGGAATGTGGCATGGGATCCTTGCCATGCTGCCATGTCAACCCTGCTTTCCACTGCAGTCAATAAAGTTTTGTTCTCAGTTTTACCCAGCACTGTGGCTATCAAAGGGCCACAGATGTGCTTGCCTGGCCCTAAGCTCTATGAGGTTGTGCAGATCCCAAGGAAACTAGATGGCAAAAGCTGTTCCCTAGAGGTCTCTATCATTCTGTTGCTGCTGGGTATCAAATAAGCCTCTTTTCTTCTTCGGATCCTTCCTCCCACCCAGCCTCGTGCCCTTACCCAACCCCAAACAATGGCAAAAACCAAATGCCTGAGTCTATTGATGAATTGAGGCACAGCAGCCTGGTTGATGAAAGCACCGCACACAAATGCTACTTTTTATGATGTATATATGTTAATTGAGAAGCTTTATTTTCTCCCACTTATCTGCTTTTGCAAAATACAAATAAGAAAATAGCACAATGTAGCAAGGAAGGTATAATTGAAATGATTCTTATTGCCAACGATTTCATGCAAAGCTTTCATTGAGAGAATTTATTGGGAAATAAAAACATTTAAACATTTAACTAATATTTTTTTTTATTTGACACTTTTTGGTCTTTAAAAGAAGCAGTGGGAAAGCAGTTATATTCAGAGGAGTTTGGAAAATAGCTGCTAAGAACATTGCACTACATGCAATAGCTGATTGGCCTAGATGCATGGAGGAAACACCAAATGGCAATGTACAGAAGAAAACGTGGATTTATGAAGCCTGTTTAAATTATGCAAATAAAGTAAATATGCATATTTCTCTTATCTTGCACAATTCATTCTGCGCCTTTTATTTTACTGTCTTGCACGAGTGAGGAGATCAGGGGGGCGGGGGGCGACATTTCGCTCCTCTGTATACCACTGCTCAAGCCCAGGCATCACAACGGCAGGGGCAATATTCCACCCCCGGGTGGATTTTCCCCCAAAAGGAGACCCCACCACCACTAGGACTGGCCCTAGAGCTCCCCCACCCCCCTCTCATCCCCCCCATGGGGTCAGCTTGTGGTTGGTAGATCTCCCAATGCCCCAAAGGACCCTCCATTCCTGAAACCAGCATTAGAGTCCATTGCTGGATCCACTCCAGGTTGTCTGCTCAGCCAACAAGACCCACAGCAGCTGCCACCGAGTCATTTGCAGCCAGCCTTCTTGTGAGCAAAGGGAGGTGTAAGGGGAACCAGCTCCCCCTGCCTCTCTCTTCCCCCACCTTGCTGTGATCAGGCTGAGATGTAGGCCTAAGCACAGACCAAGGCCCCTGCCAACAAAGGGGCTGGAGAGGTCAGCTCGTCCCTTAAATAGGGACCAAGTCCCACCTCCTCCTCAGACTACCTAAGGAATGCACCAATCGGTGCCCAGGATTTTCCGGCTCGACCTCTCTTGCCCAACGGCCCACAAAGGCGCCACCCAGGCCTTTGGGCTGAACATCCTTCCTCAACTGGGAGAGATTGATCACAGAAGTTTAGGCACTGGCGACTTCAAGATTGGGTTGCTGCAGTGTAGTCCATGTGGGGCTTCCCCTGTGTTTTATCTGGAATCTCCAGTTAGGAGTTACCCTAAAACATCTCATTATACATAACAAAGCTATCTTTAGCCATCTCACCCCTTGCCTTTCCCTGCAAGACTAATTACAGCCGTTAAGAGTCGTCAACAGGTTTTCCACACCTATCAGCTGATCACCCATTCCCACCACCCTTCTGAGTAATACCCCTCCCCACTCCCTCACTATATTTAAGGATCTGGTGACTTCTGTTTCAGTGTATCTGAAGAAGTGTGCATGCACACGAAAGCTCATACCAAGAACAAACTCAGTTGGTCTCTAAGGTGCTACTGGAAAGAATTTTCTATTTTGTTACCCTAAAACACCACTTTTCCAGAGATCTGTCCTTGTGACCTGTTTGTTACTGGGTCAAGTTCAAGGTGGAAATGTGAAGATACCACATGTTACAAAAAAATATTTCCTGGTTAAATGTTCAGGGGTTTTTTGTTTTTTGTTTAGAATGAGCTGGAAAGGAAGACAGAACCAATTAAGCATCTTCCTGTTCCTTGCTGTAATGGGTAAGAGCTCTGAAAAAAACGTCAGCAAGAAAGAGAACAAAAGGGCACTTTAGTCAGACGTTCTGGAAATATATTGGTTACCCACACAGTGAAGTTCTGACCACTCTTGGTAGTGAGTTTATCTCCCTTGCCCTTGTAATCATGGGTCCAGGAATAAGCGGTGCAAATAATTCATAATCACAGTGAACTTAATTTGATGAACCGAAGAAGTAAGTCCCTTAGCTAAATAATCTCCAGATGCATAATTGAAAGGATTCTTTATCTTGAGGCAAGTGGATTTCAAGGTACAGCATAAGATAAGAATGTATATGCACTGAAGAAAATGTTTAAATGGAGTACTGCAAATATCCACAATGTACTGCCAATTAGAAAGCATGACTCCAGAATAACTTTTTCTTTTCCTAAGGGAGTTTCTGGTACTGATTTTAGTATGTCATTGTATCGGAATGTGTTGCTCATCACCGGCTGGATCTACATTGATCTTCTAAACGTTTTAAATTAAAACGTTCTATAAAGCTTAATAGTAGTTTTCCATTATCAGTGGCTTGTTGCTCTGCAGCGCCCTCTGGTGTCACATTTTAATAACACATTTTTTAACGTTTAAAATGACAGGTGTAGATGAGACCTTGGTGATGGTGATCTCCCCACACCTACACAATATATGAATATCTAATTGTTTACAGTAGTTTGATGATTTTCAACAGAGAAATGGTGGGGTCACAAGAGGTTAGGCAGGTCCTGCGCCTGCTCCTGTACTGCTCCTGATCCCAGCCTCGAGGCCGCTTTTGAATAAAGAACTGGATTGTTAGAAAAACAGCATGTAACATGTTGTTCAGCCCTCAATGAGCTCTCATTCCATAAAACCTGTTGGTTCAAGAAAAAAGAATATAGAACGAAGACTTCCTGGATGCCAAGGTCCAAGTACCCCAGCAGAGATTTAAAGTCCCAAAATATGTAGCAAAGTAAAACACGGCAATATAGGCTGTAAAACCTTAAATACCGGTATAAGTGAGTTCCAAAATGTTCCCTTAAAAAAAAATTCTTTCCAAGCCTTCCCTCTTCCTCCAGCATAGGAAAAGGCCACAGATTTGGTAAGTTTAAAATTATTTACTTACAAACTAGCCAAAGATCAGATTCATGCGCTTCAGAGTAGCTGGCACAGGGAGTAAAACTTAGTTACAAAGTGGTGAAAGTTCCTAAATTATTGGTATAGGCCAGTGGTGGCGAACCTATGGCATGCGGGCCAGAGTAGGCACTCAGAGCCCTCTCTGTTGGCACACGTGCCATCGCTCCAGCAGGGTCGTTCCTGGGAGTTGGCAAAGTGGGCAGCCGCTCCCTGCCCCACAGCATTACGGGCGGGAAACGCTCCTTGTAGAGCGCGCCGGCCGCAGCAGCATTAGGGGATTTGCACACCTGCCAACCAGCTGGTATTAGGCCACACCGCTGCCCCCCATGCCATGATTGGTTGGATTGTTTGCTGCCACAAGCAGAAGATTGTCAGCGGCGATATTGCGTGTGACTGGCGGCTGAGACGATTTGTAGCTTCAGCTGCTACAGGAAGTGTTGTCCATGCGTGTTAGTGTTCATCTGCATGTCCCCCCCCAAAAAAAGCTCCACAACTTGTGCCAATCCTCCCCACATTTTTATTACGGTATATTTATTTTGATGTGTGCATGCAGACAATCATTATTATCCCATATTAAATTGCTGTGTTGGCACTTTGCGATAAATTAGTGGGTTTTGGGTTGCGGTTTGGGCACTCGGTCTCTAACAGGTTCGCCACCACTGGTATAAAGGTAAAGGGACCTCTGACCATTAGGTCCAGTCATGTCCGACTCAGGGGTTGCAGTGTTCATCTCGTGTTACTGGCCGAGGGAGCCAGTGTACAGCTTCCGGGTCATGTGGCCAGCATGACTAAGCCACTTCTGGCGAACCAGAGCAGTGCACGGAAACGCCATTTACCTTCCCGCTGGAGCGGTACCTATTTATCTACTTGTACTTTGATGTGCTTTTGAACTGCTAGGTGGGCAGGAGCTGGGACCAAGCAACGGGAGCTCACCCCATCGTGGGGATTCGAACTGCCAACCTTCTGATCAGCAAGCCCTAGGCTCTGTGGTTTAACACACAGCGCCACCCGCGTCTCTGAACACCACTGGTACAGGCAGTGCTTTTTTCTGGGGGTATGCAGGGGTACGCATAGCCCTAAATATTGTGTGAATCTAAGTTTGGCCTCATTGAGGGGCAGTATTTCAATATGAGAGTACCCCTAAACTTTTTTAAAAAGAAAAAAAGGACTGGGTATAAGGGCAGAAATGGCTTTTCTTTCCTGTCATTTTTCTTTTTAAAATGTTTATTTGTTGCTGTTGATAAGCAAAACCAGTGCCCCCCCATCGAATTATGCTACCTCATAACATAGCATTGTTTCAAGACATTACCGGAGGAAAAAGATGCTACATAGGATGCTACATAGGTTAATAAAGGTTGAGAAGGAATGGTTGCTCCTGGGAACTTCCACCTCTGAAAGGTCAACATAGATTATCAGGCATTTCATGAGAAAGCACTCAAATGGGCTCCTTCTTTCCAACCCTTGGTTGCAGCTTGATTGTGTCCACACGTTACTTCTTATGGATCATGGTCATCCCCCCTTTTCAGTCACATCATAACTTTGTCATGGTGTTTTCTCATGCCCTCCGTCAACGTCCTTTTGCATGGGGGCCATTTCAAAGGCTGCGCGGTCAAAGCAATGTAATAATAAATTGGCTCTGAGAGCCAGATGAAACATATAGCTGTGACACCAAATGCAAAGTTACTGCACATGGCCTTCTAATAGGAGACACTGTGTAATGGGGAGTCGCTTCCAAAGCAACAAAAACAAAACGTTAAGCTCCACCGATTTTTAGCCGTTCAAAAATAAAAATAAAGAATTGCTCGAGCTCTCATTCAATAACGCCATAATTCAAATTCTTAAGCCAGGGGTTTGTTGAAGGCTTGATTAATGTTGATAGAACTCTTTACTTCTCATACATTTACTGCTTTTTTAGACAGCAACTGGAATAGATTTCAGACAACAGGGATCAGAATTATGTGTTATCTGTCCATGAAACACAAATCGAATGTGGCAGTCGCAAGTTGATGAACAAGCCTGAGTGTCCTTCGCAGCTTGTCCTATAATATTGAGAGAAAGATATATGTCGCCTATTACTTGAAGAGATCTGTTCTGAAGAATGAACTATAATAGGGTCTGCTGCGAGGTAGAAGAAAAATTCCTTGCTGTGCTTGTCAGAGAAAAAAAATGATTGTATGAACTCATCTTGCTATAGCCTAACAGTGCTAATTGCATGATCAAATCCTTAAGACTATTCTTGCGTGTGATAATTCTTTTTTCCCTCCTTCAGATTTCACTGATCTCATTTATATTCTTTTATGTAAAAATAATTGGTTTGGGCATCATTGTTGCTTTTAATGATTGTTTTCAATTGTTGCTGTCTTTTCTGCTAACTAGAATTGGAGGGATATTTGATCAAGATTATTTGCCACTCTGTGAATTTGCATAAACGTGATTATCTGAAACACGGTGCTGAGATGTTCTGCTGCTTCCTCTTCCATTCATGTCAATGACTTTGGCTTTAAATATCATGATGATAATTTATATCTCAGCTGCATGCATCTTCACAATCACACCTGTCCATCAAGGAAGTCATTATTTAGGACACAATTCAGCCAAAGTTAAGCACTGTAACGTTCCACTGATTTCCAAATATGAACAACTATGCACTGAAATTAATGGCTCTTTGAAGTGCTTACCTGAAGTGGATCAAGTCCTTATTTATTCTAGTATTGTAATATTTAGGCTATTTGCTCCCCCAAGCAGGCTTAGGGTAGATGCTAACCAAACTACTGTATAACCATGCTACAAACACATATACAGGTATATGGAAAAGTGGAATCCCGCTGAAACAGAAGGTATGGAATGCATTCTCCTCCAGATGTTGCTTGACTACAACTCCCATCACCCTTTATCATTGACCAAGCTGCTTGGTGTTGATGGGAGTTGTAGTCCAACAATATTTGGTCATAGGTTCCCCAACCCTTACATGGTAGAAACCCTGTGGCCCTCCCTCACGTTGGATACCAACTCCCATCAGCCCCACCAGGTATGGTCCATGATCAAGGACGATGGAAGTGGGAATCCAGGTTTTCCAGAACCACAGTTCCTTTACTCATGAGCAGAGGATGCTGGCAGGAACAGGGATGCAGGAGCACCCCAAGGTTCTATTGGAGAAGCAATGGCATGTGAATAGAGGTAGATAAATGTCTTGCCAAGTAAGGTTGTATGAAATTAGTTCCCTCCAGCTCAAACCGGTCCTGTTAGTTGATCAGAGCTTTTTTTATGGGGCCCCACCCCACCCCTCTTTCTCTGATCTGAGCAGATACCACTCTGTCTGTGTCTGTTCCTTCTGCTGAATTCAAGCTGTGTAGCGTAGCTTGCCGTCTGTTGCTGCAGTACTAAGTTTACAAAATGCAATCCCGCTCTGCACAAGGCTGGCTGATTTTCTCAGCAAATCAAACACTTCAGTAACAAGTTCAACCTGAAAGGGCACTGAACCTTTTGCGACCACCTAATCTGAGTGCTCACAAAAAAAGGGAATACTATGATGCCCCCAAGGCGAAGGATGGCAGCAGGCGATCCAGATTCCCAGCAAACATCTATTTCTGCTAGGGGTGGGACTGGGAGTACAAATTTCAGCATCCCCAGTGGGAAAATGGCACAATTCGAGACAATTATCACCAGAGGGGAAACCCCTCCTGTAAGTATTATGTTCCATTATATACAATAGGAGACCTCAACACTGCAGGCAGCAGAGGCGTTTTGTTCTTGTTAAAGTTGTTTCAATATTTGCTAATTTCTTTGACCAAGCTGGACATGCTGTGGGGCAACTGTGATCCAGATCTGTGTTACTTACAAAATGAGCATCCACATGGGCCTGTTTTAAAAACTGGGAAAGTGGTGCTGGAAGAGAAGGAGATTAACTCTTTCCCCATGCCATGTTCCAGACACAAATCTCTCTAAGCCAGGGGTCACCAACACAACATTTTTGGGCACCGCTGTGCCCACAAGTACCCCCACTAGCACCCACAAGAACCCCTGATAACCACTGTTGAAGGTCCCCAGTAACCACAACTGATAGATTGGCTGGAAACCAGGCTTCCAAGTTATTTACTGGGCTGCACGTAGACTGCCCTTTGTACACACTGCCCATTGCTACCACCGATTGGATGGTTTAGTGAGATCCTCGGATCAGCCCTGCTGGGGTCGGCCACAGCCCTGGCAGAGCACCAAGAAGACGGCCGAACTTGACTATCTAGAGGAAGTAAAAGTCATAAAAGGTTTCCGCAGGTAGAAGCCAAGTTACAGGGAAACAGGCAGAGGGCCTTCTCGGTAGTGGCACCCACCCTTTGGAATGCCCTCCAATCAGATGTCAAAGAGAAAAACACTACCAGACTTTTAGAAGACATCTGAAGGCAGCCCTGTTTAGGGAAGCTTTTAATGTTTGATGGACTACTGTATTTTAATATTTTGTTGGAAGCCGCCCAGAGTGGCTGGGGAAACCCAGCCAGATGGGCGGGGTATAAATAATATTATTATTATTATTATTATTATTATTATTATTATTAGACATGCCCTTTTCTGAAGGCAATTCAGATGGGATGCCAAACCTCTTCCTTCCCCTTCTGGATGGGGAGGGTACAGCAGAGAAGAAGGGTCAATACTGCAGAAACTATGCGGTGATGGTTGAGTAGCATTAGGTTCTTGTGCCTTTCTTTGTTTTCTGTGGAAGGGGTGTCAGAATGCACTCATACTTTAGGTGGTTGTGGGAGCTCCAGGCCATGGAAGCTACTTTTTCCATTCAACCCCTTTTTTAAGTTTTATGCTCCCCTCCCCCATTTTTGCAGAAATGGAAAGCAGTGTTGTGGACCTGCCTCATGCTTGTAGGGTTCACGAGTGCTCTGGGGCATAAAGGTAAAGGGACCCCTGACCATTAGGTCCAGTCGAATCCGACTCTGGGGTTGCGGCGCTCATCTCGCTTTACTGGCCAAGGGAGCCGGCGTACAACTTCCGGGTCATGTGGCCAGCATGACTAAGCCGCTTCTGGCGAACCAGAGCAGCGCATGGAAACACCGTTTACCTTCCCGCAGTACCTATTTATCTACTTGCACTTTGACGTGCTTTCGAACTGCTAGGTGGCAGGAGCAGGGACCGAGCAATGGAGCTCACTCCATCACGGGGATTCGAACCGCCGAACTTCTGATCAGCAAGCCCTAGACCATTTCCATGCCCGCCTATTTGAGGTTAATAGTTCTCTGGAGGAAAGCGTTTCCTATTGAAATCAATTGAGAAATACTTACTTAAAGCTGGTTTGTGTTCCTATTTGATTTACACAGTACTTTACACCTGGAACAATGGAGATTCAGACTAAACGTTAGGAAGTGCTTTCTGACAGTAGAAGTTGTTCAACAGTGGCAGTGGTGGACTCTCCTTCACTGGAGGTTTCTAAAACAGAGGTTGGATGGCCATCTGTCAGGGATCATTTGCAAAATGTGAGCCGAGCTGCCTATCTGATTCAAAGCAGTATTTGGAGAAAAGGCTTGGAGGTGGAGGAAGAAAAACGACAAGCTCTTAGAAGCTTTTTCCTGAACGTTTTCTCCCCATAGTCAGCAAAATGTTATGATGTTTTATGCTTCGTAGGTTTGATGATATAATCAGCTTGTAGTGAAGAGGCACCTAAATACTTTGAGTGTAACGTTGGCACTTTTGACCAAACTAAAAAGCCAATGCAAACCTGCATTGTTAAATGTTTGTGAGGCGAATGCACTCAGACATTTGACTTGAATGCTTTGAGGATATTTTCTGGGGCAACCAAATCTAGTTTGCACTTTCTGCAATAGCTTTATTCACAGCAATCTGTTAGAGACCCTATCTCTTCATGCCAAGAAACAGCAACAAATAAAACTTGTTCATTTATATTTACAGCCCAACTTTGATTTGTACCAATAAAACTTAATAATTTAGAAATGAATAGACTGCAAATTAAATTATGTCCCCCCAATATATAATTAGTTTAGCAATAGTAACGATATAATTAGCTGTATATTGCAAGCCACCATAGAAGAAGAAATACTTTCCAACGCAATATAGTATCGTTACTATATTTTAGTTTAGATATCTAAATGCATGCAAAATTACATATGTAACAATATTAGGTTTATATGCAGTGGATTTCTGATTGCTCATCTGTATTACTTTGCAAGATAAGGATATTAGTAGAGTTTTAGGCTCACCCAAGAAATGCATATCATTCCCCCTCTACTTTTCATAATTTGTTCAGCTTTTCTACTCCCTTTATTATATACTTGCTCACTAAGTAATTATTCATGGTACATTATAGGTATTTGTTTTCTTCTATAAACCATATTGTTAGAAATATATCTGTCTCTAAGTAGATAAAGACACCGACATAGATATAGATATTGATTTCTACAATAAGGAAGAAAAATGGACACCCTAGAATTTTCCAAATGATGTATCCCAGGAAAACATAAGAAGTAGAATTCCAGAATAGGGGAAAATGTTTTCCTAAAATCCGGACAATACTTAATACTGAAATGTTTACTGCCAGTTCTCCTATACACTCTATATTTACTGCAATAATTTCGGAATATAAAAAAGAAACCATTCTAATCAGCAGCTATGTTTGCAACTGCTTTAAAGATCGTCTGGCTTGGTAGAGACCTTATTGCTGCAAGAAAAATCATTTCCTAGGTTATTTTTTTTTGTACTAAAACAAATATTAGCTTATGATTCTCTTGTGCTATTTCCAGCTCCCCTTCGAGATGGTAATAATGGGTTTTACATTTCCAATCACATATAATGACATGTTGCTAAAGCGTTGTGCAAGCATTTAAAACAATGTTTGAAATTATGTGGATAAAACACTGTGATAGAGTGCATTGGGGAAAGAGTACATTTTGGGTCAAACAAGATGTGACAAGGAGAAACCACACCAGGGTCACTTAGCATTGTTGAGACATTGCTCTTCTACACCTGGCCAGAAGTACAATGTCCACTGTAATTCTTCTGGATTTGCATAACAGTGTGTGAAGAAAAGGCATTTCCAAAGAAAAGAGGTAGTGTAGACTCACCTATGAACATTCTTGTTGGATTAACAATTATTTTACAATTTCACAGAAGCCTGGATGGGGCCTGTTGTGCTGAGGGAGAAGGGATTCAAACCTTTCCCTCTGCACCATTTTCAACATATACACTACCTCATAGATTGAACATAAACACATGCAATCTTAAATTATTACATTATTCTCTCAAAGCAGATAACATAAGGCCCTTTACAGCCAAACCTATTCTTCTTTGAATGTTTTTACGAAAGCCTTATCTCCCCATCCCCCAAACTCAGTTAATGTCAAATGTCCAGATGTCAACGATTTTGTCTGCAGCGGTTTTCTGTGATGCTGTTCTGTGTAAAAATTTTACCCCTTGCCCATAGGAAATGTAACATGAGAGCTAAAAGCTCAGAGGGGGTGTTGAAATATCACCAGATGGTTCTGTAAGTGTCCGTTTTATTTCTCTGAGATATCTAACACTCATTGAATTGAAAGAAGAGGTGGTTGTCCCATAGGTTTTGAGGGAATGACATTGTAGCTTGACTTTACTCAATAGTAAACTTCTTTCAGGCTTGTTGGGCATGGGAGGGGTGGAATTGACAGCCCCTACCATGCAAGATACGTGGGTGGTGCTGTGGGTTAAACCACAGAGCCTAGGGCTTGCCGATCGGAAGGGCGGCGGTTCGAATCCCTGCGACGGGGTGAGCTCCCGTTGCTCGGTCCCAGCTCCTGCCAACCTAGCAGTTTGAAAGCACATCAAAGTGCAAGTAGATAAATAGGTACCGCTCCAGCGGGAAGGTAAATGGCGTTTTTATATATATAATTTTTATTTATTTTTATACTAAACTACTACAATAATTTTAAACAAACATTTTCAAACATTTTCAATTTGGCTATCAAGCCTTGACTTCCATCAATCCCTTCAAATGGCTTTCTTATTTTTTAACTTAACCTTATACTTCTTTAATCTACCATTGCTTACATTATCAACATAAAAAATTCCCTTACTTTACTATACTACTTGCAATAATAATTCTACACACTCACTACAAAACTTCTTGAAACCCTATTAACGTATTCAGATGTAAATTGTCTTTTAAATAGTTCGTAAATTTTAACCAGTCTTTGATGAATTTCCGGTCCCGCTGCTCTCGGATTCTTCCCGTTAATTTGTCCATTTCTGCATATTCAGTCATTTTCACTGTCCATTCCTCTTTCGTCGGTAATTCTTCTTGTTTCCATTTTTGTGCTAGAAGAATTCTAGCTGCCGCCATTGCGTATTGGAAAAGTCTAATGTCCTTTTTTTCAATGTCTGTACCTACAATACCTAACAAAAAGGCTTCAGGTTTCTTAACAAAATTATATTTCAACATTTTTCTTAACTCATGATATATCATATCCCAATACATTCTCACCTTTTTACATTCCCACCACATATGATAAAAAGTACCGACATTTTCTTTACATTTCCAACACTTATTCTCCGTTTTATACATCTTAGCTAGTTTAACTGGGGTAATGTACCATCTATACATCATTTTCAATAAATTCTCTTTTATTGACGTACAAGCTGTGAATTTCATTCCTTCCTTCCAAAGTTTTTCCCAGTCTTCTAGCAATATGTTATATCCAAAATCCTTTGCCCAATGGATCATCACCGACTTCACTTCTTCATCTTTTAAGTTCCATTCCAGCAGCATTTTATATGTCTTAGCCAGTACTTTATAGTCACTGTTAAGTACCTCAACTTCAAACTTTGATTTCGTCTCGCTAAATCCCGTCTTTTTCATGTCGCTTTTAAACATTTCATTAATTTGATGGTACTGCAACCAATTATTAACATGTTCTTTGACTTCCTCATATGGTTTTAATTTCCATTTATCACCTTCTTTTTTAAGCAATGTCTCATATGTTATCCATTTTTGACTCATATTTGTCTTTTTCATACTAATTATTTCAATTGGGGATAACCACCATGGTGTTTTCCTTTCCAGTAGGTTTTTATATCTGTCCCAAACTTCATAGAGAGACTTCCGGAAGATGTGGTTTCCAAAACTTCTGTGTACCTTTATCTTTTCTTGCCATAAGTATGCGTGCCATCCGAATCTATTATCATGTCCTTCCAAATCTAAAAGATCTGGTTTCTTCAAATTTATCCATTCCTTTATCCAACATAGACAAGCTGCTTCATAGTATAACTTCAAATCCGGTAAGGAAAAACCTCCTCTTTCCTTACTATCTGTCAATAGCTTAAATCTTATCCGGGGTTTTTTCCCTTGCCAGATAAATCTTGAAATTTTCTTTTGCCATTCTCTGAAAACAGCTGTCCCCTTTATTATTGGTATTGTTTGAAACAAAAATATCATTCTCGGTAGCACGCTCATTTTTACCGCTGAAATTCTTCCCAGTAAAGACAACTTCATCCTATCCCACACTTCCAGGTCTCTCTTAATTTTATTCCATGTTAACTCATAATTATCTTGATACAGATTAATGCTCTTGGGTGTTATCCATATTCCCAAATATTTAACTTTCTTTGCCACTTCAATTTGTGCTTGTTGTTGCAGTTCCTGTGCTTCTCCATTTTTCATATTCTTGACCAAAATTTTGGTCTTTTTCCTGTTAAGTTTAAATCCTGCGATTTGTCCAAATTCTTCCATCTCCTCTAAAACTGCGTTCGCGCTTTCTAAGGGTTCTTCTACTGTCAGTACCAGGTCGTCGGCATAAGCTTTCACTTTATGTTGAGTCTTTCCGATTGTAATTCCTTTTATTCTTTCAGATTGCCTTATCCTCTTCAAAAGGACTTCCAGGACCGAGATGAATAGTAACGGTGAAAGTGGACATCCTTGTCTTGTTCCCTTCTCAATCTCTATGCTTTCCGTTAGCGTATTGTTTACAATTATTTTTGCTCTTTGCTGTGAATATATTGCCTTGATACTTCTTATAAATTTTTCTCCCATGTCCATTGCTTCAAAATTCTTTACCATAAACTCCCACGAAATATTATCAAAGGCCTTTTCCGCATCCACAAAAATCATAGCGGCTTGCTTCTCATTCCTGACAGTCAGATATTCAATAATATTAATTATATTTCTTACGTTATCTTTTAACTGTCTGCCTGGTAAGAAGCCCGCCTGGTCTTCATGAATTATCTCTTTCAATATATTCTTCATTCTATTTGCTAATATACTAGCAAAAATCTTATAATCATTGTTCAGTAGCGAAATTGGCCTATAATTCTTAATTTGAAGCAAGTCTGAATCGGGTTTTGGTATCAATGTTATGTACGCATCCTTCCAGGTGTCTGGTATTTCCGCTTTCTCTAAAATATTATTCATCACTTCCTTGAAGGGTTCAAGTAGAATGTCTCTAAATTTTTTGTAATATCTTGCCGTAAATCCATCCGGTCCTGGAGCCTTCCCACTTTTCAAATTTTTAATTACTTTGGTAATCTCCTCTTTTTCAATTTTTTGATTTAGACGATTCTTCATCTCTGTCGTTATCTTCCGCACCTCTTTTCCTTTCAAGTATTTCACAATTTTATTAATGTCCTGATTTCCTGATTTTTTATATAGTTGTCTGTAATATTTTGCGAAACCTTTTCTTATCTCTGATGGACTTTCAACTTCTTTATCCTCAATTTGTATTTTATTTATTGTATTTTGTTCTTTTCTCTTCTTAATTTGCCAAGCTAGCCACTTTCCTGGTTTATTTGCATGTTCAAAGGATCTCTGTTTCATCCATTTTATTTTCCATTCTACTTCCTGATTTACAATCATTGAGAATTGGTTTTGTAATATCTTAATGTTTTGATTTGCTTTTATATCATTTGGTTTTATTGCCAATTTTTTCTCATTTTCCATAATTTGTCTTAATATTTCTTCTTTTTTCTTTTCTCTATTCTTCTTCTTGATACTATTTTGTTGAATGAAGAAACCCCTCATCACCGCTTTTGATGCATCCCAAACCACACTGTCCTTTGTATCTTTTTTCCAATTCAATTCAAAATAATCTTTTAATTTTTTCTTTGCCTTTTCTTCCAATTCTTCATCGTCCAGCAAGGTTTCGTTCAGTCTCCATCTAAATGATTTTTCTTCTTTCTTCTTAATTACGCAAAATATCGGATTGTGATCAGAGAATGTCCTAGGTTGAAGGGAAGGTAAATGGCGTTTCCGTGCGCTGCTCTGGTTCGCCAGAAGCGGCTTAGTCATGCTGGCCACATGACCCGGAAGCTGTATGCTGGCTCCCTCGCCAGTAAAGCGAGATGAGCGCCACAACCCAGAGTCGTCCACGACTGGACCTAATGGTCAGGGGTCCCTTTACCTTTACCTTTACCATGCAAGAGGCTGTGCTATTTAGGGTGGCAGACTTCCTAGCCATCTTTGGTGCCCTGAAACTGAGGGAACTGGTGTTAGCAGGGCTGGCCCAAGGCATTTTGACACCTGACGTGAACCACAAAATGGTGTCTCTCCCCCCAGCAGAGAAGAAAGGGTGAAAGATCAGAAACAATGGGGGAAGAAGGAAATGGTGGGACCAAGGAAACAAGGGTAGGAAGAGACTGGCAGTTGCTCCTATTCACCAAGAGGCCACTGTAGAGGCAGCATTGGGGTAGGGCTGCTGAGGAGGTTGTCGCTGCTACCATGGACCCTGCCTCAATTTGTCTCATAGGTGGGCCAACATTGGGTAGTAGCATCCTTGAACAAGAGCAGTGGTAGGTCTTACACTTTTCTGTAGGAAGGGTTATTGCCCTTATTCCTTCCATCCCTTAACCTCTATGCCTTCCCTGCCATGCTCTCTCTGTTGACTCTTACTGCTTTCTCAAGAAATCAGAAATCTTTGCAAATCAAAATAAATCTTTGCAAATCAAAATATTAGAAATTGAAAATGTTTTTGCCAGCCAAATCACTACATGTAAGTTTATGCTGGTCACGATCAACACGGTCCCGATCAAACAGAACTGTGAACACCGTTTGGTGGAAGATGCAGCCTGACAAGGTGAGAAGGCCACAGAACTTGCACAGTCTGAACTTACCTAAAGGACAGCAATAGCACAAGCCTTTCAAATTTCTTTCTAGGTGACACTTCTGTGCTGCCTACAAACCATGTATGCGAGGCAGCACAATAGACTTTGATGGTGAACGATGTTGTTGAGCCTGAACGTACTCTGGCCCAGTTAAAACACATTGGTGTAATTTTGTAGACTTTGTTCTGTGTTATACAGCTGTACAGCCCTAGCTGTTGAGAAAATAATATTGTGGCAATGTAGGTCATTCTTCCCTGTGTATTTGACTGAGACCTCTTCCAGCTTTTGGTGTTTTCTGTTGAGCTGGGTTGCTCTCATGTTGTGAGCATAAAATGTGACCCAATTCTACTCCTGACCCTAGAGGTGAGCCCACATTGAGCACTGTCAGCAAGCTCAGTGGCAAACAATCACCTCAGTCTGATTTTCCCTTTGTTTTGAGAGAATACTCTTGGTGGCTCATTCAGTAGCAGTCATTTGATCTTTACCTTCTCCATATGGTCTTAATTTCTGTGGATTACACTGAGAGTTACTGCTCTACTGGTTTTTACATTAAGGAGAAATGTATTCTTTATTTTTAAAAAGAGTGATGTTTCTGAAGGGGGGGAAATTAGTGGACATAGCAGTTTTTTTCTATGTCATATCGTTCAATTGAAAAAGCCCGTAGCACTGACCAAGAAGGTTGGGAATAGCAACCTATTGGAAAAAAATAATGCTTTACAAAATGAATGAAATACTTTATGTGTAGAGCTGTGTGTACTCTGTTGTGTATTGATTCAAGGGTTATCATATCTGTATTATTATTGTCTGTATTCACATTAGGGGAAAGTAACTGCCTTCCTGTTCCAGAAGGAACAGCTACTATTGGTTCATTCAAGTTGCTGCATTTGGATCCTCAGTCTTATTGGTTCCCACCAAAAGGCAGCTTTGTGATTGCTTGAGATTGTTCCCTCCAAAATGTATCCTTTCTAGCCAGTCTTTCTGTTCCCTATAAATGTAGCATCCCTCTCCTCAGTTCCCCAGTCTTGTTTGTCTGAATAAAGAGTGTTACATGAAGAAGCTGTCTCCTGCCTGCTATGTCAGAGCTGAAATCACTTGCTGAATCACGATCCCCACGTTACAACGTACTCTTAAATAGAAAAAGTATAAAAATTGTAATCAAGAACTGTGGCCTATATGAGCAAATGAAGTTGGCATGATATTTATTTTGCACATGCTTGCTATCTTGAATTCTTTCTTGCTTCTTGTTATTGGTTCCAGATTACATAGTCTATTGATGTCAGCATGTTATCAAACGGCTCCTCAATGTGGATTTTGTTGAAATTCTCAAGACATGCATACTTACTCAGAAACATACCACACTGAACACAGTGGGACTTGCTTCTGAATATGAAATATTAATATGAAAACATGAATACCAATGTACATTTAATCTCCCACTCATGAAGACACTAGATTGTGGTGTAAATGTTAGTACACTCAATTTATGTGGTTCTGCATTAGGTTCAAGTAGTGTTCTTTTGAAATTGGTTCTGCCTTCCTGATGTTTCCTTACCTGATAATTTTTTGCATTTTACACCTTTCATAAGATCTAAAAGCCACTTCTGTAAATCTAGTGGAAATTGAGCACAATGTTAATTGTTTCCAAGGAGAAAAAAACTGTTTTCAACCACATTCAATTGGAAAATTACAAGAGTTTTGTGTTTCCATTTCCCTGCAGCTTCTGCGACCATACCACCATTGCTCATGTAGCAGAATTTGGGACAGTATCCTGGAATGCAGTTCTTTCCAGCCATTTAAAATTTAGCATGGCAATATAGTGATTAAAAAGCCATAACACAACAGAAGGACTAACATTATAACCACTAAACCTGTTGTGTATTGATTCAAGGGTTGTCATATCTGTATTACTATTGTCTGTATTCACATTAGGGGAAAGTAACTGCCTTCCTGTTCCAGAAGGAACAGCTACTATTGGTTCATTCAAGTTGCTGCATTTGGATCCTCAGTCTTATTGGTTCCCACCAAAAGGCAGCTTTGTGATTGCTTGAGATTGTTCCCTCCAAAATGTATCCTTTCTAGCCAGTCTTCTGTCCCTATAAATGTAGCTTCCCTCTCCTCAGTTCCCCAGTCTTGTTTACCTTGAATAAAGAGTGTTACATGAAGAAGCTGTCTCCTGCCTGCTATGTCAGAGAGCTGAAGTCACTTGCTGAATCACTATCCCCACGCTACAACAAAACCTAAAGCAATAAACAACCCCCCCTTCTGAATGCAAGCACATAAATAAGTGTGCTCAAGTATTATTACTGTACAGTATTCCAAATCCACTTATTGTTGAGGCCTACTTTGTGTCCTCATTGAGCCACATGGAAGCTAAAACTTCTTAGTTCCACACAGCTATGTGCATTTGAATAGCATAAGATATATTGAACTCATGGGAAATCGCCATTTCCATTAGATGCTCCTCAAGTGAGAAAAAATACCCCACTCCCATTGCTACCTTATCCATACATTACATCTTCATGGGCCAGAATCCAAAGTTGATTCTCATACGGCTTGTATCAAGGTCTGGTTATTCTCTCTGTCCATTGTGGCTCTGTTGCCTGTGCAATCAGGTGTTTTGCCTGAAAATTATAACCTATGCCAAGTTTTCTTTTCGGAGAGATGAATCCCTGCTTTACTGCTACTGTATTTTATTGATTGAGGGCTTTCGTATACTCTTTTTCTCCAATACCAACCCAAGCTTTCATTTTCTTCCTGCCATAAGGGTTGTTGTACTTATCATCCAATAAGCTCTATATGCTTCTAGTAAATTTTGGTTATTGATTGCTTTGTTGTATAAGGCAGTAGCTAGAAACTTAGCAGGTCATTCAGGAGTTACAGAACCATAACTACCACATAGCTCTGGGAGTAAATGAATGGTAATAAAATACAATGAAGTTATTCCTTAAATAAGATTTGAGATGAAAAAGGCTTAACTATGTGTGGATATCACCTATTAGTCACAAACTATAAAAGGCTGAAGTGCTTCTTGATACGTTTGGGAATGTAAACAAGACAGGCGTCCTTTGCTGCCGATAGGACACATCTGAGGAATTCGATGGAAGCCCTGTTTGGGGAAGTTTTTAACGTTTGATGTTTTATTGTGTTTTTAGTATTCTGTTGGGAGTCGCCCAGAGTGGCTGGGGAAACCCAGCCAGATGGGCAGGGTATAAATGATGATGATGATTACAGTGGTACCTCAGTTTAAGAATAGCCCTGTGTTTATGAACAATTTGGTTTACGAACTCCACAAAGCCGGAAGTAGTGTCCCGGTTTGCGAACTTTACCTCGGTCTGAGAATGGAATCCGAATGGTGGAAGGGCACTGGCGGCGGGAGGCCTCATTAGGGAAAGTGCACCTCTGTTTAAGAACGGTTTTGGTTTAAGAACGGACTTCCAGAACGGATTAAGTTCGTAAACCGAGGTACCACTGTATTATTGTTATCACCTAATACTGCATGCAACACTAATGTCTCACAGCAAATGTAACTGATCTGTAGAAAACACAACTTGAGAAAAGTGACAATGCACGTATTTTTGTAAACTAAGAAATATTTAATAAAAATTATTTTTAGGAAACACACACATGTATTTGTGTGTTTGTCAGTTCGTAATATGTATCTGAATCTTAAAACAACAAAGGAAATATATCCATAGTGTGATAAGGTGAGGAAGCTCTATGTGGGCGACAACAAGTACAAATTCATACAGAAGCCAGCCGAAGTCTCATAAGGAATGTCGAAACTGTGCCCAGGAACACAGGAACAAGACGAGTCCCCACGCGCCCAACACAATTTCTGCTCTAAGACCCTAGCTGCTCAATTGCCGCCTTCGCTTCTCATCTCTATGAGAAGGGAGGAGGAGAGGGGATCATGGATATTCAGCTCTTGTCTTTCCTCCTCCTCCCTACAGATTCCTCCTCTTCTGTGTCATTCACTCTTTTTTAGGGGGGGCTTGCCAATTTTTGCTGGCAGAAATAGAGTGAGCGGAAATTACTAATGCTTTTTTTTAAAAAAAAAAATTAAGCCAAAATATACTGTGTGGGATGTAGTTTCTCCGCATCGCTCTCAAAATTATTCATTTGCTCCCATCCGGTTTTTGAATTACATCGCACAGAACTCACTAGATATGACATCACGAAATCAGCATATTTTACATTGATATGCAGCACTGTGTGAAGAAGGCCTATCCACATCCTTTGCCCTATTTGTGGGCTAATAAATTGGGGAGGGGGTCGTTTCATCGAATTTCTCTGGAAGCGGAGGAGAGAAGAAATTACTCATCTGTTTCTCGAGGGTGAAGATCAACATAAGCAGTGATAGTCTTTCTTTTCTCTCCCCCCCCCCTATTTACAGGTTTCGTTGCTGCTTCAGCTGCCACAAGTGACATGAACAGCAATTGTGTTGGTCCACCTGGCCGCCATTTTGCATCTTCCCCAAGGCCCCAGACTTAGTGCTGCTTCTAGGGGCCTTCTGGTGAGTGGGAAATGGTGGCTGCAATGTGAGGGCCAGGAGAAGATGGAGAAAATTCAGAGAAAATTCTACTATTGGCTTCTTTGGGAGGGGGAGATGTGGGAAAATAAAATATTAGAAATATTTCCAGGGGGAAATGGTTTCTGGTGGAATGTGCTTCCAATATTATTATTTTGTTAAAGAGTTTGCCTGAACTCTCCAGCTATTTGACCTAGAGAAAGAGCTCCACACTACTATACAAAGCAAAGAATGACTTGAATGCTACGTTACAAAATGTACAACTTAGAAAAGTAGAAACCCAGAACAACCTACTGTAAACTTCATGCAGGCACTTTAAGCAAATATAATCTGGCAATGTTTGGGTGTCAAGAGAATTTAATGAGCACCATCTAGAGGATGCTAAAATATTTCATTTAGCAATCAAGTAAGCGTTTGAGTGTTCAGTCATACCTGATTAGTCTGCTACAGTAGTTGGCCAGCAATGTGAACCACTCTGAGTTTTATAGTTATGAATAAAGCCACAGAGGAGTAACTTATTTGAAAAAGATGCACATTATGCTAAAAGATTTATTGAGTGTACATACATATTACCCAAATACTGTAAATATACCTTAAGAAAATGGCTTTTAACCCAAGCAAATTTATGGGTCTATTTACAGAACATTTCACACTTCCAAAATCTAAAAAGGAAATGCAATCACTCACGGAAAGAGACAAAAGTATAGGTTTAAACAAGCTTTATGAATAAGTGATTTAATTTTTACTTCCTGAAGAAAACATTTCTGTTAAGAAGAGGGAATGTGTTGCAGCTTTTTTTTTATCTCATGTACCGTTACTTAAGACCATTACTGCGCTTTTCATTTAGGCTTACGTTCTTCATCGCTGTTTAATACCATATCATTTACAAGGGGGTTACCATAGCCTGCAATTTTAGAAGTGCTTCTATGCCTATTCTCTTTTTGCGCCTTGAAGAATAGTGATGATAGAAGCTAAAAAGAGAGAAACATTCCCAGTCTGCAATTGTTTTACCCTACAATAGCCCGATCCTTATCAATGAACTATCTCTAGATTAAATGGGTTGTGGACATGGCAAAGTATTGAATTAATTTGTTCAGTCAGCACAAGGACTTTTTGCTGTGCAACAGGAATTCCCCACCTTCTCTTCTTCCTGTACACCCCTGGTGTACCCTCTAAATCTGTTCTGGGCTTTCCCCCAATCCTCTGGGGCAGATTTGGAGAGGATGAAGGATATGTGAGGGTATAAGAGAGGGTGGAGCTCCTTTGTGCAAATGGATATCCATTTGTCAACGGAACAAATGTGTTGGATACCACCCATGTACCACAATGCTGTACCTTGTGCATATGGAAGACACACTAAAGTGTGGAATGAATTTCAGCAACCTCCTAAAATAGACCTCTTCCCTCTTCCTTCAGTGGGAACCTCTGCTGGACTTCAGTCATTGGACCTTAGTCCCTTCATTGAATGGATGAATCCTGCTTGTAGAAGAGCAAATCTGGAGTCAGCCCTTTGGAAATATTTCACATAATCGTTGTTGGACTATTTAGAATAAAGCATATTTATTGTAATTCCGTATAGATCTTTACACTCAACACTATAGGATGCATGGAATACATTGCTACATGAACCGAACACTATATACAATACCTGAATATCTTGCTAATATCTATTGCAGCAAGATTACATTGAACAAATAAATGGCTTCTCAGTATTAGAAAAGTAGAACACACTGGAGTTCTTTTGTTTTCTTTCATCTCGCCTTAATTGAAGACCAGGAATGAAAAATACCAACAATGAAAATCCCTGCATTTGGTATTCAAGCACTTCTGCATCAAATGTCAGAATGAGCTGATGCAATGAATAAAATTTAGGTAGGCTGGAAAATGTAAATGTCATGTACCCCTAAACGTAACACAAGACTATTAATAAAATTGTTAAAAGTCCCCCCCTTAACTGTTAAAAGGTTATATATACTTCTGTTTTTGATACCCTGAGGGGGCAATCGTATGTACCAGAAGCTGGCATAAAGCAAGCCAGTATAAGCCGGTGTGTAAAGTTGCACCAGAATACAAACTATTCAGTGCCGGGTCTGCTGCTAGTGGTGGTATCTAAACTTGGTAGAGGGAAAACAAGCTTTTAAAATATTATTTCACACCATGCTTTTTGCCAGAGTGATTTATGCCAGGTTGTGTGACTGAGATGAATGGGCTTTGGATCCAGCCTAAGTCTCCCCTCCGTGCCCACAAAATACCCCTTTCTCTGGGATTAAGCATGCCTCTCCCTGTTGCCGCCACTAGCTGCAGAAGGCCTGCTAGGGCCATCCGCTTCCCCCACCTGCTTGCAATGGGGGTCGGGGTGGATGAAGGAGAAAAATGCTGTGTCCTCTTCAATCCCAGCAGCCCACCAGCAATGGGGTGGAGTGTGGGGAGGTCTGCCTAGGCTACTCATTTGCTTGGGCATGCACACTCACTTTTCAGCATGACAATTATTGTTGTTTAGTCGTTTAGTCGTGTCCAACTCTTTGTGACCCCATGGACCAGAGCACACCAGGCACTCCTGTCTTCCACTGCCTCCCGCAGTTTGGTCAGACTCATGTTGGTAGCTTCAAGAACACTGTCCAACCATCTCATCCTCTGTCGTCCCCTTCTCCTTGTGCCCTCCATCTTTCCCAGCATCAGGGTCTTTTCCAGGGAGTCTTCTCTTCTCATGAGGTGGCCAAAGTATTGGAGCCTCAGCTTCAGGATCTGTCCTTCCAGTGAGCACTCAGGGCTGATTTCCTTCAGAATGGATAGGTTTGATCTTCTTGCAGTCCATGGGGCTCTCAAGAGTCTCCTCCAGCGCCATAAAACAACAGAAACAACAAGCATGACAATAGATGGGTGGAATAGAGTAATGTCCCAGTTATTCTCACCTGTCTTACACACTACAAGTTCAGTGTTATATCTGTTGTCTTTACCATCAGGACAAATTCGTTGTCACTGAATGGCAAAATTAAACCTAGGTGTCTTCTTGTTGTATATTTGGGGGGCACTTTTTGACACATGGAAGTACAGAAAGTTACATAATGACAGCAGCAGCAGCAGCAGCAGCAACAACAACAACAACAACAACAACAACAACAACAACAACAACAACAACTGCTTCTTTACTATAAATTGCCTTTTATTAGCTTGAGCTCTTATCAGGAGTGCAAAAATAAATAAATGTTAGTACTGAATAAGAACAGGATTTTTTTAAAAAAGGCTTTTCAGGTTAAAAGTCATACTAGCCACTGTTAAGAAGAGGCATGCAATGAATGCATGTAGTTTCTGATGATGGTAAATTTCCCAACATGTATTTTGATATTGCAACTGGGTCTTTGTTAAATCAAATTGCACCTTTGTTTCACCTCTTGTAGGGGTCAGAAGTGAAAGACAATGACCCAGTCTCCCCTGCAACAGCTTAGCTTTATTTGTTAATTTTGAAGTAGGAGTTCACAGTTCATCTTAACAACCCCTGTTTCCTTCAGTCTGCTCATTCAGAAGGTGAATGAATTGTTCGGTAAAATGTGTTAACTGTCTCCTTTGAACCATCGTGGTGTAAAAAGGGTATTAAATTGTGTGATGCGTTCCTGAATGACCAGCAAGGAGAAAATTGACTTGTAATTGAAATGACTGTTAGTTTAGACAATAGCATGGGAGCTCTCATTTGCTAAATCTAAATTACTTGCCCTTTAAAACTGGACACTGGGAAACAATTAACATTGGCTTGAATAATACGACACTGAGCTGTTGTCCTTTAGGTATAAGAGATTTTAACATAAAGAGGTGAGTGTCGCTAGCCTGTTCCTGAAAAGTCAAGGGACTATCTAATTCAGCAAACACAACAGCCATGATTGGCTACAATGAATTGATACCAATGGAGAAATCCTGATGCTGTTTGGCTGCTGATTCACTTCCGCAAAAAATTCAACATGAGGCTGGAATCTGGACCAATGCTAAAGACGAAAAAAGCAGACAACCCGATAAGACACAAAATCATAACATACTTAGTTTGTTTTGAAGAAGATGCTGGTATGAAATGTGACCAAGTGATTTGCATTAAGATAATAACCAAGAGCCCGTTACCAGTGTCATTTCCCACTAGACAGATTAAGCACACATTTGGAAGTTGGAAATGTCATTATGCTGACTTGCAGAGCCCAGTTCCCAAAAAATTCACAAGGGATGAAAGATGATGCAGATAATGAAGACATCTGGTCCAGGCTGGTCTATCTATCGATCTATCGATCTACTCTTGATTACTATCTGCACATTCACTCCTCTTTGTTTGTTTCTCTGGAAACAGCAGGCTACTTTGACCTGCTGCATTGTAAGGGTGTTCCACAATACAAGGCAGTTTAAAAGGATTAGGGAACGCAGAAACTTTTCAAACTACCGTAGGTGGCCGAACTCAGATTAACAAGTGTGGTGTTTACGAAGATGCTATGAGATGTCAGCTAGCGAGAAACCAGCATGATTTTCTTTCTTTCTTTGACATACTGTTTTCTTTTACACCTAGTCCAGGTATCTTTCTCCAAATACTTGTTTAAATACAAGAATGCTGCCGGCTGAGTTTGAACTTTAACAGTCTCAAAAAGTTACCTTTGATCTCTTATATCTATGCTTGAGGTTTTAAAAAATGCAGTATTAAGAAGAATATACTGGAGGAAGCTGGAAGCCCGTGGTTGCTGCAAAGTCCTTGTTCAGATGTAAATATTCATTAGCTATATTCCTGAGCATTTGCCTATCAGTCAAAGTTTTATGTGCTACAGGTAACAGGCACACGTTTTATGCTCCATGGATTAAAAAAGTAGTGGCTAAGGTCCATTTTAAAGAGACCTCAGACCTTGGAACTATATGGGACTGCCACTCTTTGTGTGAAACAGGCTATTCCATGTAGGTGGTGTTCACCAGATTGCCAGGATTTTCACCGATGATGTTGATGCATTTTCAGACACCTAGCGCAGCAAGTCGAGAACATTTCCCCCACATTATTCAGGACTCCACTATACAGCTGCAAATAAAACATTTTAAATGTGTTGTAAAGTGCTATGCACAAATGTGACACTAGATGGCGATAGTGAGCTATGCCAAGTTCAATGTATTTTTCAAAACGTTTTTTAAAAAACACATTTCCACAGCGTTTTTTATGGGTGTGTAGATTCCACATTAATGTATAGCAAAATGGGAAACAGGAGTTATCTCTCAACTCCTTCACCAAATACTGCAAATGGACTTGTAACCTGTATCGACTCAACGATTGTTCAATGCTACAAGTTTATACAGTAACTCTGTGTTATGGATTGTTGTTTGTTGATGGAATCTCAAGTACTTGCATTCAGCCTTTTTACAATAAAACTCTGTCATGTAATTTCCTTGGGGAAGGAAAGAACAGTAAATAGAGGAACCAAAAAAATGTGCTTGAGCATTTAAAGTTAATATTTAAAGTTAACAGTGCATTCCTATACACATCTATTGAAAAGAAGATCCCAATGACTTCAATGGGCTGATTCCCTGGAAACTGAGTGTAGAACTGTAGCCCAGGTCAAAGACTAATCTCCCATTGGGAGAAATGTAAAAGGCTTATTTTGGATGTGTCAAAGAGGCACAGGCAGAGAAAGAATTATGCTTTTGAGTTCCTTGTATTCCAATGCCTCCATCATGTCCAAAACCACTCTTCTGAGCCTATTTCCTTAGAAGCAAGTCTGCTTGTGCTTAGTGAGGCTTACTCCCAAGTAAGTATGTTTGGAATTGCAGCCTTAGAGGCTTTCAGCGTTTTTTAAAAAAAACTTTATTAGTTTTTCATATTATTACAAACGCAAACATAAATTAACAGGACTTAACTTAAAACGTAGCTTACAAACAAAACATATCTAACGAATAAATTGTCAAACATATATACCAACTTTAGAAATCTTTATAAACCCCATTACCCCTCCCCCTCTTGCTTCTCAACCTTCTCTCTGGCGCTTTCTCTATCTCTTTGTTTCACTTCATACCTAAATCTATAGTTTTCCATTTTCTTTCCTTCTCAATTATTTGAACCTTTACAAATTTACAAGAAGATCAGCCTTTTCAACCTGGTGTTTAATATAGTCTTTAAACAATTTCCAGTTTTTTTCTTTCTCCATTTCATTTATACCCTTTATTGCTTCGTATTTTGCTGCCAAATTATACTAATTTATCATTTTTAATTGCCAATCTTCTTTATTGGGAGTTTTTTTAAATTTCCAATTCGCTGCTATGAGGAGTCTGGCTGCCGCCGTCGCGTACATTATT
The DNA here is from genome assembly GCA_900245905.1 of Lacerta viridis. Classification (NCBI taxonomy): domain Eukaryota; kingdom Metazoa; phylum Chordata; class Lepidosauria; order Squamata; family Lacertidae; genus Lacerta; species Lacerta viridis. The sequence goes on along the minus strand of OFHU01002644.1, from coordinate 50,978 downwards.
ACGCACCTATCATTTGCTCAGATATCTTTATCCATCATCCCTAGCAGAAATATTTCAGGGCTTTTCGTGAAAGAATATCTTAACATTTTTTTTAAATTCTTTATAGACCATCTCCCAAAAACCTTTGATATTCTTACATTGCCACCATATATGCATATAAGTGCCTGTTTCTTCCTGGCATCTCCAGCACTGGTTGTCTATTCCTTTATACATTTTGGCTAATTTAACTGGTGTTAAATGCCACATGTACTGCATTTTTAATAAATTTTCCTTTAGGTCATAATTAGGTGTAAATTTGATGTCTCTTTGCCATAAATTTTCCCATTTTTCTAGCGCAATAGTTTTCCCAAGGTCCTGGCTCCACTTTATCATTGTTTCCTTTATTTTCTCTTCTTCTGTTTCCCACTTTAGTAAAATATAATATAGATTTTTTTATAACCTTGTTTTTCCCCTCCAGCCTTAGAGGCTTTTATCAATGCAGCTTCTCTTTCTTTGAATTATTTTTCATAAATCATTCCTTCCCCCTTCTTATGAGATGTATGCTCCAAAATTATTCTGAATCTGCTTACATTTAGGAGCTTAGGAGACTGTCCTATAATGAGACAGATCACTGGTCGATTTAGCTCAGTACTCTCTACACTGGCTAGCAGCAGATCCCCAGAATTTCAGACAGAGATCCCGGGGGTTGAACCTTAGGCCTTCTTCAGGCAAAGCACAGAGCTTTGCCAAATCAAAAATGGAATGCGGCATTGGGGAAAATATTTTTGCTTTTCTGACCATAAATTTTTAAAAAAATACCCCAAGTAATCGTGGAATATCATTACTGATAATATGGTTGTGTTCTTACTACATTATGATGATGCTAAACACTGAGACTTCGAATAAAGCTTTCATTATGAAATCCTTTTCTATTAAAGCCATCTCTCTCCTTCTTTTGGCATTATAGCAGTTTAATGCTGGGCTGCATTGTCAATACTAAGCACTTATGAGTTGGGAGCTCTTGTCTGTTATTAACTCATATGGAATACTGTAGTGATCAAACTGTGATTTACAGTGTGTTATTACATTTCTACTTGATGTCTTCTGCAAGGGTTCAATTTGAAAATAATTTGAGTAGTGGCTCACCAGTAAGAGGTAATCTTTCGTATTTAATTCAAATAGATCCGCCATCAACCTTGACTCAAGGGCACTTAAAAATAGCATGCTGTTTAAGTGCCTGTCTTGTAATGTCTCCTCCTGGCTATTTGTAGAATTTTATACTTGGTATTTTTTCTGCCTTAAGTCTAAGTATTTATGCTTGACTGGAAGCAAGCACTTTACTCACCCTGATACAATATTATCATGTATCCCTTGATTTAGTAAAGGAAAATAAATTTTTAAAAAGTATTTCAAGTATAAGAGGCTTGGATTTGTATTTTACTTTTTTGGTATTTTATTTACTTTGTTTTTGTTCCTTTGAGTTTTTCTGAGCTAAGTAGTTTCATGTGTCAGGTTTTTGAAGTGATTTCCTGCCATCTTTTACCTATTTCTTCTGTTGGAGTAGGAGAGAGAAAGCCTTATTCCACAAGAACAGCCTCAGGCAACGCAGGTGGCACTGTGGTCTAAACCATTGAGCCTAGGGCTTGCCGATCAGAAGGTTGGCAGTTCGAATCCCCACGATGGGGTGAGCTCTCATTGCTCAGTCCCTGCTCCTGCCCACCTAGCAGTTCAAAAGCACGTCAAAGTGCAAGTAGATAAATAGGTACCGCTCCGGCGGGAAGGTAAACGGCGTTTCCGTGCACTGCTCTGGTTCGCCAGAAGCGGCTTAGTCATGCTGGCCACATGACCCAGAAGCTGTCTCAGCCAGCCATGGAAACACTGTTTACCTTCCTGCCAGAGCGGTACCTATTTATCTACTTGCACTTTGACATGCATTCAAACTGCTAGGTTGGCAGGAGCTGGGACCGAGCAATGGGAGCTCACCCCATCGCGGGGATTCGAACCGCTGACCTTCTGATCGGCAAGCCCTAGGCTTTGTGGTTTAACCCACAGTGCCACCCACGTCCTCAGTGGGACTGTACATTTGAGTAAACATGCATAGGATCACAATGAACAATAGGGAAAGGTAAGCTCCATTCCCTGCCCAATAAGCCTTTGCACGGAGGTACTGTAGCCCATAGATTGCAGCAAAATACTGGGCAGGGGGTTTTGCTCAGTATCCTGAGCAGGGCCGGATTTAGGTGTGATGAGGCCCTAAGCTACTGATGGTAATGGGGCTCTTTATATGGCCAGCTGTCCTTTGTCAACAACAAATTGTCACTGTTTTTTGTGTTGAATATATGCTATATGTAATTTATGGACCTAATAGGTATCTAAAGCCATTTGCACATAACAAAATATGTATTTTATCAAAGTAATTGTTGAACTGAAATACAATTAAGAAGAAGTATATTAATAGTGAAATACAATTAAGAAGAAAGTATATGGGGGGAGGAAACAGTGGGGTCCTAAGCTATAGCTTGTTTAGCTTATACGTAAATCCGGCACTGCTCCTGGGAAAATGCTGTCCTGTGAATCCCAGTATGTTTCCAAGCACAATTCAAAGTGTTGGTGCTGACCTTTAAAGCCCTAAATGGCCTCGGTCCTGTATACCTGAAGGAGCGTCTCCACCCCCATCGTTCAGCCCGGACACTGAGATCCAGTGCCGAGGGCCTTCTGGCGGTTCCCTCATTGCGAGAAGCAGATACAGAGGGCCTTCTCAGTAGTGGCACCCACCCTGTGGAATGCCCTCCCATCAGATGTCAAGGAAATAAGCAGCTATCCTATTTTTAAAAGACATCTGAAGGCAGCCCTGTTTAGGGAAGTTTTTAATATTTAATGCTGTATTGTTTTTAACACTTGATTGGGAGCCGCTCAACGTGGCTGGGGAAACTCAGCCAGATGGGCGGGGTATAAATAATAAATTGTGTTGTTGTTGTTGTTGTTGTTGTTGTTGTTGTTGTTGTTGTTGCAGAGGGGAGGGGAGGGGAGGGGAAAGCCTATATAAGGCTGCTTCCCCTGGAACTCACAGCCATCTTGCTTTGAAAGCATCATCCAGCCATTCCCTAACATCAGGTGAATTTCTTCGAAAGACTTACCGGTATGTAGAATGTCATAGACCTAGTTCTCATGGAGATGAAAAAACCTGTGGCTGGGCTGAAATGGTATGGTTTGATATGATTTTGCCTCCTCCACTCCCATAAAAAATATGTCCTCCCATAGTATTTAGAAATACTTATTTATTTCTATCCACAATGCTTAGTTCAGAAAGGGGACTCAACAGTAGATTGCAAAAACAATTGACAGAACCATTCCCAACTTTAGCTAGGTCTATGGTTTTTATTGCCTTTGGAGATGTAACAGGCTAATCAATGCCTTGCTGAGAATGCATACAGTACAATACAATAATGGTCTGAAGGAGAGGGAAGGAAGAGGTCTCATATATCCTCTTTTGCATATATTCTCAGATACAGATCTCCATTTCAATCTTGAGCTTTTGCTATTGTTGGGTTTTTATAATACAAGTTATGTTACTTGTCATAAAATTTATGCCTTTCTTTTACTGTTTTTTTCCACCTCTGATGGGTGATTTGAAGTGTTGAAGCAGTTCTGGGAGCACACTCACTGGCTTGTTTAGCACAGCTGCTGAGTAATTTGTGGAGAAATCCATAGAGAATTGCTTCAGGTGTCCAGATTGTAAGCAGAAAATTGGTGAGCAGTACCTTAATTCACAAGCAGACCTTTTGCATCGATGTGTTTAAGGGCAGGAGAAAAGGAATACTGTCATTTCAGTCTATAAAAGCTATAACAAGACATAAGAAACTTTGAAGTATTACTAAATGCTATATTACTGGGCACCATCGACAATATGCAAAGGAAATGTTTCTGCAGTTTCTTCTGTACTATTTCTGTCTGCTTCTTTAATACACCCAAGCATCCTATTTTGGATTTTAATTGATGGCTGCTCAGCATGCGTCTCCCATTAAAAAAGGCATATAGAGGCTTGGCTGTATAAAAATGGTAAAGTAATGCGGTTGCAGCTTTTTTTTCCAATTACTTTTTGTTTCCTTTTAAGACACCCTGATATCCTATATACATTTTTAACTGATGCCTACCATGTGTGCAATTAAAGAATCCCCAGCAATTAAAAGACCTATAAAAGAACCCAGGGTGCCATAAAATTATGGAATATGTCACTGAAAATAGTGTGCAACACCATTACCTTATGCTTTCTTATGCAGCTAAATTTTATGCGCGCTGCAGTCCTTTGCTGTGTTATGTTCAGCGGTGCTTCTTTTAAGAACGTTGGGATACAGCCACCGCCGTCCGATGGCAGACCCATTTGCGCAAGCATCAAACTAGTAACTTAGTGTGGCACTTATTGCAGTTGCAATGGTGAAAAGAATGTCGGGGAGAGGAAACAATTATCAAATCATCCTACTATATATTCTACTATGTATGATTCTTCAACATCAGCTTCGTTGGACTGGTCATGTTGGGAGGGTGCCTGATTATCGTCTTCCAAAGAAACTACTCTATTCCAAACTTTGAAATGGAAAGCGTAATGCTGGTGGTCAACAAAAGAGGTTTAAAGACTCTCTCAAGGCAAATCTAAAAAAAAAAAAAGTAGTATAAACACCAACAATTGGGAAACACTGGCCTGCGAGCGCTCCAATTGGAGAACAGCCTTTACCAAAGGTGTCATGGGCTTTGAAGACACTTTGCAGTGACTGCGGCGAGAATCTTAATAGCACAAAAATGGAAACAAGAAGAAACACCGACAAAAGAAGAATGGACAGTGAAACTAATGGAGTATGCGGAATTGGACAAAATGACGGGAAGAATCCGAGAACAGCGGGACCAGAAATTCATCAAAGACTGGAATAAATTTACGAATTATTTGAAGGATGATGGTATTCAATTAGACACGTTAATAGGACTGCAAGAAGCTTTGTAGACGGAGGAAGAAATATTGTTGTAAATATGAATTATATAGTGATTAAGTTGAATATGATGGTTTAAAGCAATGATAGATTTAAGAAGTATAGACTAAAAAGATAGAGGTTTGAAAACCATATGAAGGGTTTGAGGGAAGTCATGGCCTTAAAAAGCCAAAATGTTAAAAGAATGGAATTGAATGTGGAATGTTTTTTTATATTCTGTATATGTATAAAACTAATAAAAAATGATTATAAAAAAAGAAGACACTTGAACTCAGGACGCAAGGGAGAGACGTGCTAAGAGGAAGGCACGCTTGGCAAATCCACACCGTGATCAACTCCCACCAATGTCCCCACTGTGAAAGGACGTGTGGATCTAGAATTGTCACTTACGGACTCATTGTTAAAACTGTGTTTATGGAAGACAATCTTACTCAGCTACGAGTGATCGCCAAAGAAAGAAAAAGAAAAAAGATTATTATTATTATTATTATTATTATTATTATTATTAAAATTTGTATACCACCCGTCATCTGTAAATTTCAGGGCAGTTCACAGCCTAGATAAAAACATGAAATGCATAATAAAAGCAAAATAAAAGCATACCAATAAACTCCCCTGCAAAGGATTCTGAGGTCCATGATCCTTTTAACACAGAGCAAAACACTTGGAACATACATTGTCAAGTCTTGGAAGGAGTTTGAGGGCATGCATCAGATACCAATGCATACATGGAGCTTCACAAGTCAGAGAACGTTTGGCGTACATAACCTGGTGTATATCAGTCTTTCTCAAAATGATCCTTTCTAGAATTTTGGACTTCAACACCCATCAGCTCCAGCCAGCATGGCCAGTGGTCAGAGTATTTGTAGTTCTAGTCTCAAACTGAAGGGCACCAGGCTGGGGAAAAACTTGTGTATACAATATACAAGCAGAACAGCCTTCTGACTAGAAAAGGACGAACTATTTGTAGGAATTTGCTGGAGCTCTTACAGAACCCAGGGACCTAGAAAGCTGTGTTATACTGAGCCAGTGTGGTTAACAGCGGTAGTCTCGTAATCTGGTGAACCGGGTTCGCGTCTCCGCTCCTCCACATGCAGCTGCTGGGTGACCTTGGGCTAGTCACACTTCTTTGAAGTCTCTCAGCCCCACTCACCTCACAGAGTGTTTGTTGTGGGGAGGAAGGGAAAGGAGAATGTTAGCCGCTTTGAGACTCCTTCGGGTAGTGATAAAGCGGGATATCAAATCCAAACTCCTCCTCCTCCTCCTCCTCCTCCTTCATGCAATTGGTCCATCTATATCAGTATTGTTTATAGTGGCTGGGAGTGGCTCTCCACAATTTCAGGCAAAATTAACTCCCAGTTGTACCTGTAGATGCTGGTGCCTTCTGCATGTAAAGATGTTCTACCACTGTGCTACAGCCCTTCCTCGAAGCTTATGTTCCCAGCACCAAAGTAATAATGAGCATTATAAAAAAAAATACAGCTGCAATTTCTTTCATATGATTGATGAATATGTTGATCACACATTGGCTAAGGAGTGAGTCTGGAGCATGTGTCTTCTGTGGACGTGACCAAGTCAGCAGAAGGGTGGTGGTCACATTATAAAATATCTCATAACCATAAAATATAATTCCTTCAGCAGGCATGGTAGAATGGTAGGAGCCTAGAGTGCTCCTTTTTGCAGCAACTTGAGACATATTTTCTCAAGTAAGTTATAAATACTCCTGTAGACTCAGGTTGGAACCTGAGGAGTGCAACCAAGTTTCGGATTTTGTATTGATTTTTCTTTTAATCAAACACATTTATTCCTTTTTAACTTAGGCCAGAGTCTCTGCTGCAAGAAATTTAAAAAACATATTTGTTTATTGGAACTTAATTCTATGTAAACTTTTAGAATCATAGCTTCTAGACAGGACACATTATGATATCAATGACCGTTGAACAAAAATATCCTTTGGAATCAAAGAAGTCATTTTCTAGCCTGATTCTATTGAGAGTTTTGATATTCTTTTCCTGAAAAACTGTTGTCCTCATGCAAGCAAAGATAAGGGTAATCAAAATTTTATGCTTCAGGGTGAACATTGATTGCTTACCACGGGAAAAAATATCTGTCTTCCAAACAGCTTTGCAAAATTCATGAAGTACATTCAGATTTATGTATTTGTTTTGCAAAAGAGGATGCTGATAATGAGGAATGGAAAGGAATGGACCAATTTAGTTAAAAGGGCAGATGAAATGTCAGTGTGGAGAGTCAGTGTGGTCTAGTGGTTATAGTGTTGGACTAGAACTGGGGAGACCAGGAGTCAAATCCCTGCACACCCACAAAACTCTCTGGATGACCTTAGACCATGAGGATATAATGGAGAAGAAAACCATGTATGACACACTGAGTTCTTTGAAGGAAGGGTTGGATATAAATGGAATTTAGATCCATATCTCATAGTTCTGTGTAAAGACCAAGGTTGTCTTTTTAGAAAGTACATTTCTGTAAGCTGCCCTTTACTTAAGTGTTTTAAAACCCTCATCTTTATTGCACCCCAAATTCTTAAACTTGTTTGTTACTCTTCGATATAACATGAGATGGAAGACTGGAAATATTTTTGTTGGAAATATGTTTGGTTAATACTGGGGAAATGGTCCACCTGGGAGTTAAATACAGATTTATTATATTTAAAATGCTATAAAGGTAAAGGTAAAGGGACCCCTGACCATTAGGTCCAGTCGTGTCCGACTCTGGGGTTGCGGTGCTCATCTCGCGTTACTGGCCGAGGGAGCCGGCGTACAGCTTCCGGGTCATGTGGCCAGCATGACAAAGCCGCTTCTGGCGAACCAGAGCAGCGCACGGAAACGCCGTTTACCTTCCCGCCGGAGTGGTACCTATTTATCTACTTGCACTTTGACGTGCTTTTGAACTGCTAGGTGGGCAGGAGTAGGGACCAAGCAATGGGAGCTCACTCCATCGCAGGGATTCAAACTGCCGACCTTCTGATCAGCAAGCCCTAGGCCCTTAAAATGCTATAGCACAGGCATGTCCAACAGGTAGATCGTGATCTACCGGTAGATCACTGGACGTCTGTGGTAGATCACCGGTAGATCAGTGGCTCCCCCCAAAGAAGCAAAAAAACTTTGGCTCCCCTAAAAAAAACCTCAACGTCTTTGCCCTGCACCCCTAAAATGACCTGAACCACCAAAACAGGGCTTTCCTTCCTAAAAAAAGCTCAATGTTGCTTTCCTCCTCCCTAAAGAAGCTCAACAACTTTTACGTGAACCCCTAAAAAACAGTGTTTTTCAACCACTGTTCCGCGGCACACTAGTGTGCCGCGAGATGTTGCCTGGTGTGCCGTGGGAAAAATTGTTTATTTGATTCCTATTCAAGAGAATTACTTTATATTATAGTCAATATAGGCACAGAGTTAAATTTTTTAACATTTTCTAATGGTGGTGTGCCTCGTGATTTTTTTCATGAAACAAGTGTGCCTTTGCCCAAAAAAGGTTGAAAAACACTTCCCTAAAAAACAGGGCTTTCCTTCCAAAAAAAAGCTCAACAAAAAAGCTCAATAAAAAGCTATTATTATATATGAATTCACAAACTCTAACTTGTCTTCATCAAATTCATCTGCTTTGCTCTATGCGGGTCAGCCAAAGCCATTCAAAAGAAGTATCGTGTCTGTCTTTATTTCATCTTTATTTAAAAATTTTGGGCCCATTTAACCTTCATGCTTAGGTGTAACTTTAGTGTAATTCAGGAGGTCGCAAGTATCTGTAGCTACTTTCACGAGGCATTTTCATCCGAACGACTCACGCACCTTCAGATTAGCCTGGCGAACAGCGGCACGGTTCGTTCGCAGGCTTGGCCGGCGCCCGTGCGGAGACGCATGTGAGGTGCTGGCCGCAGATCCCCGGCAACTGGAATCCCGTGTGTAGGTGGCCTAAACCTACACGCGGGAAGCTCCAGCAAAGAATCCCCGCAACCCCGCCCCACCTACCTCCCCGTCCCGCCCACTTCTTCCCCCCTTCCCCCCCTTTTCTTTTCTAATGTCTCACCAACACTGACTTGTAAAAATGTTATATGGAAAAGCTTGAGAGAGACATTGTACTACCTTTGAAAATCTTTAATAAAAATATTTAAAAAGGAAAAAAAAGAAATCAAAGTTAAGATATAAATTAAATTCCTAAAGTTCTACTTTTATTATACTATTATTATATATGAATTAATAAACTCTCTATTGTCTTCATCACATTCATCTGCTCTTCTCTTTTTGCTTAATTTGTGATCTTTGACTTCTTTCTCGTAACCGTGAGCAACACGCTTCATGTATTTGGTCATCTTGGAAGTGTTGACCACCAGCGTGTAGACCATCTTGTCCACGTTGTTGGTGTATTCCCCATTCACTTTGGTAGCAACTGGAAATGCAGGTGCCTGGACAGTTTTCCTACAGGGCTGAGAAAAATGGAAAAAAACGGGGAGTAATACTTTGCATCAAAAGCAATTTACAAGTTAAATAGTGTTGCCATCTCTTTCACTGACCCTGCTGTTATGCCTTTTAAGAGGAATTTGATGTCTGAAATCCCAGTACTCCTGGTCTTAGATTGCTGTCCTGGATTTGACCCTGTGGCATAAAAAACAACACCTGCTCCTCCTTCCCTTTGGCTTTATGGTAGTATGCTCATTGGTCCTCTATCTGCTATTCTGTGAAAGCTGAGCTTATTAGATGGCAAGACCACTTGATTCTTTGAAATATAGGTAGGTATAAGTAGGTAAAAGTATACGTTAGGCACATATTTAGCCAGCTCACTGTAGTTAGAGTCCCAGGTGGTTCAGTTGTTCATAATTTAGTTTTTTGTGTACAAAGCACACATTGGGCATATCTACACACTAGACTATACATGGTTTTGTCCTTGCAAAGAATTAGTGAAATCACACTAGTTCTGTGAGTACTAAGGATCTCTAACAGAATTGTCAGCTCCAACTACAACTCCCAGGATTCTGTAGAGGAAATTGATGTTAAATAAAAGGAGTGCATTTATAGTGTGGCTGTGCTCACCTTGTCCTGACATGTGTTACTTAGAAAGTACTTCTGACTGGGAAGGAGGAGGGGATCAGCATTAAGACCCATGGTTTGTTTTTTTACATATATATTTTCTATTAAATTAGAATCTGAGTTAAATTAAAGCTAGAGAGCCAGACAATGTTCTAATTGAGAATATCTTACCGTTGTGGGTTTCGCCAGTCTCAGTTTCTGTTTCAGTTTGATGAACAGGTAGTGGACAGCTAAACCACTCACTATGAGGAATGCTACCTTACAACCTGCATACAGAACTTCTAGAGACTCTTTGGAGAGTCCCAAGCCAGTAAAACAATGGCATGCTTGAAACATCAAATCACGAAAACAGTTAGATTCCTCTTGAGTCGCCAGTAGTTCCAGATCCTGTGGAGTCATTTCCCAACCAACTCTTGCCCAATCTGGTCGTTCACAAAAGCCAGTAACATCTTGAAACAACAAGACTGTCCAAAGGAGAAAAACCTGACAAGGACCTTGAGAAAACATTCTGTGAAATTTTCAGCAAGAAATGTCTTCTGCTAATTGATGTTCCCTGTGTAGGAACCGTAGCAAATAACCGTAGCAAATACACGTTGTCTAAAACAAGATTCAAATAAATCTTTCCATCATGACCAAGCTTTCAGCCTGAGCACTGGAGAGATTTGAATGCAGGCAATATAATCAACCCATCAGCTGGGGGAGGGTTCAGTGATGTCATAAAGGGGGATCCTGATCTTTATATATGACAGCTTCGATGATGTCATTATGATTGCAAGATTTTTCTCAGTAGCACTTTTCTCAGTGCAATGTTCAAAATCTTACTTTATATTTGTCAGATGATGCAGGGGGACATGGGTGGCGCTGTGGTCTAAACCACTGAGCCTCTTGGACTTTCCACAGTTTGAATCTGTGCGATGGGGTGAGCTCCCATTGCTCTGTCCCAGCTTCTGCCGATCTAGCACTGGACCCCCTGATGGGTCAAGATTGGCCGGCAGGCTGTAAATTCCACATTCCTACCCAAAAATATATCAGATAACATCCATGGGATGCTGAAACTAGGCACCAACAGAGTGAATCTCAGATTCCCAAAGAGATTGACATGCGCAGGCCATCTAAGGTAGCAATCCTATCCACTGATTTCTGGAAGCAAAACCTATTTCAGGCATGTGCAACAGGTAGATCGTGATCTATCGGTAGATCACTGGACGTCTGTGGTAGATCACCGGTACATCAGTGGCTCCCCCCAAAGAAGCACAACAACTTTGGCTCCCCTAAAAAAACCTCAACGTCTTTGCCCTGCACCCCTAAAATGACCTGAACCACCAAAACAGGGCTTTCCTTCCTAAAAAAAGCTCAACAACTTTGACCTGAACCCTCCAAAAGAGGGTAGATCACTGCCAATTTTTAACTCTGTGAGTAGATCGCAGTCTCTTGGGAGTTGCCCACCCCTGCTATAGCATATCATTAATCATAAGAGGCTGTCACTGCCACTTCCAGAGTGAAACTTTTAAGGATCAAGTTGCAAAGAGATATACTTATAGTGACAGCAAGGTTAAGCACCTCAGTGACAACCCTGACATACCACCATAGTGTGTATGAAACCCACTGGTAAGACATTGGAACTATTAAATAAAATGGTCAACTGTATGTGTTCTCTGTGCCATCTTGACAAGAGGTAAGGATTGTTTTAACACACAAAGAATGTAGGCGGGTGCTGGAATGGTCATCTAGGTGGACTCAATCATTCTCCAGTACCTTCACAGGGATACAAATTTTCCAGTGAATAAATCTACTGTTAAGGGGTGAGATATATTTTATGTCTGGAAAGATATAAAATGAACATTGATCTTTCGTGGTCAAGGTTCAAAGGAGATCCTGGACTTGAGATCCATAAGGTGGCAGGAAACAAAGCAAAGAGAAATCTGCTGCATCAATTTGCATAAAAAACTTGAGCAATTTTTGGAAGGGTTGGAGGAATGTGCCAAAATACTGCCTTTCAAAGAACGAGAGGCAGTTTCTAACTCTTTGAAAATGCAAGAGATTTCCAAAGTGGGACAGAAAGAAAGCATCAAAGTAGTAGAGTTAAAAGCCCGTAAAATCCATTTTCTTTCACACGGAAGATCATTAAAAAGTTGCTGTGGATAATATTGCCTTTCGAAGCCGGGAAATTGGGCCACCACCCTATTATTGCCACCTGCAGAACTCACAGTGGCAAACACATTTCAGCCTATTATTGCATTTCTGACTGCAGCAAGAGGGTGCCAGCTTCCTAATCCCTATAAATCTCAATGATCAGATTGAAGATCACCTTCTTTCTTGGGTTTCCAGTGCTGAAATTACAAATATAAACGGTATTGATTTGAGAATGTGAGATGGGGTGAAAAGTACTGCAAATGATGTGTGCTTTTATATGGTAGCATGCCATGTATGTTATGACTAGGGTACTTCTACCATAAAAAAGTTTATGAGTACTACCCTGCTTTTCGAGATGAACACCACTGATGAGAGAAGCTTCAAATTAATGACACTGCAATCGTATGCATGTTTATTTGGTCACCAGTCCCTCGGTGTTCAGTGTGGCTTATTCTCTTGTCAGTACGCTTAGGATTGCAATCTAAGAGGATATTTCACAAAGATATGGAAGTCTCCTAACCTGTTTTAGGGGTCATTTATGAAAAATATCTACAGTTTTAAATCATCTTAAATTTTAATTGTCTTGCTCTTTAGATTGAGTTGGTTAAAATTCATATTTATCTCTTGGCTATTAAATATAATATTGGTGATAAAATAATGTGAATACACAGTTTGCTGATAAAACGAGTGTGGAGAGTTCGTATTGTTTGTGGACCTTGAAATTCCAAACCAAGATATCTTGAGTCCTCTTTAGGACTCAACTGAAGTCTAGCTCAAAAGAAGCTAAACAATGGAAAGGCAGAGGAACCATGAAAATTCTTCCAAAGCCAACTGTGACTTTCAGTCACTTGCTGCCAGAAGATGCGGCCAATGGATGGTGAACATGCATATAAATAAATAAGTTCAAGGGCCATTGACCAGTAGGAACTGCAGTACACATGCGAAGTTCCACATGTGAAAGCGTTCTCCACTGTTTTCTATTAGCAGGGGAATGCTTTGGGTACACGATGGGGAATTAAGATGCAAGCATGATATGGCTTCACAACAGAGAAGTTTCTGTGATCTCAGGCTTCTGGACCACCTCTGAACAAATAGGACTCCGTTGTTTTTCCATCAGAGATTTTTTTTTTTTTTAGAAAACCTGTCCCAGACTTGGGATGTCATGAAGCTGGAGCAAAATTACATGACTATGAAGAACAAATGCCTTCTTTTTCAGCTGTTTCCTTTGCAAATGGAACCCCTTCCTCAGAAATGCAAGACACAATTAGCTCCCTCTGGGAGACAGCAGCCTCCATTTTTAGTCTAATACAGGTATGGGTGGTTGTGCTATCTTGAACTGATATATTTTACTTCTGTTATTCCAATGGTGGTTATCTTGTCAATATTTAATGTGGATTGAAATTATATTCAGTGTTGTAAGCCACCATGGGAAACTATTGTCTTTTGAATGTTGGTGAATAAATTTAATAAATAAATAAGCCAGTATGGAGGCTCATTGCAAATGTCAATAATTATTTGCTTTAATTTCCTACATGAAAATAACTGTAGATTATGTCACATGATGAGCCATGCAAAAAACACTTCCAGGCATATCTGCAACTGAGCGTCCTTTCGGCTTTGGGCCAGCCACTTCATCAGCTCTGAATCTACTTGTACTTGTCCTCAACGCTCTTCCCCAGTAGCATGTTGGACGCCTTCCGACCTGAGGGGCTCATCTTCCAGCGTCATAACTTTTATATGCCTGTTGTCTTTGTCCATGGAGTTTTCTTGGCAGGGATACTGGAGTGGCTTGCCAGTTCCTCCTCCAGGTGGATCACGTTTGGTCCAAACTCTCCACTATGACCTGTCCATCTTGACCTGTCCATAGCTTCCCTGAGTAATTCAAGCCCCTTCGCCACGACAAGGCAGTGATCCAGGAAGGTGCAAAAAATATTAACATCCCATTTTTAATTTGCAAAGCATTATAAGGTAGCATGCTGATTGCTTGTGTATCAAATATATTTGAGGCAAAGGGAAAAAATACTCTGTTGTTGCCATCCGGGGATGACTTTTTCCACTTATCTTGCCCTACAGCCCCAAGGGGCTTCATAAAGAAACTTTCCAGAAGAGGAAGGAGGGAGAGACTCTGGTTGCGCTCAAGGGGTGGTAACTTTCATCTATGTTGCCTACTTTCCTGCCTTCGGAGCCCTTATAAGGGAGCTGAATAATGGATATTTTGATATGACCTATTAGCAAGCAGTATGCTTAGTTAAATGTGCATATATGCTAAATGAACTATTAACAGCTTTTTTATTTTTTAATGCATTGCAGCGATATTATATATCTTATTTCTTATTGTTATATTACTGAATTTAGACTGATTTTTTTCTGATTTTTTTTTCTCCCCTGAGAACCACTTTGAGCTCAGATTTACTTGTGGAGCATATGGTATATAAATAAATTGACAATGACAAAATATATTTTATTTAGAAAGATTCATAGACCATGCAAAGGTGTGTGTAATAAAATGATCAGCAAAACGCAGATTAAAACAGCAAAACTGTGTTTGTTTTTTTTAAGTTTACCTACATTAATTATCAATATTAAACAGATAAAATTGATGAACCATTTAAAAACAAATAACTGAATTATATGTGGTACATTGGAACAAATAGAGAAGCTCACTTGGCAAGTAAATGGGATTAATCATCCTGTTATGAGAAATTGCCAGGTTACTTAAGGCAGAAAGATATTATCTGCTTGTTTTAAAAGGAAACGCATCTGAAGATGAAACTACAATATTTCACACAATCTCAACATTCCAATAGTCCTCTTGTTTGCGGAAAAGCAGTGTTGGGAATAGATGCTTTTTCTTGAAAAAAGTATTGGAGAAGGAAATGCTTAAGGCTTTCTCCACCTGTTGTCTCCCTCCATTAGTTCCAGTTGCAGGAACACACAAACATCTGGAATCCAAGAAGGCGAAAGCAACATGGGAAGAGCTGCAGCAGAAAAGGGGGAGAGAGAAAGGGTTAAGGGCGCCAATTTGGCACCCCTTTCAGTGGGTTTGCAGCTTTGCTCTGCCACCTCACTGTCCCAGTAAGCAGTTGTTGGGAGGTCAGGTGTGTGCAGCTGCCCTACCACACAGTGCTCTATTAGCAACAAGGTATTCACCTAGTGGATTGTTTGCTTGGATAGGGAGAACAATTTAGCCTGTGCGTTCTCTAAAGCAGGGGTGGCAAATTCTTCAGACTGTGTTGGACTCCAACTCCCGAGAGCCCCAGATGGTTCATAGTCAAGGACAGTGGGATTGTAATCCAGCAACATCTGGAATATCATGGGTCCCCCATCACTGTTCTAAAGCCAAAGGAACCATTAGAAAGAAGATGTATTGTTTGAAAGTTTGGGTGAGAAAAATGTAAGTGATCAACAGACGTATTGGTGTGGCCAATGGCAGCTCTTTGAGGGGAAATGGTTGGAATTTAAATAACTTCATAGAAAGGGGTGCAATTAATGGGAAGGGGAGTGTTAGAGGTTGATGAGCCCTTTTAAAGCTAAAACAGGGGACGTGGAGGAGACAGCTGTCAGAAAACATGAAACAGAACTATTATAATGGGAAAAAGAAATGTTTATTTTATTAATCGCTTTAGGGGTCTTAACAAACGTCTATAATTTTAAGCTTATGTTATTCTTTTATTTTAACGGACTTTGTTGAAACAAGAGGAGCTGTCAGTTAGCAACTAAACAAAACGAGTTAAGCTCTAGTTCTTTGTTCATTTGTAAAGTACCAACAATTGTTTGAAAGTATGAAGGTCCGTGTGAGGAGCTTATCTTTATTCCCCGTTCCCATCATGCCTTTTTAAACTGCAAATAATTTGCCATCCTGTTTTGTGCAGATATGCATTGCATTCCTCATCCTGTGTGAACTACAGAAAATCGTTACATGCTTTTCTTTAGGCTAACTTTAGAGAGATATTTCCTATTTGCAACTTTAATTACCAAAGATCAAATTTCCAGGTAGGAACAGATTGCCTAAGACTGCAGAGAAGTCTAAACTGTGAGAAATTTGGGGCAGGCTTATGCACAACAATAAGTGTTTCCTTAAAACTAAATAACTAAATAAAAAAATTCCCTGTTCCTTAAAACTGTTTGCCATCTTTTTAAAAGAGCAATGAGGCAGAGGATTAAAAATCAAAACAGAATTTCACTTTCAATATCACCAACACTTTCCTGTTAAACAAAAGTTACAAAATATAGCTATCTGTAATGCACAATATTTTTGATGGCTATTGTACAAAAAGTAAAAGGAAGGGTACTTTCTCTTTTTACTACTTTGTCAATAAGAGAAAAGTTTCTCTCTTATTTACAGCCAGGTATCTTTAATAGGAGGACTGTAAAACACTGTGACCCAAAGAACCACACCAGAACCTTCCAGCCATTTATCCTGGTCTTCCAAGTACTTCATATTCTCCTGTCTCTCCAGGAGACATATCAAGCACACACTGAGAAAGCGCTAATGGACCAGGTTTG
Organism: Lacerta viridis; assembly: GCA_900245905.1. Classification (NCBI taxonomy): domain Eukaryota; kingdom Metazoa; phylum Chordata; class Lepidosauria; order Squamata; family Lacertidae; genus Lacerta; species Lacerta viridis. Next base: position 34,337 of record OFHU01002644.1, on the reverse strand, counting down.
GCTTGATGTGTCACAGCAGATCTGCTGTAGCATTTGGATTCTCGGGATTTTAGACAGGCCATGCTGTGGCAATATGGCCAACTGATAGCCAAGGTTACAGGTAGGTAGCTGTGTTGGTCTGCCATAGTCAAAACAAACAAACAAAAAATCCTTCCAGTAGCACCTTGTTGTTGTTCAGTCGTTCAGTCGTGTCTGACCCTTCGTGACCCCATGGACCAGAGCACGCCTATCCTTCACTGCCTCTCGCAGTTTGGCCAAACTCATGTTAGTAGCTTCGAGAACACTGTCCAACCATCTCATCCTCTGTCGTCCCCTTCTCCTTGTGCCCTCCATCTTTCCCAACATCAGGGTCTTTTCTAGGGAGTCTTCTCTTCTCATGAGGTGGCCAAAGTACTGGAGCCTCAACTTCAGGATCTGTCCTTCCAGTGAGCACTCAGGGCTGATTTCCTTAAGAATGGATAGGTTTGATCTTCTTGCAGTCCATGGGACTCTCAAGAGTCTCCTCCAGCACCATAATTCAAAAGCATCAATTCTTCGGCGATCAGCCTTCTTTATGGTCCAGCTCTCACTTCCATACATTACTACTGGGAAAACCATAGCTTTAACTATATGGACCTTTGTCGGCAAGGTGATGTCTCTGCTTTTTAAGATGCTGTCTAGGTTTGTCATTGCTTTTCTCCCAAGAAGCAGGCGAGACCAACTAAGTTTGTTCTTGGTATGAGCTTTCATGTACATTGCATGCACACTTCTTCAGATAGCCAAGGGAAAGCATAGCCAAGTAGGCCTTGTTTCACCTGGATTGAAAGTGTTCAATGTATAGCAATAGAACGAATGGTGGTTGAAAGGCCTTCAAAATGGTCTTGAACGTGTCTTTGTTCATTCAAAACAGTCTTATTCCCACATCACGCCCCAGTTGCTTTCCATTTCTGCTTATTTTATGCAACACACATCTGGCAATTGCGGTGCAAGGGCATTTATGCCAATGGCATCCTTGAGATAGTTGATATCTGCCAATAGCGGCACAGAATGGAGGTGTTATGGTGGCCATCACCTTCCACCCTGTCCATTTATTGTCGAAAGCTATAAACGTATTAGCCAAAAGAATTTAACAGGAGGCTTAGACTTAATCATAACGCCCTGTTTTTGATGGTTGTGGAAGTGTGGCTTGCATGGTGCATACTTGCTTCTCTGCTGGCCTCTGTTGGTGGGCAGGGGTGTTCTGAGGAGACTCTTCTGTGGGAGAAGGCCCACAGCCCTGGTGGACAGATGCCAATGGAAAGCCCCACAATGGGGCAGGGCATGGGAACCTTGGGACATTCCAGATCTAAAGTCCCACAAATATCCCAAGGGTTCGGATCCTTGATCTGCTCAGCTGCACCGGCCTGGAGCTGGCAGTGTATAAAAAGAAAAGTAAAAGGAAGAGAGAGGTTCTTCGAGGCTGGCAAGCAGTTTGGATGGCGAAGTTAAACTTTGCTTTTTTATATACATTTTAGTAGTACATTTTTGCTCTTACAAAATTCTGTGCCAGTCTACCTTTTGAGGTTGGGGTTTGCATTTGTGTGTGTGTGTGTGTGTGTGTGTGTGTAGTGGTACCATCGGTTACAAACTTAATAGGTTCTGGAGGTCCATTCGTAACCGGAAACTGCTTGTAACATGAGGTGTGCTTTCGCTAATGGGGCCTCCTGCTGCTGCCACACCGGAGCGCAACTTCCGCTTGCATCCCAGGGCAAAGTTCGCAAAAAGGGCATCTATTTCAAGGTTAGCAGAACGTGTTACCTGAAGCATTTGTAAGGGGGACGGTATGTAACATGAGGTACCATTGTATATGTGTACACACACACACACACATTTCACTGAGCTCCAAAGATAATCGAGGAATATTCTAAAGTAAACCAGATGAAGATCACAATTAAGATTCAAAAAGCCAAACTAATTATTTTGCAGCACAGTCAATAACTTCAATAGGAAATTTGAGGAAATTTCTTGATTACCCCAAATAACATTCATGCGGCTACGTTTAAAGAGAGTTTAATATATTCATGGCTGTAAGTGTGATTAAGAAGCTCAGTGAGATTCTGGGTATCACTGAACTAGATATTTTGGAACAAGGACAGACTGAAGGGCAAAATAGGTTCATCGTTAAAGAAAATGCTTGTAAGATTGCTAAATCTATATTCTCAAAAGGGTAGAACATCTAGCAATTTTGACTGCAGTTGGTAATGGATATTATTGACAACCGTTTCTGTCTCTGTAATGGGCACACATGTAATCATCTGTGTTTTGTGAAGATCTTCTTCCTAATCTCAAGTAGTTTGTAGATGATGATGGCCTGCTCCATGTATGCCTATTATCACATTTCTCTTAGTATCAATTGAAGTTCAACTAAAATGGGTCCCATGAGTGGAAGCCCCATTCACTTCAATGACTAGACTGATAATTGACACAATCCCTTAAGACACATTGGCTTCCTTACTCATGTTTTAAAAATGCATCAAGGGTGATGGTCAGAACGGGGTCACATAACTATATCTTTGCAATTAAGGAAAAGTCAGACAGTGATTCATGAAGTCTAGAGAATGTCCTAAGAATTCTGTAGGACATGGAACTTTTATTCAAGCTTGACCTTCTGGTATTACTGAGATGTGCAACTAACCATTTTCTGGCCAGAGGCCATTGCGTGTTTAAAAACTGTGAGTAGGAAAGGGTAAGGTCAGAAGCAGCTGAAACTTCACCCATCACTGCTCCTGCTCCTAAACAAAAGGGATTTACACTATTGATAACACTAGGGGTGACTGTGTTGGATTCTGGAGAAACCTCGTGGCATCTAGCCTAGTGAGCTACTGTCAACACTCAGAATTCAGATCTGTCTTCATGCATAGAAAGGAAAAAGGATATGTATCAATAGTCTATACTGTTGCCAGACGTAAGTAGTCCCTAGACTGGGTTGTCTTGAAATACAGATCTCATCTTTCTGATCTTGCTTGAAGTAACTTCTGCTACACTCCAAGCTCTGACATCCATCTTTATTACTAACTTAAGAACCATGGATTGAATAGCATCTCCAATAAATGCCTGCACGGGTCTCTTCTTAAGTGTGGCTGCTTTTTCTGTTGTTGGGATCCATGTTGCACCACTTATTATCCGTATGGATAATAATAATATGGAGGGGGAAATCAGTTGCTTATGCTTCCCTCTCAAGTTCTAATTTTTTAAATCTCCAAGTCTCCACATTTCTTCATCAGTTTGTGGTCCCCCCTCCCCCTTCTTCTTCTTCAAAGTCCTTATGAAAATTCACCAGCATTTTTGTGAAATATGTATTTCTGTTTGTTATTTTCACTTATATATATAGCACCATGATGGCTTGTGTGGGGAGAAAAGATCAAGTCTCTTCCAGTATATGAAAGCATCATTGACCGGATGCCTGGAGGTGATTCTCACTGCAGCTCAGCAGGCAAATGGCTGTTTAGAAGCTTGAATTGTGGTCATGTTTTTTTGGACTGTATTTTTATATATAATTCAAGAGCTGATGGAATATATTTACCTTTCAGCCTCTCCTCATAAATAAGGCATGTGATGATGGTATTATGTTTCTGGCACATGCTGAAAACCTACTTGTTTGTCCAGATGTTTCCTGGTTCTCAATATTGGCTTGTGTAAATGGTGGAAAGCCACTGTGGTATTATTATGAATTTTATCTTCTCATGGATACGTGTTATGGTTAATACTACTTTCATTGATGATTTTATTATTTTTCTACACTTCTTTAAAATGTTTAAATATCCATCCATCATTTTATTATGGTCATAGACCATCAGTTTACTTAAATATACTGGTAAAAGGGTATGTGAATATTTTAAATAAAATTAAAATAAATAACTACTGGGGAAAACTTTTTAAATATGTATTTTTTATTATTGAGTTTAGCACAAGGCAACTATTTTAAAACTTTTATATACTATGGGGGGTTCAGGAGGTACCCCAACACCTTTCCAAAATCCTTCATTGGTAGAGCATGATTCATGACAGGAGTGAGAAGAAGACAGAAGGCTGAGTCTCAGATTATCACTTCTTTTCCATGGAAGTGGTAGCCAGCTCTTCCCATAGGCCAGTTCCCTCGATCTTGAGAGAGATTTCATAATGAAAAATAAACTGCCTGTGCGTATGTTAAGTGTAATTGTTTAATTGTACATTGAAATGGAAAATAATGCTGGTAAAAGCATAGTGTGGAAAGTTCCATTGCACTAATAAATAAAAGCTCTCAGAGAGCCTAACAGTTAATGATTTAGTAGGGCTGTATATCTGCTGATTGTGTCATGAGATATTTAATTTAGCTCACATGAGAAAGGATTGTATTATGAGTCTCCATTTTGGGTGTGTTAGTAGTTTTTTGTTCTGAAGTAATGGAAGAGAAAGGATGTGCTAATGGAGGCTGAAATGGAGGAGAGGCAGAACTTTGTCTTTAGTTCTGGACAGAAGAAATTCATATTTCTAAGATATTTTTTACTGTACATGATTTTATGCAACTATCTGGATGTAACATTATTTGTTTTGTGTTTGTTTTGACGCACGTTCTGTTAGAATAGCTTTTGAACTGTATTTTTGGATTTGGCAATTTTTATTTCAAGAAGAGTCCATTTTTACTCACCCATATTGCTTCCAAATGCATACGATTAATAACCTCAATAGAGAAAAGGCCTGCTTGTGAGGAGCTATTCATGAGGAAGGAAATTTTAAATAGAAAGAAAGATGTTGTTGGGAAATCACATATAAAAGAAAGCGGCAGGAGGTTGAGGAGCGAAGTCCTGGGTGGCTTTCTCTGGTCACAGGCCCATCTGGCTTTTGTGGAGAAGGAACCAAATGAAAATAATAGTCTCTTTTCCACCAGCTGAGGTTTCATCCCTTTCCTGATGGAAAGGGATTCAGACCACCTCCTCTCTACATTCAACAAACTCATGAAAGGGGTCACAGGGCCCTATTGAGTAGCCCTGCTGCCATGTGCCACACTGCGCTCATGAAAAGGGGCTGAATATTTACTGGCATGTGTTTGGGGATCCTCTATGGAAGAAGAGTAGCCAGCTCAAGCCAGAGAAGTGGGTGCCATAGCTGCCAAACACATTGCTAGCAGGACTACCTCCAGGGTCTGCGACCTCCCTCGGGCTTTTCTTAAGACAGTGGTGGGGTGCTTGTCTGCTGAAGCTCTCTTTGTATCTCCAGCTTACATGTTAGAAAACAAAGAATGGTTTTCAGTCAATGGTAAACAAATCAAATGCTAGAAATGCTTGTTTACAGGGTCCGCGAACTACTGCATGCAGCAAACGACCTTGGAATCTGAAAACATAATCCAGCCTTGCAAGCAATATTGGATTTGTGTCAGGCGCGTAAAATATTTAAAGAAAAATAATAGGAGATCACGGGCAATTCCAGCATACTGTGTGTGATCATTGTCAGCTCTCAGATTTACAGCCCTGCCGTGCTATCTGTGTGGGCATAAACCAGCCAAGTACTTCTCCAGCAGGTACCATAATCATTTTACAGGGCATTTTAAAAAAGGAATATGCAACAAGGACACATTTTCCTCCAGGAAAGACATAAATAACAACTAAGAAGAATTTTGGATGGGAAAGAGTAAAGGCCATTTAGCCTGTCAAAATGAATCTTATCTTCCGTATTTCTTTTCTTTTCTTTTTTTTTAAGTATAACAGATGATGCTTTGTGCATGTTTTTATTTTTCAGAACAATCTTTCCTAACAAGCCTCTAGGCATATTTATTGCTTTTTCCAAAACTCAAAAGCTTTTTAATGCCCAGAATGACAGAATTTCCTCTGTCAGTTGATGTATGTGTGGAGATATGAGGCTCCCCCCTCCCCACTATTACTATCTCATCTTTTCATCGATGAGACAAATCTAAAACTCTAACCATTTCTAATGATGTAATTACAGGACGGTTTTCATTGTCTTTTTCTGGTGATGATAAAGCACATTCACAATTTGGATTCTGGGATTCATCTTTCTTCTGTTTTGGGGGATGACCCCAGACAGTGCAGACCTCTGAAAGAATTTAATCCTGTCCCCTCAGAAACACAAGGAGATAAAAGGTTTGCCTCTTGAGGGTACCGAAATCCCAAGGGAACAGAAAAAGACTATTTATTTATGCAACCACAGCTGCACAGAAGTTATTGGCCCAGAGATGGAAAGCAGATAAAGTCCCTATCAGAGAAGAATGGCAGATCAAGTTGATGGATTCTGCTGAAATGGCTAAAATGGCCGGAAGAATCAGAAATCGGGAAGACTAAAATTTTAATAAGAAATGAGGAAAAATTATAACCATTCTAAACAGTTAAAATTTGTAGGATTAAACAGTTAGTAGGATTGCAATATCACTTGTAGTTTAATGGTGAATTTTGGATACATTGGAGAGGTAAAAGATTTGGATTATTATAAAAGAGGCAGGAGGAAATGATTAAGAATAGGACACACGAAGGGGAGGAGGGAAGTCCAAGAGATTCCTTGGAATCTTGTTTTTATGTTGTATGTTGGATATATGACTGAAAATTTTTAATCTGAAAAACCAAATTTATTTTTTTAAAGGAAATAGAGATGTTCTGTTCTACATCAGGAAGTTTCTCCCATATTTGATCTCCTGCACGCATAGAGTCATATGCGCATCGAAATCGGTCACATTGAGCAAATTACAACCTCTCTGCCTCACCTACCTCACAGGATTGTTGTATGAGGGAAGGGATCGTGTACAACACCTTCAACAGATAAATGGAATGAATTTTCACTGTAAGCTGCCTTGAGTCCCTGTCAGGGAAAAAGGCAAAATCATCATCATCATAATAATCAGTAATTGAAATCATGAGAATGATCGGGAACATACCAGAGAGTAAATCCTATTGAACTCAGTGGGACCTAGTTCTGAGAAAAATTGCTTAGGATTGCAGTGAGAGGCTGCACAGAACTTACTCAGTTACCTGGAAGTGAGCTCCATTGAATACAGTGGACTTACTTCAGAGTAGACAGTGTAAGGCTCCATTTACAATAAAGGAATCAAAACTCCAGACGTTTCCTTTAAAAATTGCTGGCTACCGAAGTATTGCAATTAAAATAATAATAAAGTGGATTGGTGACCTTTTCCTTCAAATCATAGGAATTGTATGCCTGCTTCACCATTTCCTTCTTTTGGTGCAGGTATTTTATTTTTAGTATAATCAGGACTCCTTTCTTGCAGCTACACACACTCACACGCCACTTTTATTTGTTCTCTGAGATGTGTAGGGGAGAAAAAAGGGAAATCGGGACATTCTGGGGTCAAATCAGAAATTGGGAGGGCTTCTGTAATTCCGGGACAGTCCCTGGAAAATTGGGACACTCGTAGGGTGTGCAACCTTTATTGATGCACACCACATGAAACCATAACGAGGTACATATATGTTTAATCAAAGCTTAAAGAGACACAAGGTACTGCATTCTTACACAGACAGGGTGCCCTGAGCATGTTAATTCCATGCCAGAATCCGTGGCTTTGCCCTAGATTCCAGTGTGTACAGAATTCTGTCCCATCTCTAGCCAGCCTAAGCTACTAGTCAACACCTTATTACATTCATAAATCATGCGGTGATAAGTTTGCAACAAAGACTTGTAGATTCCAAAAGAAATCTTCTCTGTGTCGGTGAAATAGTTAGTAAATCTTGTGTTCTTTCTTCCTGTGACTATAAAAATGATAATAATAAAGCGTGTTCTCCCTTAAAAGAGAGCACGGGTTGCAGGAGGGTTAAAGGAGCAGCTCCCAGTTGCTGGGCAGTTTTTGGTTTGGCCACAGCTAGCGATTGGTTGGGGCGAGTCGCTGGGGAGTTGGGTATGTTGCCACTTGATGATTGACAGGTGCTGCCTATAAAACCTGTGTTTGTGAAACTCTAGTTTCACTTTTGCTGCGTGCAACGGATCTCCCGCCCGCCCTCCCTAACTTTAGGGAATGGTGTCCTGCTGCTTGACCTTGCTATGCCTGTCATGGGGTTGTCTGCTTTGGAGCAGGAGCCTGGTAGGAATTTGTCCAAGTGGCTGATTGGCTTTTGTCACTGGTTTTGCCTACTGCGTAGCAAATCGTCACAACTTGTAAGGTTGGCGGTTAGGCATTGGTTAAAATTGCTTGCACTAGGGGTCAGGATAGGCTGGGCCTGCCCCTAGTAATGCTGCTTCAGGGGTATGGATAGGCTGGGCCTACCCCTGAATGCGCTGGGCAGGGGTATGGAATTGGCTGGGCCTACCCCTGCAAAAAGGGTATTCTGTTAAAGGAATCCAGGGGCTCTTCTTGCTTTTGTCCACCCCCACCTCAAGTGGTGGGGGGCTAGGGCCACGCAGAGTCCTTGGGAGCATTTGGGGGAGAACCGTGGGTCGTGGCCCGACTCCGTTTTCTCCCTTAGGTGTTTACCCTTTCTGACTTCGCCCAAAAGCGAATGTCAGCTGTCCCATGGCTGGGGGGACAGTAGTCGGAACCAATGCCTAAGCAACCACTCACATTGGCTGTATTTAAATAAAGTTGTGGCCAAAATTATGCCAAAAACCTTAAACTAAAATTACTGTGTGATGTCTGAGTTACTGGGGTGGGAGCTGGCCAGAAGCCTCGACATGCAAAGAGAATTTCTATTTCAGGTGGAATTGCCAATAATCAGGGTAAGATAAAATTATATCTGGAAATGAAATCTATATTGATTTCCCGTCAGGACACACTATATGATTATTATTATTTTTTAATGGAAAGGAGGATAGCATCTAATTCTAGAGAATCTTTTTTTAAAAATAAAATAAAACAGGGCAGTTTAATATTGGATCAATACCTTGGAATAAACGTTGTAAAACATTTGAACGTTGGAATTACTCTACTACAGAATTAGATAAAAAGGCTATAATCTGTAAGTAAAATGAGATTTTGCTTGAAGAAAGTGTAAAGTTATCACTGGAGGTAAAGCAGGCACTAGCTTAATCAACGAATAGCCTAGTCTGGGGAGGCCAGGCCAGGCCAGAGCTGGAGATTTTCAGTTCCAGGTAGATACCCATTGGCATCACCTGACCTTTGCAATGTGCTCTGGGCATCTGTATTGGTACTGAAATTCAGCAGAGGAGAGGTCTCAATTGTCCTTAAGGCTATAAATGGGGTTTCATTTCAACTCTCCGTGTGCCGAAAGACTGTGGCCATCCTGCACAGCACTACTATTTCATGCTGTTGACAGATATGTATGCCATATCTGCTACTGGACGCATGTTTCCCATCTTAGTTCAGGAAACGTGAAGTATGTGTGAAAATGCCACTCATTGGCCACTAAACTTGACCTGTAATGATATTCTTAATGAATGCACAGGGCTATACTCAGCTGAAAGATCTGTATGAAATTTTGAGTGAAATTAATTTAAAGAAGATTAGTATATTTTCTCAAGAGGGTTTTGCACATCTCTCTTATCCAGCAAACTGACAGAGCTGCATCTGGTTCACAATCCTATTGAAAGTTGTTTGGTTTATTGTTTTATGTGCTTCATGAAAAACCGTAGCAGGAATTTAATGCTTCCTGATCTTAACACACACACAAATTAAAAATATTGGAAGGAAGACTGTGTGCAAGTGAATAAATGTCAGTGATAAAAATGATGAAAACGATGGAAAGAAAGCAAAAATTTTTTTATAAAAAATGAATTATTTGATTAGAGAATTAAATGTGTATGGGGGATGGAAGATGAATAAAGATTCAGAAAAATATAGGAAGAAAAGGAATTTGTAAGAAAATGAATTTAGAAGAGTTTGGATTTGATATCCCGTTTTATCATTACCCGAAGGAGTCTCAAAGCGGCTAACATTATCATTTCCCTTCCTCCCCCACAACAAACACTCTGTGAGATGAGTGAGGCTGAGAGACTTCAGAGAAGTGTGACCAGCCCAAGGTCACCCAGCAGCTGCATATGGAGGAGCGGGGAAGCGAACCTGGTTCACCAGATTATGAGTCTATTGTTCTTAACCACTACACCACACTGGCTCTCACAGGAACAGAAAGGGATAAAACAATACCACTTAGCATTTATATTGCTATGAGTTGTGGGTGCCAGGGTTTGTGGGTTCCAGATTCCCGTCAATTCCTGGGTCTGATAGGTGTTAGAATTTAATCAATGCTCAGAGTGTTCAAAATGGCTGCCAGACACCGGGTTTAGCAAAGTGGCCAAACCAGGTTCCTGTGTTCAAGAAATTACTACGGAGATCAGCCATTAACCAAAGACAAAGGGAAGGTAATGGGCCATTAGGAAAGCCAGAGAGAGGAGACTCTGGGCCAGGTGGAAAATGGGAGGCACCCCCACCCCCCGCTGCCCCTGAGCTCTAAGATAGTTAGTAGAGACAAAGCAGAGTAGAATTTAGGAATGTAGTTGTGAACTGAAGGAAAATGAGGCAGTTTGTTAAATGCACCAAACTGGAGTCAGAGTGAGAGCAATTTGCGTGTGAAGACCCCCCCAAACCACCCCCAAAATAAGACACAATAGACACAGAATATTCGTTTAAAATTTCTGGCAATAATTTGGCCACAACTTTATTGATTAGAGTGTGTGAGTGGTTGCTTAGGCATTGATTCCCGACTACATGAACCTGCACAGAGGCAGGAACAGGACTGACACTGGGCACCACCAGAGGTCAGTAAGGGAAAACATTCTGGGAGAGCAAGAAGCTGGGTTCAGTCTCACAGCTCACCCCAGATGCTCCCAGGGGCTCTGGGGTGGCCCTAGCCCCTAGATGGGGTTCGGACAAAAGCCAATGGAGCCCCTGGATTCCTTTAACGGTAATCCCTAGCAGGATCAATGAAGGGGCAGCACAGCCAACCACGTGTCCTCCCCAAAACATTGAACCAATGCCTAACCGCCAGCCTTACAAAGTTGTGATGATTTGCTACATGGTAGGCAAAACCCAGTGGCACCAGCCAATCAGCCAAATGGGGAAATTCCTACCGGGCCCCTGCTCCAAAAACAGACAACCTCTAGACAGGCATAGCAAGATCAGAAGAACAACCCTAAGATTAGGGAGGGAGGGCAAGTGATCTGGTGCACGTTGCGATAAAGGGGAAGCTCCACATGATGTGCAACGGCTTAAATAGCCCCTTGGTTGCCAATCAGAGTTCCAGCAAGCCAAATTGTACCCCAGCAACCGAGGGGCATCCAATGGGGGGTTGTGGCTATCCAAACGGTCCTGCCCCAACAACAAGCAGGCAGTTTAGGAGCTCTCCCCACAACATGTGCTCTCTGTGATGGAGGACACGATTTCAGAGAGCCATGGCTGATTGCTTCTGGAATCTAAGGCTGCTGCGGCTATGGGAGAAACAAGAACCTCTTGAGGTATCAATGCTGTAAGCCCCTCCAGTTGTTGTTGTTTAATCATTCAGTCATTTAGTCATGTTCGACTCTTCGTGACCACATGGACCAGAGCACACTAGGCACCCCATCCTCCACTGCTTCCCGCAGTTTGGCCAAACTCATGCTAGTCGCTTCGAGAACACTGTCCAACCATCTCATCCTCTGTCGTCCCCTTCTCCTTGTGCCCTCCATCTTTCCCAACATCAGGGTCTTTTCTAGGGAGTCTTCTCTTCTCATGAGGTGGCCAAAGTACTGGAGCCTCAACTTCAGGATCTGTCCTTCCAGTGAGCACTCAGGGCTGATTTCTTTAAGGATGGATAAGTTTGATCTTCTTGCAGTCCATGGGACTCTCAAGAGTCTCCTCCAGCACCATAATTCAAAAGCATCAATTCTTCGGCGATCAGCCTTCTTTATGGTCCAGCTCTCACTTCCATACATCACTACTGGGAAAACCATAGCTTTAACTATACAGACCTTTGTCGGCAAGGTGATGTCTCTGCTTTTTAAGATGCTGTCTAGGTTTGTCATTGCTTTCCTCCCAAGAAGCAGGCGTCTTTTAATTTCGTGACTGCTGTCACCATCTGCAGTGATCATGGAGCCTCCAGTTGTATATATGTGTAAATAAACCATATATCCTAAAGACACCACATTTTCTGCTGTGCCTCATTTCCAAAGGAAACACGAACCCTAGATAAATACCTCGACCCCTGGAATCTCACACAGCTCTGAGTCTGGGCTGCTGTGCAAGACGATTGCTCAATTGCTGCAAAACAATCCTGTGAGGCATCGCTATCCCCAAATTGCTATGCAAGGAACTAAAGAAAGCACTAAATTGTGGCAAGGAGGCGGGCAGTATCTGCTGTATCCAGACCAGAAGGTCCTTTGCTTTTAAGTCTCCGCGAATCAGGTGACAGTGAAGACAGACCAACGTTTTATGTGTGGTGGGAACAGCTTTTGGCTTGCTGGAGGCTTTATTTAGCTTTCACAGTGTTTTTCCAGCACTGCACATCAAAATAATAAAATAGTAATGTAATAAAATTCTAAAGACAATTACGCAACCAGGGTATCAGTACAAGTTTGACTCACTGGAGCTTTTACTCCCAGAGATGGAGAGAACAGATACCTCCTTAGCTGCAACACAGCTGGAGGGTAGGGAATGGTAGAGGCTGGGGGAGATACATGAATGCACAGTAACAGATCTGTTCCTGCCATAGCAACTAATTAAAAGGGATCACTGCAACCACTGAAACATTAACTTCTTAGCTCTCAAGGTTCTGATACTTTTCAGTGCCTCGCTGGCCAAAATTAACAAATTATTCTCTGACTTTTGTAAATGATTGTGCCAGTTGTGCTTCCTACATTCCAGAAATAAATAAACGACATGCTAGAGAAAAATCAACTTCCACATCCGCAAACCTAATGATCCTGCAATTTTATATGCCTCTGTCTTCTAGTGAAACAAATGGTACAAATAAATTTAAGGAAGACTCTAGGGGAAGATAGGTACCCAGTGGATTTCTCCGAGCGCATTCCGGATAACTGCTTCCCCTTTTCCTATTATTAACATTTCATAAAAATATATGAAGGTACAGTGTCCTTTTATGGAAACAATAATGGTGTTATGTATCAAATATAGCTTTGCTTCATTAGTACCACTCTTTTTCATTGCCCTCCTAACGAATCCTCTAAAGTAATTAATATCACCAAGAGATGCCCATTAGGGATATTAGCTTCATTAAGTATCTTGTGCGCTTATTTACTTGGAAGCAAGTCCCATTGCTTTCCATAAGCTCTTACTTTTCAGTAAATGCCCTTTTGGACCAGAGCCTAGGAAATGTTGAATACCTACTGTAAGCAATTTACTTCAGTATAAAGTCTCCTTCCTATGTCACAAGCATCTGGTTGGCTAATTTTGGCTAATTTCCTTGACATCCCTAACCCCTGGAAGGGGATTGGACAAAAGCATGGCGAGCACTTGGATTCCTTTAATGGAATACCCTATCACACATTGGGAGGGGCAGGGGCAAGGGACTCCACCACAACTTGAACCAATGCCTAACCGCCAAACCTTACAAAGTTGTGACGATTTGCTACACGGCAGGCGAAACCCAGGGGCACCAGCCAATCAGCCAAATGGGAAAATTCCTACCAGGCCCCTGCTCCAAAACAGACGACCCACGATGGCATAGCAAGGTCATAATGAACCCTGGTGGGTGGGTGATCCGATGCACGAGACGAAAAGAGGAAGCCCAACACAACGTGCAGTAGTATAAATAGGTTCCCTGGCTGCAAATTCTCTCAACCCCATTGGCCAGAATTACCCCAGCAACCGAGGGACCCAATCGGGTTGTTGTGGCTATCCAAACGATCCCACCCACACAAACGTTGAAGTCAGTCTTGGTGATCTCACCGCAACACGTGCCCTCTGTGATGAGGACACGATATATAACATTACACTTAGTTAGATGCATGTGCATGCGCCATTCCTTGAAAAGCAGTCATTACATTGTTTGATAAACCAATATGGCTGAAAAGCAAATTGTGATATGGCTTGAAGGTAATCTCTTCAAAGAACAACAATTCCACTAGGCATCCTCAGGGATTTGGGGGTGCTCAGAATATTCTTTTGGATCTCATCTCGTATATTAAATGTTCACCTTTATCTTTCATCAACAGAGTGGTAGATCTTAGGCCGCACGGCCCAAAATCCACCTCTGATCTGGTACACATAGTGTTTCATTTTTGCCCATTCATTTTAATTGTGGCCTAGCCACCATGTTGATGAAACAACAGGACCAACATTAGAAATAATGAAAGAGAACCTAAAATACCACAGAACAACCAGCCAGTGGTACCTCTGTTTACGAACGCTTCTGGTTATGAACGCTTCAGGTTACGAGCTCCGCTATCCTAGCTACTCTGCTCCTGGTTGCGAACTTTGCCCCAGGATGCAAACGGAAATCGTGCACCAGAGGCAGCGGGAAGCCCCATTAGCAGAAGCACTCCTCAGGATAAGAACGGTTTCGGCTTGAGATGGCGAGATTAACCGTGAAAATTCAGAACCAGCAGGACCAGACTTTCCAGAAGGAATGGAAGAAGTTTTTGATATATTTGGAAAGCAACTGTAACCAATTGACATCGCTTGTAGGGTTAAAAAGAAGTTTTGTAAGGGGTAATATATAAATCATTGTGAAAAGAATTAAGAATAGGTATTAAGATTTGAATTAATAGCAATAACTGTAGTAACAAAATGCATAATTAGAAAAGATTTTAGAAAACCATCAGTTGAGGTTGAAGGAAGTACTAGGCTGTGATAGCCAAAGATTTGGAAATGATGTTTAAAATAATGATGTGCTGGAAAATATGTGTAAAAACCAATAAAAATTATTATTAAAAAGAAGAAGAACAGTTTCAGCTTAAGAACGGACCTCTGGAACGAATTAAGTTCGTAACCAGAGGGGCAGGGAAAAAAGCCCAGAATAAAATTTAAGATTTTGACAGACTCTAAAGAGAGAGGAGGCTTTGCCCTGCCGGACTTAAAGATTTATTTTGAAGCAGCGGCCTTTTGCTGGTTGAAGGATTGGTTTAAATTGGAGAACGTTGATGTGCTGGACTTGGAAGGATTTGATAACGTGTTCGGATGGCATGCATACCTTTGGTACGACAAGGTGAAAGTCCACAAAACTTTTAAGAATCATATAATTAGGAAAGCTTTGTATCAGGTTTGGACAAGATATAAAGACTTGTTAGAGAGAAAGACTCCTAGATGGATCTCACCAGTGGAGGCTAAGGCTTATAAGAGACCGAACATGTCTGCAAGTTGGTTAAGATATGTGGATATATTGCAGCAGGACGGTGACTCAATTAAGTTGAAAAGTTATGATCAAGTAAAAAGTCAAGTCACCGACTGGCTGCAATACCACCAAGTGCATGAGGTATTTAAATCGGACAGGAAAATTGGTTTTCAACTGGAAAAATCAAAACTGGAAACAGAACTGATTGAATCGAACTCTAAAAACCTTTCCAAGATGTATAATTTGTTGCTAGAGTGGCATACGAAAGATGAATTGGTAAAATCGACAATGATAGATTGGGCGAAAGATGTGGGTCATAATATTATGATGGACGACTGGGAGAGACTGTGGCAGAAAGGTATCAAATTTACAGCTTGCAATAGCTTAAGAGAAAATATAATGAAAATGCTGTATAGATGGTATCTGACACCAGTTAAGTTAGCTAAGATGAATTCTAAAATGTCTGATGTGTGTTGGAAATGTAAGTCTACGAAAGGTACCTTTTTTCATATGTGGTGGTCATGTCCGGGAGTGAATGCTTTCTGGGATAAGATTTATAATGAGCTTAAAAAGGTAATGAAAATTACCTTCAGTAAGAAACCAGAGGCATTCCTTTTGAGCATGACTAATGAAGAGATACCCAGTCAGGATAGAATATTTTTTATGTATGCCACAACAGCGGCTAGAATTTTATTGGCAAGAACTTGGAAGGGTGAAGAGATCCCAACAGTAGAAGAATGGACTATATGGAACTCGCTGAACTGACCGCTAGAATCCGAGACCAGAGGGAGGAGACGGTGTCGCAGGATTGGAAGAAATTTAAGGACTATCTACTTAAATGTGTAAAACTGAATATTTGAATATTTGAGCAGAATTAACAAGAAGAATCGGCTTTAGCAGGTGGAAGTGAGATAAAATTGTTTTGAATAAATTTTTTGTGAGAAATGATTTAATTGTAAAAGAATATCTTAAGATAGTGATTATAAGACATGATTTATATAAGATTAAGTAATTTTAAAGAATATCTAAAGACTATTAAGGAATATGATAAAAGTTAAGGGAAAAAGATATAAAGCTACTTAAAATACTTATATGATGGTGAAGGCAGTGGAGGGAACAGGGGAAGTCCCCATAGCAGAGAAGTTTGAAACAAGAAAAGTACAAAGATAGTGTTATTTTAGGTTTGTATTTGATTTTCTTTGTTTGAGGTTGTTGTTATTGTTTTTATAATTGTTTATTGTTTAATATGTATTGTGTTTTTAAGTTTATGCTTATGTTTATGTAATGTCTTTTTTCTTTGTCTTATTGGAAAATAATAAAAACTTTTTTTAAAAAAAAAAAAGTTCGTAACCAGAGGTACCACTATAGACGAATACATAGGAGTATGTAGTGTCTCACAATAGGGGAAATATTTTAAACATTTTTATATGCTCTTGAGATCACTTATGTCCTGCAAAGCATTGGAGGATGACACTATAATTTAAAAATAACTGAATTACAGGTGCTATTTGGCTTCAGATGTCTTTTGTCTAACCATGTAATATAAAAATATAAATATCGATTTCTGTGAAGTTGCTTTTATTTTTCTTATTCTGTACTCACATCAAATGACTTCTGTTTCAGTGTATCTGAAGAAGTGTGCATGCACACGAAAGCTCATACCAAGAACAAACTCAGTTGGTCTCTAAGGTGCTACTGGAAAGAATTTTCGATTTTGTTTCGACTATGGCAGACCAACACGGCTACCCACCTGTAATCAAATGATCACATTACTTTTTTTTTTTTTTACAAAGCAATTTGAAAGCTTGTTAATGCCTCACTGAATTCTGGAGCCATGGTCGAAAAGGGTGGCAATGCTTGTTTAGCTGATGTAAGGCTGTTGCGTGATTTGCGTTTATGGGGCGAAACACATCCAGTTAAATATAGATGAGCTATGCCACAGGCTTCGACGCAGCCAAAAGCTGTGCCCATCTATGCGAGGCTTCTGCACATGCCAGCAACTACTGCGGAATCGCAGGGCTTGATGGCAAGCGAAAAACAGCACTGCCTATAATTAAGTGCTGCCGGAAGCTTACATTTTATTTATTTAAATATCAATATTAATCAAATTATCAAAGTGATCCAAGGAAGCTTTCCTTGGTTAAACATACCAGGTTGCAGAGTAACTAAGGTAGAAATCCTATGACAAGATCTCTGGATCCTAAGCCCATTCAGCTCAGTCACTTGATCTGGCAACCCAGCATAGAATACTATTTTAAAGGCTTGTTTTCCCTCTGAAAGAACAGCAGCAGCCGCTGCCTCACTGCTGCTTCTGGGGTTTAGATCTAGTGGTTTGATTTGATTTTGAGTTATTACATTTCTGTGCTGCTTTTCTTTCCCGTGAATTGCAAAGCGGCTTACAAATGGTAAGTAACGGAGCAGACCATCAAAATACAGCATAAATCATACAGAATAATCAACAAAGCATCATTTTAAAGGATTTATCTTTGCAAGGCATGTGGGGGTCCAATGCCACTGAAAGATAGTTTTAAGGGAAATTTCCATTGTGTTGGAAAGGCTGTGGAGAACGAGGTTCCTATTTTCATGTTTGGTGGGAGTGTACCGTGGTCCACACCTTTGGGGGAAAAGTTTTTAGTCTGACCTCCAAAATCACTAAACAATCTATCCCTCCTAATTCATCACTTGCCTTATTATCATTAGATTTGACCCTTAACTCTAAAGAATTCATTTCCTACCTCTTCACAGCAGCTAGACTAGTTATTGTCCAATGATGGAAGGAAACTTCTAAAATACCAATAGAGGTTTGGGTGGATAATATTTGGAGCATTGCTCTATCAGAATGCCTCACATACCATCAGCAACTAACCAAAGGCATCTTCAAAAAAGATACCTTTGACACAATCTGGTCTCCCTTTTTCTCTTTTATTGAAGAAGAGCAAGATATTGTAATGCCAGCATCATCACAGAGGTTTCTGTGGAGGGGCTATATTGATTGAAAATGTATTGTATTGTATTGTAACTCTATTGTAACTTTTGAATAAATGTTTTCCATTTTTTTTCCTTTAAATTAAGCCCATCCCTTCTTCCTGCTGCTTGCCCATTTGGAGGGTATGTTGTGGGTCGCTTAAGATTAGGCAGTTGGCCAGAAGCACAGGTTGTACACTTCTGAACTAGTCATAGAAAAGGGGCGTGTTTCTTGGAGACTATGCAAAGTGACCAGAGAATGTGCATATTGCCCAGAGAATGTACAAAATGCAGTCAAAATATGTGCATTCCCCCCACGACCTGGTGCATATTGTGCATATTGGCTGTAGAATGTTCAAAATCTGTTGAGATATGTACATGATAAATTCTGCCATGTATAATTGTTTCTATTTAATAGTAAATACAAGTCCTTCAAAGGTTGTTTAATATATAGAAATGAAAAATTCGTTCAGCATAAAAATACAGAATATGATAGTAAGACATTTGCTAGCATTAAATCAAGAGTTAAGTTACCAATATCTCTGAAATACAGGTATATTACTATTTTTTGTAATCATAATACTTAAAAGATAAAGAAAATGACTTGACATTTCAGTACTTTGACATTTTCCAATGCTATTAATAGGCCCATAAAACTGTCATTTGGGGTGCTATTTACAAATGAATAGATGCTTATTAATTACAGATTATATCTAATCTATTTCAGATATAAAAGGTTAGGCATTATATTTGCTTCCGTTTTTTAGGAAATCTAAAGCTAGCAGTCAACCAAAACCTTTTGAAAAATAAAATGTGAACTTTAAACAGGTTGTTTAATCTCCTGGGGACTTTCAGATAGCAAAATCCTACTGCCAAAGAACCCAGAAAACATTTTCTAGGAGCAACGGTTTCATATCTCTTTATTTAAAAATATCAATTCATTATATGTATATTTCTAGTGCATAACGAAAGTTCACTTCTGTGTTACAAAAAGTCTGAAATTTGTGCTTTGCTAATTATAAGCAGGTAAACATAAACATACCCATCAACTGTCAAGCTCAGCTTCTATTTGATTCCTGGATGTGCCATTTTTTGGTCTGTTGCTCTGGTGTAAGAGTGTAAGCAGGAGGAAGAATGGACAGCATCAACAATGGGAAAAAGACCAAACAGAAGAAGAATTTGAAGGCTTTCCATTCCGTACTTCTCTGTAAATGCTTACCCCCTCCCAAAATCATTGTTGCCCAGGGTTGCTAGAGCTTTCTTTTCAGAAAATGGAATCAGAAGGAACCCACATGCTGAAACTGGGACCGGGCAGACTTACATCTTTGATATTGTGTCTGCTTTGCTTTCTCCTGACGTCTCTGTCTACATGCAAATCTATCCCATAGACAAAAAACACCTATTGGTTCCACAACCATTTTAAGTTGAAACCAAGTCATTAAAAATGCATCATAAATTTCAAGACACAAACTATTTATGTTTCTACCTTTCATTTATATGTCTCTGTGCGTGTGGGTGCTCTTTGGTAATATGGCATCCTGAGTGAGGACAAGATTTGGCACCCCACCCTAAATATTTCTTATTTTCACAATAATTCCTTTTGGCACAGTTGCTTAATGGATCTTCTCAGTTAGAATCATAGAGTACAACGGCCATCCAGTCCAACCCTCTGCCAAGCAGGAAACACCATCAAAGCATTCCTGACAGATGGCTGTCAAGCCTCTGCTTAAAGACCTCCAAAGAAGGAGACTCCACCACACTCCTTGGCAGTAAATTCCAACAGTTGTTGTTGTTGTTGTTGTTCTTTAGTCATTTAGTCATGTCCGAGAGCTAGTGTGGTGTAGTGGTTAAGAGTGGTAGACTTGTAATCTGGGGAACCGGGTTTGTGTCTCCGCTCCTCCACATGCAGCTGCTGGGTGACCTTGGGCTAGTCACACTTCTTTGAAGTCTCTCAGCCCCACTCACCTCACAGAGTGTTTGTTGTGGGGGAGGAAGGGAAAGGAGAATGTTAGCCGCTTTGAGACTCCTTCAGGGTAGTGAAAAGCGGGATATCAAATCCAAACTCTTCTTCTTCTTCGTGACCCTATGGACCAGAGCACACCAGCCACTCCTGTCTCCCACTGCCTCAAGCAGTTTGGTCAGACTCATGTTGGTAGCTTCGAGAACACTGTCCAACCATCTTGTCCTCTGTCATCCCCTTCTCCTTGTGCCCTCAATCTTTCCCAACATCAGGGTCTTTTCCAGGGAGTCTTCTCTTCTCATGAGGTGGCCAAAGTATTGGAGCCTCAGCTTCAGGATCTGTCCTTCCAGTGAGCACTCAGGGCTGATTTCTTTAAGGATGGATAAGTTTGATCTTCTTGCAGTCCATGGGACTCTCAAGAGTCTCCTCCAGCACCATAATTCAAAAGCATCAATTCTTCGGCGATCAGTCTTCTTTATGGTCCAGCTCTCACTTCCATACATTACTACTGGGAAAACCATAGCTTTAACTATATGGACCTTTGTCGGCAAGGTGATGTCTTTGCTTTTTAAGATGCTGTCTAGGTTTGTCATTGCTTTTCTCCCAAGAAGCAGGCGTACCCATATAAATATTGGTGGTAGTGGTGGTGATGGTTATGTGTTCCCTTCGCCTGATGCCCTGTACAGGGCAACTGCCCTCATCCCCCTAAATCCCATGCAACTTGTTGTGGGGTAGTGGTTGGTTTTGATTGTGTTGTTTTATCCTTGTGTATTGCTGAAGAATGCTAAGGGTGCATTTCACAATGCAGATATGCTTCACAATTTGTGGAAAGCAGTGGGAAGCTTTGCCTAATGTTATGGTGGTAGATGTGCTTCCTTAACTTTATAGTAGGTTAAACCTGCAGGCTCCAGGTGGAATTCCGCTGTGTTGTTTTTAAAAAGGTGACACAAAATGCATTGAGCAAAACCGTGTAACAAAATAAAAATAATCAAGCCCATTTTGAGGCTTTTACTGGCTTCTGTATTTTTTAAGGACTATTTTGGCGGAGTATCCATGATCTAGCCAAAATGAAGCCTTTCAAAGGTCTATTGATTTAATGAGAAAGTTAAGCATATGCTTAAATTACTCCCATTGAAATCAATGAGTCTGAAAAGTGGTTAAATCTGGCAGAATCATGCAGAAATTTCCTTTGCGTCCCATCTGTTCTCTTATTTGCTGCCATTTCCTATTTTTTCTACATAGCAAAACATGTATTGCAAGGCTACAGTGATTGCTGTGGGATTTCGGAGGAAGGAGGGATGTGTGTGTAATTTCTCCAGTCTTTTGACTTCCCATAAAATCCCAGAACTTTGCCCTTTTGACAAACTGTGCCTGTAGCTCACAGGCAACACCAACACTACAACCTGTCAGTACTTAATCCAACTTTACCGCAGGTTGCCTACAGACAGAACATATTTAATTCATGGGACATCTTGTACTTCTGCCTCAGTAAGGAAAATCCTCCTTTTCCAAGAGATTCTCTTTGCTGGGAGGGTCGGTGTTGTGCCCTCAAAATGTTGTAGGACTTACATTACTTCTGACTGTTGGTCAGGTTGCCTGGAGCTGCTGGTTGTTGGAGTCTAGCTATATCTGGAAGGCACCACATTGGCTACCATCATATAGGAAACCAATACTCTGCAACATTACTCAGATGAAAATAGAGACGTTTCTCACTCTCCCCCAAACTGACCCTCCTTGACCCCTCATTTTTGTGTGTGCTCTTCTCCTGCAGAGCATTTCCTATCACAAGAAGGGTGAGTGCTGCCACCATGACACCAACAGGACACAGGACACACGGCCTCCACCATCCTGAGAAAACTTCTTAGTCCTAATTTTATTTATTTTATCCTTTGGTAGATTTGCCAAAAGAGAGACACACAGCAATAAATAAATTTTAGAAAGGGGCAAGATTAGATGTGGACACGCAAAGCGCTGGCAGTGCTAGCAGGGGAAATTTTGGGATCAAATCGGAAGCTGGGATGGTTTTTGTAATTCCAGGACCATCCCTGGAAAATCAGGGCATTTGGAGGGTATGGAAATCATAGTGCATGACCACAGCTGCCATCATTCCCCCTACACAAATGGATGTTTTCCTCCTTTCTGGCTGGGAGGAAGGGATCCATCTGCTCTAGTACACCATTTAAAGTTGCTTCATTGAACGCAGGTGGTGCTGTGGGTTAAACCACAGAGCCTAGGGCTTGCTGATCAGAAGGTTGGCGGTTCGAATCCCTGCAATGGGGTGAGCTCCCGTTGCTCGGTCCCAGCTCCTGCCCACCTAGCAGTTCGAAAGCACGTCAAAAGTGCAAGTAGATAAATAGGTACTGCTGGCGGGAAGGTAAACAGTGTTTCCATGCGCTGCTCTGGTTCGCCAGAGGCGGCTTTGTCATGCTGGCCACATGACCCGGAAGCTGTACGCCAGCTCCCTCGGCCAGTAATGCAAGATGAGCGCCGCAACCCCAGAGTCGGACACGACTGGACCTAATGGTCAGGGGCCTCTTTACCTTTACATTGAACCAAACAACATGTATATAAATGAAAGTTTCTGTATTCAATTGGTCACTTGCTTTCCTCCATGCCACCTTCCACCCAGCCCAAAAAGCAACATAAAATATCTAGCTCTGTCCATGATTGTGTTTCCATCTTCATTTAGAAGGCCAGAAGACTACTGAACAATGTTAGCATGATAAAACTGTACTTATAAACAGATAAATCACGGGTTGGCTTTTATGTAACTTTTCTCTTATATAACTTGTTTTATATTGACTCTTCTGAATAAAATTACATGAATTAGATGTAAGGTGTATATCAAGCATCTGCTTAGCTCAGATCAGTTTTCCTCACAGCTTAAACCTCTCACCCATGTTACAAAAATTTAAGGGGAGTCTAGAGATTTATCTGAACCTCCCAGAGGTCTAGCTAATAATTTCCTTCATCTTAGATTAATCCCCATAGCTCTCCAGCCCCTTCTGCTTTGGGAGTAAAGGGAAATAACTTTAAATTTGCCTTTTATTGACACCTTTAATGTTTATTTTATTTCCTGTAAACCGCTTGGAGGTTCTATTTGCAATCAAGCAGTATATAAATTCTGTTAAATGGATGGATGGATGAAAATAAAGGAGCTGGTGGCTGTGATTACAAGAGGAGCTATGCTTTTTTTTAGGAAAGGCCACCAGTAACGAACCAGCCAAGGCTGGTAAAAAGCATCCCTGGCTCCCATCACCACCGGATAGTCAGAAATTAGGTCTGGATCCAGGAACCTTCGAGATGGATATCTGGTTTTTCAGAGGGAATGCAAGACCATTCAGAACAAGCTGTACACCCAAACCTAGCTCACAAAAAAATTGTGATGGCTTTGTACTCTCAAAATACTATTAAAATGGTTCATAACAGCATTACAAATTAATTGTGTTGGGATCAATAAGTCAATTTCTTTTTCTTCTGAGCTATTTCCTCAGCCTCAGTATTAAACACTCAGAGTTTATTGAGAGAGATTTAGGATCTGATCTGAAACTCCCTACCTTAAATTATGTTAATTGGGGCTGAAAACAAATGCACCATTTCCCACATAATAAAGTTGTTGCTGAAACTTATAACTCAATATGGAAAACTGCTTACCCTAGTAGCTTCTTACACAATAGCTCTTACTGAAAATGAAAAGAAATAAATCTACCCGTGTAAATAACGTTATCACGTTCTTCCTCAAAACTTCTTAATGGATGAGGGTCGTTGGGCTGTCATTGCCCCTTCTACTAACTCCATTCTATACGGAATTAATCTTAACTAAAGCATTGGAAGTTTAGTGAAAGTACTTGCAACCACGTCAGAGATGCTGGATCTTTATGGCTACTTGAGAGCCTGAGGTGGCTGCTCCAGGTAACAAATTCTGAGTGCCTTTAGGGCAGCAAATTGTCAGGTTGTTGTTGTTGTTGTTGTTGTTGTTGTTGTTGTTGTTGTTGTTGTTGTTGTTGTTGTTAGTATCTTCTGCTACCAGCAAATTCAGGTGGCATTGAAGAAGTACAGATGAATATTCAGGACAATCGTTCCCACCCTTACTTCAAGTGTGGACAAAATGGAAATCCTTTTGTCCAGCTACATCCCTACACACGGTCAAAGGTGGGTATCAAGAACAAAGTTTCCATGTTATAGTCCTAACTAGATGTTGCATGGCTGCCTATTTGAAATGCTAAAGCAAATTAACTTCACATATACACCAACATGGTCCGAGCTGATGGTGAAGTAACCAGGAAAGAGATCTTAATGCTGGATAGTTTCTAAAAATACCAACCCAATGTGTGGCAGCTGTGAATAATAATTACATGTTAAGCAGCACTGGGAGAGGGATTGAAAATAAAAGTGCCAATATTTTAATATTTTCACACAAATAAATAGTGTCACCACTATTGGAATCCAGTTGGGGCTACTGAATATGAAAAAGGATATTGTAGAGATGGAAAAGCTGAATAAAAGGGCAACAAACATGATATTGGGGCTAAAACAACTCTGAGCAAAGTTTACAGCATTTTGGGCTTCTTAATTTGAAAAGAAATTAATAAGGAAGTGTGGCGTTTGCCCTTCCTAGAGAATGTATGAATGTGCAGTAGTAAGTAAAGGGTTAAGTGGCTGACCCTAGGCGGGCCAATAAACAGGGAGGAGGAGCTAGGGGCAGCTGAACAAAAGCAGTTGGAGTTAGTCAGTTGGTGTTAGACAGTTGGTTAAGAGCAGTTGACTGAAGCGGTTGGTTGGTGGGTGGGTGGTGATTGTGAGGGTTGGTGGTGAGGTAGAGTGGTGAGCGTAGGATTAGGACAGGGTTGAGATAAGAATAAATATATACCAATGTAACCAATATCTTAAGTTTGTTGATGTTTTAAATAAACACTTATTATTTTGTTTAAAATCACACCCTGACTGTGACAGTGATTACCAGGGAGGGGATCCTGGTTGGTGGCAGCGAAGCGCCGTGGTGGCACAGGGATCAATAGTCCGTTAAACGACCGGGGACCCTGTGTGATCGCCACAGGAAGGGACTTACAAAATTATGTATGATGTAGAGCAGGGGTGGCCAACTCCCAAGAGACTGGGATCTACTTTCAGAATTAAAATCTGGCAGTGATCTACCCCTGTTTTGGGGGGTTTCAGCTCAAAGTTGTTGACCTTTTTTGGGGATGAGGAGTGCCCCATTTTTAGGGGTTCGGCTCAAATACTTTTCTTATGGGGGACAACAGAAACTTTTAGAGATTTCTTGGGAGAGAGTTGCATCATAAAAGCACTCACAAAACTGTACACCGCACAAACTCCTTTACCCACTCCTTTAACCCCTTTAACCTAACTATCAAGATGTTGTAAAAAAAAAAAAAATGCCTTCATCGATTGTTAGTGTGACATCTGCGTCACCATTTCGGTAACCAACTATTCAATATCAGGCGAGTACTGTGTCAGGACCAGCTTCAGGGAATCCTTAAGGTGCTCATCTGTCATGTTTGAACATTGCTTACTCTTCATCATTTTTAAATATGAAAATGCAGATTCACACAAATAAGTACAACCAAAACATGAGTATAAAATTTCACTGCATCTTCTCAAATTTGGAAATTTTTGTCTAGGCACAAGCTTCCAAAATGATTCTTCTTCTTCACAGACCCTCAGAAAAATGTCGTTTTTCAGAGTTAATGTCTCATTTTCAAGAGATGTTTTGCACAATGAGTAATTTGTACTGATAATGACTGCAATTTTTTAAATGTCCAAATCAGATTTGAATGGAAATGACATGTACTCTACAATTAATTCAATTTTTTGGAAGTCACCAAATCTTTTTTCTAACTCCAGAATAACAGAATCAGTTTCGGCCACATACTTCTCTGTTTGAAAAACAAAGTCAGGATTTTTTTCCAGATGGTCCTGTTTGAAAAACAAAGTCAGGATTTTTTTCCAGATGGTCCTGCATATTAGGAAAGTGATCAAAAATGATTGGGGAGGGGGCAAAATACATTCCGTTGCCAACTCCCAAAAGGGGGGAATTCTGCCGCTGCGGAGCCCCCCCCCCCGAGCCCTCAATCTTTCTCTACTTCTCCCCTGCTGCTTTCTGAGGAGGCGCTGGGGGGGGAACTTCCAAGAATGGTCATTGTGTAAATAAGAAGCATTGCTAGTGAGGGTGGGGTGGTATCAAATCCTCTTAATGGGGACAAACAAGGGGGACAACGCCCCCGCCCCCATCTACAAGGCAGCTGTCAAAATGACGCCTCACCCCCCCCCCCAGACTGCCAAGTTCGTTCCCAGGAGGGATTGACCTAAAACCTAAACCAGCAAGGAAGACTATTGGAAGGGGGATGGAGCGGGGAGGACCCGATCCAGGAGTTGCATGGAAGGAAGTGGGATGTGAAACTGGCAAAGATCAAAGTGGTGGAAGCGTGGAAGTGCAGAAAAGAGCAATTTTTCCCCTAGCAATTAGCCCCACATCGAAAGGGTCGGGGACAAAAAGCCCCCCATGCCCCAGCCCCACAGACACACATCTTGTCACTCCTAGATAATACGTGGGCATGGCTGTTTTTTAGAAGAGGAAAATTACATTGGGATTTCTGTGACTGACTATGCATGTCTACTCAGAAGTAAGTTCCATTTAGTTCAGGGAGATTTACTTTCAGGAAAATGTGAACAGGATTGCAGCCTGAATACCTAAGCTCTAGTTTAGTGTTCTCGTGCTTCTATAGGAGGAGAGCTTCCCATTTGTCTCCCTCACGGCACACACCCGGGCAGGCGGCCCCCCACTCCCCGTCCCTAGCAGACGCTGGTGTCCCCAGAGGTGCAGAGCAGGGCACAAAGGAGGAGAAGCAGGCAGCGGCACCCTCAGGCAGGGGCTCCATGGCATCATGCTGCCTCCACTCAGGGGCTCCATGGCATCATGCTGCCTCCACTCCATCCACACATGAGTGTGCGCGCGCAAACACACACACAAACACGCCAGGAGAGGGAAAAGGAAGAGTGTCATCCAGGGTCTTAACACACACACACGCACACACACACTGACTGCGCCTCTTCCCCCCCCCCCAGATCAATGGGACAAAGGGAAGCAGGAGGGGAGAAGTAGAGAAAGATTGAGGGCTGTTGTTTCCAAATGGATTTTTCAAAAGACAGCAAAGATCTCTATGGAAAACAAGAGGTGGTGCAGTGGGGGAGACACCCCAAAGTCATAAATGGGGATGGGTGGGGGGGAAGAGAGGAAGAGAAAGGAAGAAAAGGGCTTCTTCACACCACGGCCAGGTTGGGGGGGCGACGGAAGACGCAGAAACAAATCCCACCCTAAAGATCTCCCTGGTCTCATTTTAAAAGCAAAGTCTGCGAGCCTTCTCTCCCCGGCAAGGTGGAGGGGAACTGCACTGAGAAAGGAGACATGCAGCTGGAAAAGCCACGCCAGATAGACCATGCCCCCCCACCATCCTGTGCAACACACACACACACACACACACACAGCTGTGTGTCGGCAAGAGGGAAGGAGCTCTCCCTGCAATTGCCCATTGTTATTGAGATTTTGGGAGGGGGAGAAAGACAAGAGTCGTTGGGCTTTTTTTAGGTGGAGAGCTTTTTTTTCTTTTAGGCTGAGGAACCCACGATCTACCGGCGATCGACCAGTAACATCCTGGCGATCGACGGGTAGATCGCGATCGACCTGTTGGACATGCCTGATGTAGAGAAAATGGATAAAGCAGGCCTTTTTTTCAGCCATAACTCAATTGAGCGCCATTGCCATTATAAGTGAAACAAGGGAGGTGTTCATGGTGAGTTCCAGCACCTCTTTTTCTAGAAAAATAGCACTGGGGTAGAGAATTTTGTTCTCTCCCACAGCACTAGAACCAAATGGGATGAGATTCAGAACAGAGAAGAGGGAGTATTTCATACACTTGTTTCCTGAGTCAAAAACATGTTGAGTACAGTGCCAACCTCCCCCAGGCAGCAAGTACTAAGAGAACAAACTCAAGCAGACAATGAACTGGATTAAAAAAGGCCACAGCTTTATTAATGGCAGGTGAAGGTGGAACGTTGGTTCAGGAACTGGGCATATAGCCATTTCAGCCTCCTGCCAGAGTTCTGAAACCACATCAGGATCATGCCAAGTAATGCGGCTTCCCCTAAGACACTGGTCAACTGAGGTGGCTGTCCTAAGGCCTCTGCTGAAAGCTGTATGGCCTGTCTGCCCCACACTTGACTTCTGGACAGAGACTTCCATGGGGGAGACTTCCCACACAGTACTTTTGCCAGCCGGGGTGTTCCCCTAATGGCCGGCAAACACATGGGCTTCTGGTCAGTGGTCAGTGGATAGGGTGAAGGGTGAGTGTCCATTCTCTAGCTTAGATGGCTTTAGAAGGGGTTGGACAAAATCAGATAGCGTAGGACTTTCATGGCGGCTACAGAAACAGCATCCCACTGAATACCAGTTGCTGGAGAACAATAGCGAGAGAGTGCTATGGCCCTCCTGCCTTGTTTTGGGGTTTCCAAAAGCACCTGGCTGCCACTGTGAGAAACAGGGTGTTGGATTAGATGGGCCTCTGGTTTAATGCAGCCTGACTCTTCTGACATTCTTTTTCACACGACACCTTCCATTTCCAGTCGCTACGTTTTAAAATGAAAACAAGTCAACAAACAAAGAATTCCTGGAACTGGCAGGCACGAAAACATTGCTGGCATGTTTAGGCCTTCTCTTCATAAACCTATATAATTGTGTTTGATTTCAAATCTGTCAAAAGAATCCCAATGACTTCTGAAGGGTTTGTATCAGGGCACTCTGGTCCTAAAAGTGAAAAAGAGAGAGGAGCTTTTCATTCCAGAGCACTTGCTATTTGATTTATTCTTGCACAGAAGCACATTCTACTTTTTCTGCATTGTAATGTGTCAGTCTAAATGATTTTACTCCAATTGTGATAACATTATACTCTGCCCAGCTCTTGGGATTATGCTATTGTTTCACATTTAATTACCAAATTATCGCATTTTTCCCAAGCTTATGTTCGTAAATTGAATCTATTGTCAATCATTTCACTTCTCCTGAATAGCAGAAAGGTGTCTGCTACATCTACTGCCAATTACTGTTTGTCTCATTTTTCTACACAGCTGCCCCTGGAATTGCAAAAATGGCATTTCTTTACTCGGAAACACCGTTTCAAATCCCCTTTGTTTTTGTTTGTCGTCTACAAACAGAGACATTTCCTTTTAGGTTTGCTAGCTTTTAGTTCACGAATGAATCTTTCAAATTATTCAGGAAAGGCCAAGGAAGAACTTTCATTATCATACTAGTTGGAGTCGAAAATGAGCTTCAAGTTGCATCCCGCTGAACACAAACCGCCGTTAAATTACACACTTTAAAGAACAGTAATAAAGACCACTTGACTTCCTGCTTTAATGTTATAGGGAACAATTTTACATAATATCCAGAGAAATGTGCTATTTATTCCTTTTTTTAAGGAATAAATGGGATAAAAATCTGAAAAGGGCTTTCTTCAGTATGTGAAAGTGGAAGAATACTACCTGTCTTATCTCATAGTATGGGTGGGCATGGCCAATGCAGAAGGGCAGTGTTGTGCCACCACTCTCCCAGCATTGGAGCGGCTGCCACTTTCCAGGATAGGGGAAGGACAGGACAAAATGGTGGCGAGTTTGGGACTGTGTGGCTGCACTGGCAATCTGGTACTTTCATGCAGTCCCAACCTCCTTGCCGTCTGCCTGCTGCATTGTCCCAATAAACCTCAGTGACTCTGCTGTTGGGCAGAGTGATGGTGTGGCACCACCGCTTCACACCGGTGGCTCAGACGATAGTCTAATTCTTCTACCCCCTAGTGCCACCTGATGCCTCAGCTAGTTGAAATCTCAGGCTTCTGATTCCTGTGCTGGCTACACTCAAAGCGCCAAGTTGTTGCGCGGCCAGGCGAAGTCCCCCCGAACCCCGGGGCAGCCCCTGAGGGAAATAACAACTCATGACAACGTTGTATGGGATTAAATTGGCCACAACTTTATTAATATTTCAGATGTAGGAAGACCTTGGCTCAGGCATTGGGCGTTTATCCTTCCCAGCCCCCCCGGGGTTCTGGGGGGTTATCCAATTCAGGGTTATCCAGCATGATTGGGAAGTGGGCTAGTCTGGAGAACATATGTTCAAGCAGATAGCCCACCCCCCTATGTTCGCTGCCGCTGGAAGGGGAGGGCAGTGACGACCCTGGGCGTTTGGTCAATGCCTCCCCCTGAGACCCCTTTAACGGGAACCCTGTTATCGCCACCGCAATGGGGGCGGGGGTCACCGCCCCACGCCCCCCCAATCCTGTAAATGACTAAAGGATTCCGCCCAAGGCCTGCAACCGCCAAAGTTGTGACGAATTGCTACGGGAAAGGCGAAACCTGCCAATGCAGGGAATATTCCTTTCCGGTTTAACAGCGACCTTGTCATGCAGCGCCTGCGTGGCTGTGTGGCTGTGGAAACCCTGGAACAAACCTGCAAAGGTAAACGTCAATTGAGGGAGTGGAGGGTGGGGAAGCTCTTTTTCTCCAAACGGTCGCTTCCCAGGTAGACTCCAATCTCTATTCTGCTGCATCATACAGGTATCCTTCACTACTTGCTGCTAACACAGTTGCATTCTTATTAAAATAAAGTTGAGCACCCCAGATGGGCATTTTTCTTTATTCTCAGCTTGTGTTTTTATCATACAGGTATCTTCACTACTTGTCAACACAGTTGCATTCTTATTAAAATAAAGTTGAGACACCAGCAGAGGGCATTATTTATCTCAGCTTGGTTTTTAAAAAAAGAAGGAAAAGAATTTTCAGAAGGCACAAAAGAGTTTTCCACTTTGAGCCACCTTGTTCCATCACAGCTAAACTGCTTTCTTCTCCTTAATATAGCCAGCTGGTGCAGCATGCATTTGAATTGGGGGGGGGGGTCACCAAATATCTTAAATTATTCCATATATCGGAATAATGTATTTAAGAAGTCATTGTGCTGTATTGTATGATGGTGGACTCCTATGAATCAGGCCCAGTACAGTACAGTTTCAAGCTTACTCTATGGTATTAACTCCTTCATGCATTAATTAGACTTAAACATGTTGCTTATATGAGGCTAGTTATCCCACAGATGCAATGCAAGCCAACATTGGAATGCTGCTTCGAAGAACTGGATGTTGTTTAGACCTTTAAAACAATGGGTGGCTAGCAACCATAGCAATTGTCACAGGTAGTATCAGTCCATAATGGATTGGTGTCACCAAATATAGTATATCTAGCATGGGAACACATTTGCATTGAAATTGTTAGTTAGTATCAAAGGTCTTACTCGGTGCTTTTTTTCTGGGGGTACGCAGGGGTATGCATACCCCTAAACATTTTTTTAATCTTTGTACTTTTGTCCATTTACTGTATTTATTTACCCCAATTTGAACTATAAAATGGTCATTTTCTTGAGTCAAAATGAGAGTACCCCAAAACATTTTTAAAAGAGAAAAAGCACTGTTCTTACTTACTTGAAATCATTGCATATAAAGCACTACTAAAACAGGCCTGCTGAGAGCTGAATCGTATTTAAGCACTTGAGGTCTTGCGGCTAAGCTTGACAGCAGTTTCACACCTTCAAGTCATCACTCAGCAGAACTTAATGTCATTACTGCATAAACATTGCAGAAATTCACCCCTACTAACTTGCCAGTGTGGCATTTTTGTGTATCAGTTATCACCCTCTTCACAATTCACATACATGGGGAGGGAGATTGGACCACATGTTTTGCCACTGCTCTCCACGAGCTAAAGATTTACACAAAATCTGACACATACCGTATACAGCTGTGACTCTGTCTACAAGGGAGATGTGGGACCCTTTCTCTTCTGCTTTGCCTCACATTTTTTCCCCTCTTTTAAAACTTTACTACAACTTTTGTGAGAAATAAAAGTAACTCACGTGCATACACTCATTTCTCTTTTAAAACTTTACTACAACTTTTGTGAGAAATAAAAGTAACTCACGTGCATACACTCATTTCTCTTTTAAAACTTTACTACAACTTTTGTGAGAAATAAAAGTAACTCACGTGCATACACTCATTTCTCTTTTAAAACTTTACTACAACTTTTGTGAGAAATAAAAGTAACTCACGTGCATACACTCATTTCTCTTTTAAAACTTTACTACAACTTTTGTGAGAAATAAAAGTAACTCACGTGCATACACTCATTTCTCTTTTAAAACTTTACTACAACTTTTGTGAGAAATAAAAGTAACTCACGTGCATACACTCATTTCTCTTTTAAAACTTTACTACAACTTTTGTGAGAAATAAAAGTAACTCACGTGCATACACTCATTTCTCTTTTAAAACTTTACTACAACTTTTGTGAGAAATAAAAGTAACTCACGTGCATACACTCATTTCTCTTTTAAAACTTTACTACAACTTTTGTGAGAAATAAAAGTAACTCACGTGCATACACTCATTTCTCTTTTAAAACTTTACTACAACTTTTGTGAGAAATAAAAGTAACTCACGTGCATACACTCATTTCTCTTTTAAAACTTTACTACAACTTTTGTGAGAAATAAAAGTAACTCACGTGCATACACTCATTTCTCTTTTAAAACTTTACTACAACTTTTGTGAGAAATAAAAGTAACTCACGTGCATACACTCATTTCTCTTTTAAAAACTTTACTATAATTTTTGTGAGAAATAAAAGTAACTCATTTTGAGCCATCGGATAAGCAGCGGTTATTCCAAGATCCTGGAATGGATTAGTCTGAGGTATAGTGGATCGCTCCATTTCAGTTTCTCTCATTTTGTGAATTGTTCTTTTTTAAAAATGTGTATGCTTCTCTCCTAATATACACACTGTATTAGAAGGTTCTGGTGTTCAATATATGACCTCACGGCTTCTATTCAAGCCACCTAAAGTCTCCTCCTGCCTGGATCTCTCCATTATATCCAGGGGCGTTCCTAGCCCCTTGGCTGCCCGGGGTGGGAAGCCAAGAGGCACCCCTGGGGGCGGGGCATCGCGGCATGTGCGTGCGTCATGACGTCATGGCGCACGCCTCCCCCCACGATGCCCCGCCCCCAGGGGATGCCGGGCGGGGGCTTTCGGAGCCTCGGCGGGCTGCAAAGAGCCCCGAAGCCGCAGCCTGGCACTCCTTTGTGCTACAGCAGCGGCTTCGGGACTCTTTGCTGCCCGCAGAAGCTCCCAAAGCCCCCGCCCGGGCCCCCTCGGGGGAGCGCAAGTGGGGCAGGGAGAGGGGCAGGTCAGCGAAGAGGGGTGTCACCCCTCTTCGCTGGCCCGCCCCTCTCCTTGCCCCGGCTCCGCAAGCCAGCCAGCGGCGCGAAAAGCCGCTGGAGGGCGGGGGCTATTTTCGGCGCTGCCGGGGCAGAGCCGCAGGGGCGGCCAGCGAGGGGGGTGACACCCCGACTCGCTGGCGGCCCCTGCGGCTCCACCCCAGCAGTGCCGAAAATAGCCTAAAAAGATTTTTTAAAAAAAGTTTTTTAAAAGTCCAATGGGCGGGGTCGACACCCGATGTGTCACCCCCAGCAGGGGCGCTACCTGGGCCCCTCGCCCCCTCCGCCCCCCCTGCGATGCCCCTGATTATATCTCTTGCTCAGGGCCGGATTTAGGTTTGATGAGGTCCTAAGCTACTGAAGATAATGAGGCCCTTTATATGTCCAACTGTCCTTTGTCAACAACAAATTCACCCCTACTAACTTGCCAGTGTGGCATTTTTGTGTATCAGTTATCACCCTCTTCACAATTCACATACATGGGGAGGGAGATTGGACCACATGTTTTGCCACTGCTCTCCACGAGCTAAAGATTTACACAAAATCTGACACATACCGTATACAGCTGTGACTCTGTCTACAAGGGAGATGTGGGACCCTTTCTCTTCTGCTTTGCCTCACATTTTTTCCCCTCTTTTAAAACTTTACTACAACTTTTGTGAGAAATAAAAGTAACTCATGTGCATACACTCATTTCTCTTTTAAAACTTTACTACAACTTTTGTGAGAAATAAAAGTAACTCACGTGCATACACTCATTTCTCTTTTAAAACTTTACTACAACTTTTGTGAGAAATAAAAGTAACTCACGTGCATACACTCATTTCTCTTTTAAAACTTTACTACAACTTTTGTGAGAAATAAAAGTAACTCACGTGCATACACTCATTTCTCTTTTAAAACTTTACTACA
>OFHU01002677.1:0-41409 GCA_900245905.1 Lacerta viridis | reverse complement strand
CAGACTGCTGATGTTACTGCTTATGTCTTGAACGACCTTATGAGCTCTTGCATAGGGATACCAGTGGTACTGTGGTACAAACCACAGAGCCCAGGGCCCGCCGACCAGAAGGCCAGCGGCCCGAATCCCCACAACGGGCCGAGCTCCCATCGCTCAGTCCCAGCTCCTGCCCACCTAGCAGTTCAAAATTGCCTTTTGTATATGGTTAAAGGTAAAGGTAAAGGGACCCCTAACTGTTAGGTACAGTAGTGGACAACTCTGGGGTTGCGGTGCTCATCTCGCTTTATTGGCTGAGGGAGCCGGCATACAGCTTCCAGGTCATGTGGCCAGCATGACTAAGCCGCTTCTGGCGAACCAGAGCAGCACGGAAACGCAATTTACTTCCTGGCGGAGTGGTACCAATTTATCTACTTGCATTTTGACATGCTTTTGAACTGCTAGGTTAGCAGGAGCAAGGACCGAGCAACGGAAGCCCACCCCGCCATGCGGATTCAAACTGCCGACCCTTCAATCGGCAAGCCCTAGGCTCTGTGGTCTAACCCACAGTGCCACCCATGTCCCTGGTCTATTCTGGAGGCAACTGCAAACATGGCGTGTTGATTCAGACACCAGCACAAGACAGCACAAACCAGAGTTACTGTGACACTAATCCAACACTAGAAATTGTGACAACAGGGTCCCCTTCTAAACTCAGTACTTCCCTGGCTGCCATGCTCTTGCATCCACACCTTTGTAAGGCAGAAGGATGGGAGCAGAACAATGTGGTCCCCTCCCATGTGACCTCCTTGGTCCCACATGTGAGACTTTATCGCCTCCCTTGAATACAGGCAGCCCAAAAATACAGGGGCTACCAGCTGCCACAGACTGCTGTCGCCATGGCAGCAGCAGAAAAGAAAAGAAAAATACTGTGTGGCCACAGTGAATGGCTGCATGGGAGGAGTGTGAGTCAGGCAGTGGGGGCCCTTAACTGTGGTGCTAGTCTTGCACACAAATAAGCAAACACTCACTCACATATTTAAATGAATGTACAGGTGAGAAAACGAAGGGTGAATGCACAAAAAAGGTATAACACACACAAATTCACATCCATGAATTCAGACAGAAAATTGCTTGTATATAGAAATAATCATTTGGACCAATTTTGTAGCTGAGGGTAGGGATGGAAGGACAGAAATTATATTTCATTGGCATCAAAACTATTAGTGTGCCTTCCCTAATTTATACAAGCCCCAACCCTGCTGCACCATTATAAGCTTTGTGAATTCTCAAAGCAAAAAAGCATTGCAATCAATAACTGTGATGCACCCACCTGAGAGGTGTTGGAACTGAGTTCCAGCTGAAAAAAGCCCTGCTGCCATCTTATAAAATATCAGGGCAGTTATAGCAACATATGATAAACAGCGGCGTAGGAAGGGGGCGGAGGGGGCGGTCTGCCTGGGTGCCACTCTGGGAGAGGTGACAAGATGGCCTCTGCCTCCCCCCAGCTGTAGAGCGGCTGAGGGCACGCATGGTCCGTATGGGCACAGCTCATACAGTGTCCGCACAGACTGCCGCTCTTGCGCACCATCCATATGGGCGTCCGTATGGGCTGCCGCTCTTGCATGCTGTCCATACAGGTGTCCATATGGGCTACCTCTCACATGGCGACCGTACAGGCTGCCGCGTGTGCACAGTCCGTACGGAGTGCGCACGCGTGGGATGCCGCACATGCGCAATCCGTACGGGCTGCGCCACCCCGGGTGCAGGAGAGGGTTCCTCTGCCACTGATGATAAAACAACAGAACACAAAACAACACTGGTTAAACAAAAAGTTATTTGAAACTGCTGTGTACGCCTGTTGGCATAAAAAAATCTTGAAGAGACACTTAAAAGTCAAAAGTGAGGACGTCTAACGTATCTCTGCTTAAAGAATGTTCCCCAGCATGGAGACGGGCAACACTAAATGCCTAACTTTTGGTTGAGGGAATTTGGGCCTCTGTGGCTTGAGGGACAACTACCGGTAACATTGCTCCTCTGGATTATCTCAGCTAGGATATAAGGGCTCAGGCAGTCTGTAAAGTATCCAAGATCCAAGTGGTTCAGGGCTTTGTATGTTAACATAAGAGTGTTCAACTTGGCCTGGTGTCAGATGTTTTAGCAGAGGTGTCACATCATCTGCACCAGCTGGAGTTTCAGGGCCGAGGGCAGCCACACACTGCAGTAATCTAGTCTCAAGGTTACCAATGCTTGGACTCTAGTAGTCAGATCCTCCTGACCCAGATATGGCCACAGCTGGTGTACAGGATGAAGCCACTCCTAGTCACAGAAGGCACTTTGGCCTCTTAACAGCATAGATGTGTCCACAAGTTACCGGTACATACTTGCTAGGATTGTACCCTTTGTTAGTCCAACCCACTGACATTAACAGACACTGTTTTTAGGATGCTTCCTATAATATTTTTATAGTACAGATATGTTTGCCATTCAGGGCTCCTCCAGAAGGAAAGGCAGGATATAAAAGCAATACATAACAACATTAAAATTGTTTCAACTTCTGCTGCTGGGATTGTTTTTTGATGCCTTGGTTTTGGAGATCTTATTTTATATGCAAAAACACCAATAAAAACTACCATTGTCTGCTGCTCTTTTTAAAGGGGGGGACTTGGGGGGAAATTAGCAGGATGGGGGTCAAAGGAGGGCTGTAATTGCGGGTTGTAGGATGGCAAGACTGGGGCCTGGATCAAATTTGGAACGTTTCTGCTTTAACTCAATACCAGAATGTCTTGCAATCAGAGCGAATATCTGCTTGGAGGCTTGGACACATCTCTGTAGAGCCACAGCATGCTCTATGTTCTACAGAAAGCTTAGAAGTGATGTGATCTTCACCCAGACTGCTTGCAATCTGCAGTCTTGTTGGTTCTGGTTTTAGGTAGTGCTATTATTCTGGGGCCTGAGGCTCTAATGTGAGAATGTCACACAGAGATTTCAGCATAGGCTTTCCAGACAGTTTATATGGAACCATCCCTGCTGCTTTTTGAACAATAGCTGGACATGCAAAAGCACATGTGTGTGCGTGTGTAAACCTTTTCAGCAAATTTGAAATATCTTAGATCTTCCTTTGCCAACCTGGTGCCCTCCAGATATTTTGGGCCACTCCCAATCAGGGAACTTGTGGCTGCTGTGCCAAAGGAGCAAAGTGGGAGAGGCAAACGGGAATAAAATGAAAGAAGTGGTAAAATGTGGCAATTTCCCAGAAAACTCAGAGATTTTTGCCACGACGGGAGTCAGCTGAACACGGCTGCTATCATTAAGTCCTGCCAGCATGGCACAGATGTACGCCACAAGCTCAAATCAGCACTCCACAGCTGTGCATCTGTTGCACTGTTTCAGATTGAGAGAGGTGCCTTTAATGTTACATGCATATTCAAAGATGAAGCGCTTGGAGGTGGGACGAAATGGTTGGGAGGACACATTACTATCCCACTTCAGAGTCTGAATTGTGCACCCTTGTGTGGTCCTTAACTTTGTGTATTTGCCAGTTTAAATATTCATGTGATATAGTTGCTTTTAGCCCCAAATAGGCTCACAAATAACAGAAAATTAAAAGAATGAAATTAATTTAAAAATGAGCAAGGAACAAGCTTGCTAGTCAAAACAGGATCAGTACTGAAAACTTAAATGGTAAGTTACTTTTGATTACAGATGGCCCTCGGCGGGGTGGGTAGTAAGACAGCAAAAAGGCAATACATAGGATCTAATTGTACAATACTTGGGGGGTCATAAAGCATGCCCGTACCTCCATCATTATCGATGTTGTCTCCACACATCATTTCCATGACAACATTGCATCCCATTCCGCTCCAGCCCACTTGGCAGACGCAGTGCCATCCATTCTGATCAAGGGTGCATCTTCCATTTCCATAACACAGACCTGGGCAGCCATCTAAGAAGAGAACAATTAAACAAAACTTTATGTATTATCATTGTCCACGATAATTTTTATCAATCAATCAATTTTATTACCAATGTGACATATTACCACTCTCCTTGCTATACAACCATTCTGTCATAGCTGAATACTGTTTGTGCAAATGGTCAATAGAGATGAGTATCAGCTGAAGGAAAAGTTGTTTTAGAGCTTCTTGAATGGAAGCTCGAAACTGGCACTTAGTAAGAGTGGGTGAATCTCTATTTTGGACAGATTCTACCAGTTTCTCATTTTCCCAATCTTAAGTTCAGTCCTTCACATTTCCTCTTCAATTTCTGACTATATACATACATATATATGTATATAGTCCTCTTGAAAATTCACCTGCATTATGGAGCAAATTTCTCCTTTCAGTCTAGTTTATACATTTTTTCACAAGCAAATTTTCCATATTACAACACACTTTGTATGTTATTTTCACTATATACAACACACACACACACACACACACACACACACACACACACATATATATATATATATATATATATATATATATATATATATATATATATTTGTACACATTGCCTGGTTGGCTAACTGCCCTGTAAAATTTGGAGAAGTCCGCATTTCAAAGGATAGTTGTGTTTCAGATCTTATACTGTTTCAAAAAATGTGAGTTAGATAGGTTTAAATGTGAACTGCATCAAATTTCTCCTGTATCCCTAATAACATGCAGCCTGATTCTATGCAGGTTTACCCCATAGTGAGCCCCACTGTACTAAATGAAGCTTGCTCCCAAATAAGTGTGCTCTGATCAGCTTATGGATCACACCCTGGACCACATGTACTGGTAGGGATGAAGAACAGATTTGTCTGGTTTACATTTTTAGGCAAACTAATTTGATTCTCACCTCCTGGACTAATGCATGGAAAGGAACATAATCTTTGGATTTTGCACTTCTCTGACTTTGCAATACAGCTCTCAGCTCAAAGAACATACTAAAATGTATTATAGCAATAAAAAACATTTAGAAATGCATACATTGAGCGAATTATATATATATATGTGAGTGTGTGTGTGTGTATTTTCTTATAAAGTACATATATTAAAGTATTTAAATACAAATTCATGTATGAATTTTCATACAGATTTAAAAAACAAGAAATGCAGATTAATATGGAAATAAGACTGAAAGGACTAATGAATAAACATATGTGAAATTAACACAGACTGGAATAGACCGATATATATATAAAACCTGCAGAGAATAACTGATTTTACTCAACAGCTTATCAAAATTCAAACCTGGTTCAGTGAAATAAATATAACCCTGTGGTTTAGTACACTTAAGAACCCCAGTTCACTCATGATTGGCTTAACCTTCTCGGATATCTTTTTATATTTATAACTATAATTTCCTTGGTTTATTGATTGCACAAACTAACAAATTGAAACATCATATTCTACTTGCTTTTTAGATGGTTTGTAACCCTTGTCTTTTGTAACATTCTTTTGGAATTCTCTATTTTTTAAGCAGGGTGGAGAAACCTCAGGCCCAAGGGCCAACCAGGTCTCTGTTTGGCTTGCAGGACTCTCTGCACACACCACACCCCCTCCCTAGTTACAGCTGCTCTCTCTCTCTCCACACACACACACACACACACACACATCATGCTGCACATACTCCTATAGCATGTTGCCTTATTAATATGTCAGTGAACCCTGATAATGCCTTTTGCTTGCCTGGGTAGAAGAGAGAAGGGGATGTTCCGAAACTAGCATACTGTACAAAGGTAAAATTTGCATTTGTCTGCCTCTTTGTCTCTGGCTCTACCCACCATTGGCAGAAAGGAATCATAGAACTGTAGATTGGGAAGGGACCACAAGGGTCATCAAGTCCCAACCCAATGCTTCTTTTCTAGAAAAATAGGTGCTGGTACTCACCATAAAGTTGTTACAGTAAGTGCCACACTTTTAAAAAACAACAACAACAAAAATTAAATAGGTGCTGGTACTGCATACCCTTGACTACCCCCTTTAAAAAATAAAAACACTGTCCCACCCATGCAATGTATGAATATTTCGCTCAATGCTGGGTTCAAACCCACATCCCTCAGATTAGGAGTCTCATGCTCTGCTGAGTTAATCCAAGCACATATGCAGCCCTCAGGCTGAAAAAAAGCTTCTCTGCCCCTGCTTTTAAGTATGCCAAAAGAACTGCAACCTTGCAGTCCAGTCCTTTGTGTGTTTACACTGAAGTAAGTCCCGTTATGTTCAATGAGGTGTGAGCGTGTTTTAAGACTGCAGCCTTAATACCCATAAATGGTTTGGATTCACTCTCTTTCTATGACATGCTCATCACAGCTTGAGTTTCAGCCAGCAGATGTGTTCAACAGAGCTTGCCTGCAGCATTCTGAAGCTGCTTAATTATGTTCTATTGATTGGTGAGCCTGAGTATTGGCAATAAGCTCTGAGCCAGCAGCTGTGTCTGGGGGGGGGGGGGGGGGCACACCAAGTTCTCAGCATTCATACTGCACTCCTAACATCTCTTAGCAAGGCGGACAGAATTATCTGTAGCTGTAGAAATTCAAACAACTGGCTAAAGAAGAACTCTGTCAAATAAGAATCAATAGGTCCACCACAAGACTCCTGCCAGAAGACCATGAAACTATGAAATTAGAGACTAGCAATGGACTGGGTGTGGGGAAGGCAAATATCAAAACAGCTGTCTTCATCCCTACCAAGCTTCTTGAATACTAAGATCTGCAGAAGGGGCTTTCTTGATACTTAGGTCACCCACATAAGTGTGCGGGAATGTCCTTCAAAAGATAACTTTCTCTCTGACAGCTGGGGATGCAAGAAGGCAGTGATTTCCATTCCAATGTTTATTTGTAACCATCAGCACTGTTTCTATTCTCCTACGGTTCACTTTCCAACAAATACTGTCATTTGTCTTGCACTATTTAACTATTTATGTAACTTACACTCATTTTAGTGCAGACATCAAAGCAATGTGGAAGAAAGGCATTCACAACACACTGAAAAACGATGATATGAACAAATGCAAATTGCATTCACTTAACTGATTTCTGATCCCGACATGTTATTTCTGCCTCCTTTTCTGTTTTGTTAGAAGTCACCAACAACCATAGAGGCAGCCCCTAAGCTGTGTAAGTCCTTTTCCACTGAGGTGCCTGTTTCACCTTCATTGTACAGTGCTTGCTGTAAACTAAATTTACTTCTTTATCCTGGCCTTTGTCAATTAAGATCTGTTGTTTTGTAGCACCCACCTTTTATTGGATGTGTTCCATTTGGAATGATTGACTTGTTTTTATTATTGTTAACAGTTTTATGTTTTATAACTTTTTACTCCTTTGCTGTAAGTCACCCTAGGACCTTATGGTGAAGGGGGGAAAGTAAGCTTATAAATAAAAAGAAATGAGTGGGAAATGGAGCCATCGACATTTTTTTGAATCACATGCTTTTATCTATCCTAAACCTTGCCCCATCAACAGAGCTATACCTCAGGCTTTGCAGACTTGAGTCACAGGGAGACCCAGAAGAAGGAGACGGACTACAAACATATGTTTCCCCAAATGGTTTGCATTTTCTCCTTTTTCTTTTCAAGCTCACTCCTTAACAGCTTCCCTCCAACAAGTCATGAGCATAACATAGAAGAAAACAGAACCAGCATTTGTGTACCTAAATGAAAATACATAAACCTTTCAGTATTAATTTGCCATCTGTTGATTAAGATGAAGTGCCTCTACTTTACTGAAAATAGGTCGTTTTGCTACCTTTGTGAATGGAAGATATCATTAATCTCATCTTGTTATCTCAATGACCATTAGAAAAAAGGTTTGCAGTGGTAACATTGTGTGAAATAAATAAACTGCAGTTATTTTTAATAGTTATTGTTATCTGTCCAGGAGTGTTTCATCATCTTTTGAAACATGGACTGTTCTCATGAACTGAATAGCAAAATATGATGGCTCTGATCCAAATATATATGTGGCATAGCAGCTGGCCGCTACATGTGCAATCCCATCTACTTGGAATCAGTACTGAGCTGCAGCATGGCCTTGGTGACATGCTGGAGTTAAATAAGGTTGATGCCTCCAACCCCTTAAGTATGAATGTCAGTTTTTTGTGGATGTTTGGAAGCATCAAAGACACAGTAGATGCAAGTTGTAATAAAATATGGGATGGAATTATCTGAAAATCCTGATGTCAATATTAACAACATGATTTTTTTCCCTAATCCCTGTCTTGCTTCTTAATCTCAGCAAGAAGCAGTGCCCTTTTGCTTAAAATATATATGCAAAATTCAAGTATACTATATGTATTAATACAGTGGATATTCGGGTTGCGAACGTGATTTGTGCAGGAGGCACATTTGCAACCTGCAGCGTTTGCAACCCGCAGCACCGCGCCTGCAATGCGTGGGTTGCAATTCGGTGCTTCTGCGCATGCGCAAAGTGCAGAAGCGCTACTGCACTTTGCGCATGCGCCGAAACCCAGAAGTAACCTGTTCCGGTACTTCTTGGTTCGCCGCAGTGCGCAACCCGAAAACGTGCAACCCGAAGCGTCTGTAACCCGAGGTATGACTGTATATGCATTATTGTACAAATAATATTACATGCATACTATACGCTTACACATTCCAAGTTTCCTAAGCTAGCATTTTAAACATATACATGCAAACATGTATATAATTGTTTAATGATATGTATGTTTAAATTCGTTTCTAAAATTGTGCCGTGGAAACATAGTACAGCATGGGGTTTGCCTCTTTTATACATATGCTGCATGTAACATACACATTTAAGTTTACATGTAATTAGTTATGCCTGGTATAAGGTAGCCTCTCAATTGTCAGGGTTGAGCCAGATGAGGAGGAGTGGTGGCAAGCCCCCCCCTGGTGAGGCTGCACCCACGGAAGAAGACTGGTGGCGGCACTCCTCGGAAGAGGAAGAGTCAGATGGAGAGGGGGAAAGACCAGAACAGGAGGAGGAGGAAGTCGAGCCAGAATCAGGCCCTTGTGAGGAGAGAAACAGCCCTTCCCCTCCTCCCTTCTCAGCTGTAGAGCGTAGAGCTGAGAGACGCAGGGAACAATTAGAGGCAGCTGCAACTCGTAAGAGACGTGGTTGCAGGCCAGCTACTTAAGAAAGGCTAGCTCCTCCCTTCACTAGCACCTGCAACTGATATGCTGAGTGCGTGGTTGCTCTTGCTCGTTCTGTTCCTGATTCCTGGCTTGTTCCTGACTCCTGGCTTGTTCCTGACCCTCGGCTTGTTCCTGACCCTCGGCTTGTTCCTGGCTCCTGGCTTTTCCTGACTGACTTGGCTGGTTCCTGACTTGGACTGTTCTGACTTCGGCTTCTCCTGACCCCATACTGATACCTGACTTCAGCTGGCTTCTGACCCGGACTGTTCGACCTTGGCTTATCTGACTGACTGCTGCACTTCAGCATGCCAACTTGTTGGCGTCCTAACATCAATGCCCCCAACAGAATGTCAAACCGGCTTGCAAATATAAGGAACAATTTACTCAGTTAAACCTTCCCTTGCCTGCACTTATACACGGCGCGTTGATTTGGAATACATCTTGAATGACACAAATCCATTTAGGAAGCACTTATTGGCTTATTATCGATTCATTGATTATTAATTTTTGTTCTGGACCAAGACATATTTTTAGAATTTGATATCTGGCTTAATCAATGTGATACAGATTTAAGATTTACTGGTAAAAGGAGAGAGACAAGTATTCCCTTTTTAGATGTTGAATTATTCTTTGGTATTCAACACAATGAACATGTTATACATTTACGTCCATTTCGTAAACACACTGATAGAAATTCTTTACTCCATTATCACTCTAATCATCTGATCCAATTAAAAAACAGTCTAGCATTCAGTCAGTTCATCAGACTTAAAAGAAATTCTTCTCTCAAGACTGATTTTTAAAATAATGCTGTATCCCTTTCCTCTTCATTAAGAGATGGGGTTATCCACAGGAAATTATTAAAACAGAATTTGAAAGGGCTCAAAGAACATCAAGACAAGAATTGTTGGTACCAAAATCTAAAAATAAACATGACAGGATCTTTGGTTCGATTGAGTACAACTGTCAGACTTCTTCCATTGAAAGAGTTATTAAACAACATTGGCACATTATTTCCCACATTCCAGGCTGTGAGAATATGCCTATTTTGGGT
The DNA here is from genome assembly GCA_900245905.1 of Lacerta viridis. Taxonomy (NCBI): domain Eukaryota; kingdom Metazoa; phylum Chordata; class Lepidosauria; order Squamata; family Lacertidae; genus Lacerta; species Lacerta viridis. Next base: position 31,280 of record OFHU01002677.1, on the reverse strand, counting down.
AAAAGACGTACAAGATCATTTAGGGATGTTCTTTCTCATACTGACCTGCTTGAATATCATAATAATGACCCCAACACTACATTGAAAGGGCACTACAGATGTGGTCACTTGCACATGCTGCAGATTTGCGTTGCCTGTGAAATCTTTTACTAACACATCAAATGGGCAAAAAAATTTTTGCAACAGTTTACAAATTGTTCAACAAAAAACTGTGTCTATTGTATTTGTTATGCATGTGGGTTTCTATATGTAGGAAGCACCACACGTGTTATTAGGACTAGAATCTCGGAGCACAGATCAAGGATACGCAACGCTTGTACAGATGCCCCATTAGTTCAGCATGTTCAGCAAGAGACCCATACTGAAAATGATTTGAGTTTTTTCGTTCTATGGACTTTTTAAAAATTACTTTTTAGAACAGTTGATGTACGTAGAGCCTTGCTATAACAAGAATGTACATTAATATTCCAGTCTCCTAAAGGATTGAATAAAGAGTTTGATCTTGGATGTTACATATGAATTCTGATCAATAGCAGAGAATTGTTGCTGTACCTTTAATTATCTGTGAGGAATGATTTTACACACCTGTTATATTGGTGTGGTTCAGCCAATTATCTGAAATGTATTTAAATTGCTTTGCCACATTTGTTGTTTACTTGCTGTGCCTGTGAAGAACTTATATTGTTGATGTATCGTGTTGAGTTTATAGGTAAGATATAACATGAGATGGTTAATGCGCATATATTATTTATCTCTTCGTTCACTGAGACTGGAATGTTACTTTATATTATTTAGTATTATGAACTGAAGAAGCTGTAGCGAAACCTGATTAACATTCGGAATACCAGTCTTCTGATCCATTTTCGTCGAGGGATGGTGAGGAGCTGCCTGTCTGTGACCACCACCACGTATGACCCCTGCCTCTACATATGGCTATGTAATGAAGCCTTTCTTGCCACCGTTCCCTCTTATATGACTTTGCGCGTCCAGTTGAGAACTATCTGCAGCACCTTTTGCGTATTTGCACTGCGCTAATAGCTATGACACTATTATTAGATACATTATCGGGAGAGTTGTGCCACTAGTTGACTATTTGTACATAAGTATTTCCAGGCATTGACATGCACACTGCACTTTAGTGTGTTTAACTGAGTAACTGTTCCTTATATTTGCAAGCTGGTTTGGTGTTTATGTTTTGTTGTATTATAATCATTATAACACCTGATACTTTTTTTGTATACCCAACAGAATGTCCCCACATTCTACTCATGAAATGACTGAGCTCATGAAGGTAGAGCGGGATCATGCCTCCCTGCTCGATCCATGAAGTTTCCACATCTAATGGCATCCAATTCCTACAGTCATCTGCTTCTCTCTGTTCTGCATTCAATCCAGAGAAGTGAGATCCTGCTCTCCTTCATCAGTCGGGCTTTCTCTGGTTGTTGAAAAGTCCCCCCACCTCCAGTAGCTGCTCAGTGCTGTGATTTAATATTTTACTGCAATTTTTTTAAAAATTTCTTTAGATTTTACCTTTGTTTTTTATAGTTGCATTCTTTCCTAAGAGATTTTTCTTGCAAGGTGCTTAGAGATTTTTCTGTTACACAGTCTGTACACTGCATAAATGAATAAATTATTTAATCAATGCATGTGAACATAGGAGCCAACTCCTAGGGGCTGAGGTCCCCCCCATAAAATATTTGAGGGGGCTGGCCCCCAAAAAATGATGGGCATTGCCATTCAAATGGTGTGTGTGTGCCACATCTTGTGATCAATTATGTGTGGGCAGGGGCTTACCTGCCCCCCCCCCCAATATTTTATTCAAGTTGGCACCCCTGCATGAGAACATAGAAAGAGCTCATACCAGAAAGAAATCCTTTTAGTCCAGCATCCTGCTGTTGCCAACCAGATGCCTGGATTAATTATAACTGGATTTTTATTTAAAATGTAACCAAGAGCACAAAAAAGACAAGTTTAGGGTTTTTGTTTTTGCTGGTGTTCAAAGGAAATTCAGTAATCAAACAGAAAATATGCCTGCAAGTGAATTAAGAAGGAGCCAGTGTATTTAAAAAGAGCTGGTATCTGGCCAACTTGTTTCTATAAATGCAGGCACCCAAGTCTCCTGCATGCAATTAAAACCTTTATGGGTTTAAAACAACAACTTTGGGAACATCTAGATGACATTTTGCCAAGGCTACACTATTAAATGTCTTGGAGAAAATGTATCATTTTTCATTAAAATTGAACAGTTACATTTCCACAGCTGAGCAATGACTTCTGAACAGAGCTGTGAGTTCTAGATTCTTATTAGGAATATCATTAGAAATTAGCCTTGGGGTAGAAGGGAAGGAGAGAAAGGGACGTCTTTAATAACTAGCACAATATTTAAATCCTGTAAAGTGAAGGGACAGAATATAGGAATTATTTAAACTGTCTGATGGTTTCGGTCTCACAGAGCTTCTATTAAATGAAACCAAAATGGGATGTATGTTTTCTAATGGCTATGTCAGTATTATTTCACACAGAATCCGTGAAAAGGAACTCAATTAGGACAAGCAGAAGCAAAATAGAACGGTGCTCTTGTGCCTTCGGTAGTTTTTTAGAAGGGAAAATTCCAGTAGATGACTTTTCCAGCCCTATTAATTAGGGTGCCCACCTAGCAATGGAATCTCCAATGTTTTTTGGTCAGTGGGCGCATTTGGAATTTGGAGAGAGTAGTATGGGTGCCAGTCACAAAATGCCTGCCACTTTGAGAAGAGTAGAAAAAGAGACAAGTGCCAGCAGCAGCCACTGAGGCACTTGCTCTCAAGAGAGAAGTACTTTGTCCAGAATGGAAGGGAGGGAGGGTGACCAGCCTTAGCAGCCAACAAAATGTGGGAATGTTTAGGAAAGAATAGGGAAAACCCAAATTTAGCAAGGAGCTGTGTTTTTTCCAACAAAGACTTACTGAGACTTTTGAGGGCACCACAGGATGTAGTGGTGGGCACCCTGGTTTCCATAGACACTATGTCCCTTGGCTTTGTATCACCAAAAAGGGAGCTATGCACCACTGAAAATGTGATTTTTTAAAGAAAAAATGTATCTCAATTTGCATAAATTTGCATATATTGATTTATCTGAATTGCATAGACTGATCTCTTTGTAGATACAAATTTAGAAATAACTAGCTGGCCCAGCCACGCCTTGCTGTGGGTTTGTTTTTTGTTTTTGTTTTTTTTGCTTTTTAAAATTCTCCTGACCCCGAGAGTATTCTGGAAGCTCCTGTTTTCATTCTTCCCTGTCCCTTTAGAGCAGGGGTCAGCAACCTTTTTCAGCCTTGGGCCGGTCCACTTTCCCTCAGACCATGTGGTGGGCCGGACTATATTTTTTGGGGGGGAAATGAACTAATTCCTATGCCCCACAAATAACCCAGAGATGCATTTTACATAAAAGAACACATTCTACTCATGTAAAAACACACCGATTCCCATTACATAAAAGAACACATTCTACTCATGTAAAAACACCAGGCATGCGAAGCTGCGGCGGCCATTTTAGGTGAGGGCACTGGCGACCTTAAAGAGCATTCTCCCCCACCCCAGTCCCAAAATTACCCAGTCCCAAAATCACGCACCCCAGCGACACAATCCCCTCAGAGCTGGTCTTACTCAGTGCGACCTCTCAGGCATGCCTCCTGCTCCGTGTTTTTTTTTTCCTCGGAGCATGCGAAGCTGCGGCGGCCATTTTAGGTGAGGGCACAGGCATTGTTGCTCTGGCCAGGTCTGATGATGTCAATGGGCCATCTGCCTTTCTATTGGATGCTGTTGGAGTCTTCATTCCTTTTGCTGGTGAGGTATAATAGGCGCGCCATTTTTTGCCTTTATTCTATATTTTAGGCATGACAGGTGTGGGTTTTTTTATTTTTATTATGCCAGATCCTTCCTCGATGGTCATGTTACGCTTTGTATTAATTTGATGCGCTTTGGTCCAGCGGTTACGGAGAACATCGGTGTCCGCCGCGCACACAACGGGAATATATATATATATTAAATTTCACAGGAGGAAAGCTAATTAATTCCCCACTCAAAATACAGTAAGCCCGACTTCCGGTTGGGCGCCATTCTGCGCGGTCGGGGGAAACCTCGGTCCCGAGGTTTCTCCGACGCTGTGAGGGAGGGGGGAGTCGAAACTGCGCTTCGACCCCCCAAAAACTCCAGGAGGTGAGTCCTGGAGCCATGGGATCCGGCGGGTCCCCCAGGGGCGCCTCCCTTGCTCTCCGGTAAGCCCTAGTAAGGGCTGCCGTGACGACCGAGGTTGAGGCGTGGGGGCTGTGGATCCACCGCTAGCCTCGCAGCGTGAAGTAGCGGCTGCCATCAGAGAGAGCGCCCAATTCTTCTAAGATTCGGCTAATTCGACTTTGTAAGTATTGATTTAAATTAAAGATTTTTAAAAAGCGATTTTAAATTAGGATGTTCTGGGAATTCTAAAAACGGAAGTCGGTTCCCTGAACGTTGAATGAAAAGGAGACAGTGTAACTTTCGATTCCGAAGCAATTTATTAACTTTGTGATAAGGAAATTTCTGAAGCCTTTAGGATACTATTACCCCCTTTTTGAGGAAATTTTGAATGGTTTTTTTTTATAAAGAATTTATTGGTTTTTTTCATAACAAAGAAAAATCCAACACCTACACCAACATTAACCCAGACAGTTACCCACCCACAGTTATAACAAAACAAATACAAACATACCAAAGATTCTTTTTCTTGTTTAGATACAAAAAAAAAAAATTCTTGTTCGAATCTTTACGGTTGACTTCCCCTGCCTTCTCTCCTTCGGTTTCAATTCCAAAATCTACTTTAATAACTTCACCTCTCTAAAAATTAAATTCATTTAAAAAATTCAAAACTAAACTTTTTTCTTAAATTCTTATTTTTTAGTTTACAGTAATATCTCGCTTCTTATCTTAATTAAAATCATATCTTATTGTAACTTCATAATAATTAATAACAAAACTTCATTTCTTAACAAATTATTCTTAAATCAAATCAATACAAACATCTTCTTTCCTTTAAACTGCTGCTAATAACAAAGAAAAATCAAAATATCCCTTTTCTAATTTAAAAAGGCTTAAAATCTTGACACACCGGTTTCAGGGTACCATAACAGACCATTTATGTTTTACCTTTAATACAATTCACCCTATCCCCCCTCTAACCGTTGTCCTTCTCCACCTTGCACCGGAACCACTCCTCAAATTGTCCTCTTTTCTTATAAGTCCACAGATCCAGACACAGTCCACAACAGTCCTTGCATCGAGCATCAGGGTACACAGTTCATCTTCTTCCAGCTTCTCCGGTTCAATGATCCATTCTTCTTTCATTTGTAGACATATTAATTTTTTGCCCATCACTCCCGAGCTCTCACCCCGAGAGTTGGATATAAAAATCTTCGCCGTCCTGGGTCTGCCACCCCCGAAGGACGTTTCTTTTTTCCGGAGTCGCCAAGCCATTTCGCTCTGTTCTTCAATCATCCCCTTCAGCTCTTTGCCAAGGCTCTCTTCCATTGTATCAATAATCCAAAAGGTCTCCTCTGTGGGAAATACTTTTTTCGCCATATCCCGATTCAATACCACCAATTTCTGATTAAGCAGTTCCAGTCTCAAAAAGATAATCCTTTGTTCATCAGTTAATTCAGGGTTCAAAACAAGCTCGAAAACAAAGCCCAACATGGTAGAAGCGGGCATAGGTATCAAATTTCAGTTTCAATTCCAGTGTTTTTCCATCTTAGTACCAGTAGTTTTCCACTCCAACTCAGACTTTCGCAGCCATTTTCCCTGAGACCAGGGCGCAAAGATCATAACTTTAAAGAGAGATATTCTCTATCATCTTACTCCCCAGAGGGAGATCTAAATAGTCTCACTTGTCAAAAGATCAAAGCCTTGTAACCATCATTGTAGCAGCAGTCTGTCCAAACAGTTATTTTCTTGCCACCGAAGGGAGGGAGGCAGGCTTCCTTTCCCTGAACCCTCCCGGATCGTTAAATTCCACAAGTTAATCCAATCTTGTACTCACAGCCACCGGGCTTCCTTTCCTTTCATCTTTTAAAGGGAGAACGATGTCGCTCGTCGCGGGCGGCGGCCGCCGCTTCTCCGACCCGGTTGGGGCATATCCCCTAATGGCCCAGCTCCGCAATCCCTTCACCCCCACTCCCCCTTTACAGGGGGAACGAGGGAAGGGTACGGAGCCTAGCGGGCCCGCCGGGGAGCCCGAGGCGCGGGACGCTCTTCCCGCGCCTCACCGGAGCCCCGCTTAGCGGTAGCGGGGCTCCAACCGCCGGGCCGGACTGGGTCGCCTCGCTGCCGAGGCAACCCACGACCGCCCGCGATGGCGTCCTCGCCGGAAGTGGAAATTTTGAATGGTTGTTCTAGCAACGAAAGACAATAATTGAACTGCATAAGCTGTATGGACTTTATGGACTTTGAGGATGCCCAGAGCGAAACGGATGAAGGACTTCAAAACAAAGGTTTTGGAACTTTTGTATAATTTAACAGTGGGAGTTAACCAGCTAAACCAGTTAACGGGGACAGTGGTATCTGCGGACTTGGCTGTGCAGGAAAATGGATTTAGGACTTTTTGTGAAAGCTATGAGGATATTCACATAGAAGAGGAGAAGATCCAGGGAAATATTGGTGGACTCAGCTCGCCGGAAGAAGACAGAAAAATCAGGAGGAAAAGGAGATCTAAAACAACGAGAAGCAAGACTGGGAAAACTGCGGGGAAAAAGAGAGTTCAACGGAAGGAGGTACAGCCTTTGGACATTGTTGAAAAACTCTCAAGGACATATGAGATAAGAATGGAGCAGAGGCCAGTTTCCCAGGACAGTGGAATTTTGAAATTTGAAAGGGTGGGGGTGGGCTGAAAAAAATGATGGTTTTATGGAAATTCTCTTTGTATTACGGTATAGACATACGGTTTGGCAATGGACAATGGATAATATGGTTAAATGAATAGTGTATGGGAGGGGAAAGGGGGGGGAAGAGTTAAAGTAAAATTAACTGTAAATTTAGTTGTTGAAATGGATTTGGAATTAGACAATGGAGGTTTAGAAATACAGTGAATGCGGAGGATAGTTTAAAATGATAAAGTAGATTTGTAAGTTGGAAAAGTATTTAGAAAATGATATATGGAAAATGTAAGAAGGAGAAAAAGTAATATGGGGATTAAATTGGCAATAACTGTGAATTAGGGTTAATCAGGGATTCAATGGGGGGGGGAAGCGGGGAAGTCCAAGAAAAGTAAAAATGATTTGTGTAATGTAAGTGGTTAAATTGGGAAAGTATTATTGATTACCCCAGTGAGAGGGGGGTTTGTTTAGTATGCTCCTCTTGGTGAGAGAAAGGGGGGTTAGAAAAAATTTAATCATGTATTGTAATTTGGATTTAATTGGAAAACCTTTAATAAATATTAATTTTAAAAAAACCAAAATACAGTAAGCCCACAATTTACATGCATTTAATTTGTGTGCATTCAGTTTTATGCATGTGGCAGAAATGAAAAAGGGGGCAGAAAGGGGGCCAGGTTCTGGCAGAAATGACTTTGAGAATCCTACTCATCATTTAACCCAATGTGTCTAACTATATGTGATTTTGGCTTTAGGCACGATCCCTGGAACATAACCCCCACATAAGTTACAGGCTTACTGTACTGCTAATAAATAAACTATTCAATGGATTGAGAATTCATCCACAAATCAGCAGGTCCACTTCTGATTTCTCACCCAGATCTTGCATCAAAATCAATTCCACTTAAATTAATTACACCCCATTCACCTGTCATCACTCCTCTGAATGAATGAATTAAATAAATAATATGCATATTTCCTTCGAAGAAAGATATTCAAAGCATAGAATCATAGAATTGTAGTTGGAAAGGACTCCAAGAGGCATCTAGTCCTCCCACAATGCAGGAATCTCAACTAAAGCATCCACAGCCTATGGCCATCCAACCTTGACTTAAAAACTTCCAATGAAGGAGAATCTGTCACCTTCCAAGGGAGTTTTCTTGCTTCACTGTCAAACAGCTCTTACCATCAAAAGGTTCTTCCTGATGTTTAGTCGGAATGTCCTTTCTTGTAACTTGAACCACTGGTTCTGGTCCTACTCTTCTTCCATGTGACAGCTTTTTAGATATTTCAAGATGTCTATCATATCTGCTCTCTGTCTCCTCTTCTCTAAACATACCCAATTCCCTCAACCATTCCTCATAAGGCTTGGTTTCCAGACCCTTGATCATCTTGTTTGACCTCATTGGCACACATTCCCACTTGTCAATATCCTTCTTAAATTGTGGTGCCCAGAACTGGACACAGTATTATTCCAGGTGTGGTCTGACCAAGGCAGAATAGAGTGGTACTATTACTTCCCTTAATCTGCACACTATACTTCTGTTGATGCAGCCTAGAATAGCATTAGCTTTTTTCTGCTTGCATCACACTGTTGACTTATGCTAACTTTGTGATTCACCAAGATCCCTAGATCCTTTTTACTTGTACTACTGGCAAGCCAGTTGCCCCCGATCTTATATTTGTGCAGTTTGTTCTTCCTGCCGAAGTGCATTTCTACCTTGCATTTGTCCCTATCAAAATTCATTTTTGTTATAGTTTTGGCCCAGATCTCCAATCTGTTAAGGTCATCTAGAATCCCAATTCTGTCTTCTGTGGCAGCTACCAATGCTTAAAATTCTTCATACATCATAAAACTCAACAACATGTCATAAACTCAAAACCCTGAAAATCTATAGAAAAGACAAAATGACTGACCTAAACTGGGCAACTGTACAAAATTAATTCCAATTCAATCTGGGTCAGGGTTCTTACTAAGAAATGAGGTGGCCATTCTTAATTTTGTTTTACTTCATTAATTGGTAAGACAACAAGTTACAGCTGTCACTGCCACAAGTTATATATCGATTCCTGAAATGTCCCTGGAAAGTGAAATGATGGTTCATAATGATGTCCTGACCTGTTCCCTTCAGGGAGGTTGTAGGGGGCCTGGGCGGTATGGATGCCCCATGAACCCATTGAGAGAGACGTTTCGCTTTCTTTCCCAGGGGCATTTGATGATTCAATTACCGTAATGGTGCACAGCAGCGATGACCTGTGAGCTTGCTGATTTGTTATGAAAAAGGAAGTTTACCACCCACCACACAATTTACAATTCTGGACAAACAATACAAGAGTACAAGAGCTCAGACAGTGCTGGGAAAACTGGGCTGCCTGATATGAAAAAGGGCACCTGGCCCACTTTCCATAATAAACTTCATCTGGCCAAAACCCTCTTCTACACAATGGAGCTCAGTCTAAACTACTTCCAGACACCTAACAAGTTTGACTTATTGACTTTCAAGGAAATTCCACAGGCTCCTCACATAAATTCTCCCATAGTTGGCCTGGTGTTATAGCTAAGAGTTCTAGTAATGTTTAATTTGGACACCTCCCTTGGATTGTACTGGGGAAGAAAATACTACCATACCTTGTCTTCTGGTTACTCTCCTAAAGGGGAAAAATAGCTCACTCTATCTTAAGGCAGCATTTCATCTACTAAGGCAGCTACTGGAATCACTGCAGAGCTGGCTGGCTGGATCTGCAAGTGAGTTTCCCTCCCCAAGGGGATTATATAAGGGGTGGAAGAGGCAAATAACATGTATTTCCAAGAGGAATTGATTTAGTAGGACATTGCTTGAGGGACTTTTGCCTCTTCCCAACCCCACCTCCCTGCCAGGTGGATTACCAGCAACTGTACCAGGTTACAGCTCTGCAATTATCTTTCCTGGTCTCTTCCGTGGAGCAGAAAAACTGTTCCAATGTTTAATTTCAACAAATATGTTGCCTTTATTCCTCCTGGCTATGGTGTTTCATCCTCTTTGCGCCAGACACAACCTAGACCTACTTGTAGCGTAACAAGGCTCTGTTCAGTCATGGCTCAGTAGTCAACTTCATCTGGTCTTTCATTTGCTTCCAATGTCACAATTTTCAGACATTTTCTTTCACCAGTTCTAAAATGTCTGGACTAGTGACACTATCAGTATGCAGAGCACAATCTATCATTGTGTACATTCAGTATAAGCAACTGAACTTTATTTTGATTGGTTTTGTATATGTTTGTAGCATATTTTATTATACAGCTGTACACCACCTTGAAATGCATGCAATAGGCAATAGACATAAATATTGTAATAAAAAATAAACTAAAACCAGTATGAGCTAAATGTACCATGTTTGCAGGGATGTGTGTTGTCTTATTGCTACCTGTGTCAAATGCTATTTTGAATTATCCAGTTGTCTGTTTAATCCCAACCTGAACTGGAATGTTTGTGTGTGTGTGTGTGTGCCAAAAGTCCAAAAGCAGTTTCCAGCAATAAAAATATAGATAGAAACCAGATGCAATTAAAAAATAAAAATTACAAGCACTACGAACAAAGGCAACCTAACACCCAAGAGTAGGCTGAGCAAGTCATCAAAAAGCCGGGAAGTTGACTAGGAGTTGACTAGGTGACAGAAGACCAACAACAGCATTGCTGTCCATGCATCGAGGGGGAGAGATTTCCAAAGTCAGTGTGCAAACACAGCACAATTCCCCCAGCCCAACACAGGTGAGATAGTTTAAGCACGCACATAATTAACCTACCGTATTTATTAGATTAAAAATATTATACTGCTTGATTGTAGAAAAAACCTCAATGGTACGCACCCAACTCACCAATGGTGCAATGGTCCCCTTCCCATCCAGGGCTGCATTCACACTTTCCATCTTTGCACTGCCCATGTTCAGTGCAGTGAGAAGTACATGTGCGCTCCTCGCATGTTGGGCCTACCCAGCCTTCTTCACACTGGCAGGTTCCTCTTGCACAAACACCATGGCTGCCACAATCCAGTACGCAGAGTTCTTTGAAAATAGAAAGTAGCAGACTCAGTTAATTTAAGAAAGGAATAACAATGAAAGATGAATGTTCACATCTGCATTTGCTTGAAAGCGAGGCCAAGTTTGTTCAATGGGGTGGGTGTCTTGGTTCCCAAACCACAGATGTTCTTACAGGGGAGCAATAAAGTTTTATTTAAGGCCTGCAATGGTCAGGCTACAGGTTCAGAACACCAAAGGGTCAACTAGAGAACAACAACCAGGGGGTCTGCGACCACACAAAAGCTACGAAGATGTCTTGACAAATGGGAATGGACTTTCCACCTGCTGTCAAAGGAGAGGCATGTCATGCTCACTTGTGAGACCCACCCTTTGAGACAGGTGTGCTTGGAAGCAGACATTACTGCAAAAAGCAATACAGTATGGGTCAATTCCCAGGAGTGGAGGTGGTGCTTGTTCCTTGGTGACAGGATGAAGGTTGGCCCCTCTGGTTCCACCTTTTGCTATCCCGTCTCCCCTCCTGGCTGGTTGAAACCTTTCCATCCACACCGCTAATGAATCCCCCTGCAACATGGATGGGGCACAACTGGGAGCCAGTGAGATATCTCCCCTTCCTCCAGCCCTAGACATAACGGAGTGGAGGCCTTACCCTACCTCTCAGGCTTCACCCTGCCATGAGTGTTCTCCTCCTCCTGTTCCTCACGTGACAGCAATTGCCATTGCAGCCCCGAGCCAGTTAGGAGATCAGGGCTCATTAAATTGGGAAATAGATTCTCAAACATACACACATACATGATTGCACAATATACCATATATAATTCCACAATCCTTTGGACCACACTTCTGAAATAGCACCCAGCTCATTGGACCTAGGAAGCACATAGGGAAGATTCAGGAGGGATTACTTTGAAGCAATAATAAATCCAAAGGATAAAAGCTTTATTGCCTGACAGTTTTGAATCCACTAGGAGGTTATTTTCAGAAGGGTTGGGAAGGTGAGCTTGTAAAGATCTGCAACTCTGGATTTCTCTTCGGAATCCCTAAATAGGTCTGAGCCTAGAAAATAATAACTCAAAACTAAAGCTACCAGCCAAATCCTCTTTATTCCGTCACTCAGAAGAGAAATGCGTGACAATATGGGCTTCCACATTCTTGAATCTGTAGGATGAGTACAAGGCAATTTGGTTATCAGGAAACTGGCCGTTCCGATTGTCATACCAGGGGGTGCAAACATTATGGTTGCCAAAAGCCTTTTTCTTCCTTCACCCATGACGTGAATTATTGTTGTTATGGTCCTAGCATTTGGCTGTGTTCCAGAGATGAAAAGAAGTCTCTTTTTCTTGCATCTACCTAGGTTTTGGTTTTTTAGTTATTATTATTAGTAGTATTGGTAGGTTTTTTTTTTTTTTTTTTTTAAACTTATTCACAAACAATCTCATTAGGAATTAGTAGTGAGGTGGCCAAGACTGTTGGCGATGCTAAATTGTCAGTGACCATTAAAATAAAGTAAGTTGTGAAGAGCTCCAGAAAGGATGTTTCCAAACTGAGTGAATGGGTGCTAAAATGGGAAATGCAGTTCAATGTAAACAAATGTAAACGGATGCATGTGGATGTCATAGGACAGTCAGAGGAAGGTTGGGAGCAGAGGGAGGGGGAGAAAGGAGCGAGACAGAGGCTGTGGAGAGTAATAGAGAGGAACAAGAGGAGAGGGAGGAGAAAGGATTAAGTGGAAACCTTCAGGTGGAGGAGGGAGCCCGGGATGTTGCAGAGGGTCAGCACCGCCTGTGGTGGAGCGGCTCAGGGACGGAAGGAGAGCTGGTTGTCGTTTCATCAGCAGCGGAGAGATGGGAGGGGAAATGACGTGAGCAGCGGAAGCGGAAGGGTTTGCCCAAACTATTATGTTGGGGGCGGTCCCGCAAGCGAGCAGTGCTGGTAACTTACAGTGAAGGGTCGGATCCTTGAGAAATGAGCTCTGCTTTGCAAATATGTATACAGTGGTACCTCAGGTTACGTACTTAATTGGTTCTGGGGTGCCGTTCGTAACCTGAAAAGTATGTAACCCGAATGGCGATATCGCTTCTGTGCATGCGCGGGCCACACAGGGGGCAAAAAAACACTTCCGGATTATGGGAGTACGTAACCCGAAAAAATGTAACCCGAAGTGGATGTAACCCGAGGTACGACTGTATAATAAATACTACGTTAAAGCAAGCAGCCTAGCAAGTTGATTTTCTCGTGAGAGGCTCTCACACGACCCTGACAGTTGAGGGGGGGGGAATCTCTTAATTTCACATTTACACTTAGGGGGTCTGAACTATAGGTGATGGTCCAGGAATGAGACATTGGGGCCATAGTAGATAGTTCAATGAAGATGTGTGGTAGTTGTTAAAAGGGCAAATTTTATTTCAGTAATCATTAGGGGGGTGGGGAACCGAAAATAAAACTGCTATAGTAATGCTGTTATACAAATCTAAGGTGTGACTGCATTTGGAATACTGTGTGCAGTTTTTTGTCACCTCAACTCAAAAAGGATATTGTAGAGTTGGAAAAGGTTCATAAAAGGGCAACCAAGATGATCAGGGGGGTGGAGTGACTGCCCTATGAAGTATGGTTGCAATGCATGGGACTTTCTAGATTAGAAAAAAAAAAGCGAGTAAAAAGTTAAATGAGAGAATTTTATAAAATTATGCATGGTCAGTATACAGAAAAGTTTTTCCTCCCACTTTCACAACACTAGAAGTCATGGGCATCAAATGAAGCTGAATGTTGAAAGATGCAGGACAGATAAAATAAAGTACTTCAATAATAATAAAATTTTATTATTTGCTTTTTGCCAACCCAACCCAAAGCAATTTACAGTGGAACCCCGGGTTACGCACGCAATCCGTTCCAGGTCACCATGCGTTAACACGGGCGTGCGTAACTCGAACGCATGTAAAAAACAAACAGAAAAACCCCTGGAAGTCACCCGATTTGAGCGCTTCTGCGCATGCGCAAAGTGCGCAGAAGCGTTCTGTGCATCTGATGGTCGCACACGCTCCTGCGCGCTCCGGAAAACTCTTCCGGGGTGCGGGAGTGCGTATCCCGAACATACACAACATGGAGCGTACGCAACATGAGGCATGACTGTGTTTTAAGCTAACACACACACACACACACCAGCATAACAAAATCTAAAAGACAATTCTATTTGTAAAAATTAGATTAAAACATGCCACCCATGCAAAAATGCCCAAGGGCTAACCAAAAAGGACTGTTTTTGCCTTGCATCTCAAGATATATAATGATGGTGGCAGGCGAGTCTCCCTGGGGAGGGCATTCCACAAGCAGGGAGCCACCACTGACAAAGCCTGTTCTCATGCTGCCACCCTCATGACCACCCACGGAGGGAACATATGAAAATGGGCCTCAATTTACAATGGCAGGGTCCAGTTGGGTTCATATGGTAAGAGGCAGTCCTAAAAGTAGTTTAATTGATTAATAGAACATAAATCAATGTATTAAATCCTATGCACTTGTTTGAGAGTAAGCCGGGACTTACTTTTCAGCAGGCATGCATAGGATCACACTATTATGTATTATTTATTAAAATTCTATACCACCCTTCCTCTGAGGATCACAGGGAATTTTACAATATAAAATTTATCTTACTAACTTAAAAGGCTGTTGCATAGTATTTCCTGTGGCAAAGTCTCACTGAGGATCCAGAGGGCAGTACACCAAGACACAAGTAGCAATACAACTGCTGTCTCTAACCAGGGGCCAGAGGGAAAACAGAAACCCTTGACAGCCCGTAACTTTGATTTCCCTGTTGTTGTTTAGCAGCTGCATCAGGGACAAATATAAAAATAGCTACCATCGACCTCATCACATCCCACCTTTCACTTCTCACTGGAAGAAGTCTCTGACATACCACTATTATATGTGGATAATTTGCATTATCCACATATAAGAAGATCCATGTAATTTTAGCTCAGTTAATTTCTTGGATGTTGGATCTAATCATATTCTATAAATTTATTAAATTAGAACACTGAGTTATCAAAGGTCTCCAAAATTACGTATGCCATATTTTGTAGATTAAAAGGCAGACTTAAATTCAAATTATGGCTGAACTGAGCCCCCATCTGCAATATACATTTAAAGCAACATCATACAGTTTTAATAGTACCAAAGAATTATGGGAAGTGTAGTTAGTAAATGGTAATTGAGAGTTGTAAGGAGACCCCTTTTTCTCTCACACAGTTACAATTTCCAGAGTTCCGTGGGAAGAGGGATTGACTGTTGAACTGCTCTGAGAACTGGAGTTTTGTGAGGGGCACAGGGGGCTCCTAACAACTCTCAGCACACTTAACAAACTACAGTTCCCAGGATTATTTGGGGGATGCCATGGCTGTTTAATGTGGTATGATATTTATTTAAATGTGCAGTGCAGGTGGGTCTCACACTACAAAGCCTTCAGAAGTAATTCTGCAGTGGTCAGAAGATCAAGGAGATCTCTGAGAATAATTTTAGACTGATATTTTTAAATTTATTTATTTGGAGGAAAATATAGACTTCTTAATCAAAAGCACCTGTCCCAAGATGCTCAATAAAATACAGATAAATATAAAGAAAAACTATTTTTAAACTATGCCTAAAATAATCTTAGATATGCAGGTATAACATGGCATGGTATGAGGAAGATATTCTGACAGAAGACATGTCTTGCTGCAGCATCAGGCCAAAGACTTATCTAGTCCAGCAATCTTTTTTAGCAAATGCTGAAGATGTAACTCTTTACCCTGGCTGTTGACACTTCTGGTGTATATTTTTAGGACTCATCTTATTTTTGGTTATTCTAAGTTGTTTTAAACTATCCAATGTTGTGTTTTAATGGTTGTAACCCTCCCTAGAACCTTAGGGTGAAGAGCAGGTAATAAATTGCAACAATACGAAGGAGGTGGAGGAGGGAGATTTGGTGTGAGCATGCAAGCTTTGAGTTGAAGGGTGATTGACTGAAATGTGCAGATTTCTTCTACTCAATGAAGGATTCCCACACAATGTAGAACCTGATTTCCCAAGGTTCTGTATCATATAAGGAGCTTCCATGAGTATAGAATCTCACTGCTTCAGAATGTTGCTCTTGAAATCATGGAGAGTGATGAGGATGCAGCTAGCAAGCTTATATTGATTCTTCACAATGACTGTATTGTATGTCTTGATTTGGATAATTCCTGCATAGGGGTTTTGTATGCAAATAATATTACAATGAAATTACAAGAAATTCATTGTTTCTGTCCTAGGTTGCAAATTATATGACTGCTGTAGTGTTACTTCATAGGACATAGGATTACATGAAGCTGCCGTATACTGATTCTGATTACTGTCTACACTGACTGGCAGCAGCTCTCCAGGGTTTCAGACAGGAGTCTGTCCCTGCAGATGCCAAGGATTGACCCAGTGACCTTATGCATGCAAAGCATATGCTGTACCACTAAGCTATGGCTCTTCTCCTAAAAAGGGATTGTGAAGTCCACCAATTAGCTCACCCTCAATCTATGCAAACTCAAAAGTCCTGTGTGCACACAGGTGGTATGCAAAGACTCCTGAGCACATGCATCCATGTGCTACATATATAGAAAGAATGGAGCACACATATAAGAAGTGTCATATATCCATGTATGCAGGCTTATTCCAACGTAGGGACCTTGAGTACATGGAAGGCAAGGGCAGGACCAGCAACAGGCATGACTCTGGCCCACCATTCACACATTGATTTCTACAAGGATGAATGTGAGCATATGGAGCAAAGAGGAAAGTTATTGCCTTGCCTCAAAGGACTGATGCCTCGTGAATCATTGACTGCGAAAGCCTGTGAGAAACATTTTATATTTGCACACTATATTTTGGGGCTTCAGAGCAAGTGTAGCTGCAATAGACAGATATGGATAGAGAGCCCACTTTAGAGTTATTTGGTTCTCAAGCTGCACCCCAGTCTCAAAGTCATGAGCCCAAGAAAGATAATGAAACTAAGAAAGGAACATAGAGGGGTGCCACTCCCCCCCAGTCCTAATCTCCCAAGAGTGGCAAGAAAACATGAACCTGAAATAATGAAAGGAGTGGCTTCAAGCTTTTAAAATGCCCAAGATTGAAAGCAACTGTTCGTGACCTTTCCCAAGCTATGTTTCCTGCAAAAAGAGACTTAATTTGGAATGAAGATCACTGTTGCAATTTGAAAGATAAAAGGCAATCTAAAAAAGGGGGGGGGGGATAGCCTATGTCTGCAGAGAATCATCAGTCTGTTTCTTAGCTCCCTTAATGCTACAGGTCTAGTCAGTGATCCTGGAACTGAAATAATTTTGCCTCTGGCAAGTCTAATGGGTCACTATATACAATTTCTGCCTGTGTCATTAGCATGACAGGAAGATTTAATTGGTTGAATGATAGATTAATTCCTTAAAGCTTTAAATTGATTAATTAATAGAGGCAATTTGAATTGATTAGGGCTCTGAGTAAAGGGCAAACTTGTTTATTTCTTGAGACTATTTTGGTCTTTGTGTTTTACTTAACAGTGAGTAAGACAGGACATATTAAAGATAGCCTTTGCTTCTAGAAGTGGTACCTTTTGTTGTCAATGATACTGACAGAAAGGTACTATTGAAGCTTTGGTAATTCACATATTTATTGCAATTTAATTGATCAAACTGAAGGTGGTGACTCAACTGAAGCTTTAGTTGATGGGTCAGTGGGCACAGCTCATCTATTGATTAAAACTCAAACTCCTTAAATGTTATAAATACACTATGTAAATGAAATATGTCCAAGAAAGCTTCTTTGTGCAATTCAAGTTCATTTCCAATACTTCTTTTCAAAAAAAAAAAAAGTTACACTGCACTTAACCTGACAGACAATTTTAACGACTCTTCTGTAAATGCAATCTAATATAATGAAGTCTGTTTTGATTTAAAATGTCAGTTTTGAGGGCTGGTAGAAGAAAATTCCCCGCCTTGTCAGCAACAAATGATTGTTTATTAACTGAATAATAGTTGCATGGGCAAAATAGCAATTTCATGTACAAACAATATTATTTTTTAAATGTTTGAACAAAACCCGTTATCATAAGCAATTTTTTTTAGCACAGACAACACAATTTTAATAATTATATAAATGAAAGCATGATATAAAAGGCGCTGACAGCTATGTAATTTTATACCAGGCTTCCTTCTGTTTTTAGGTGTCATAAATAGCAATACTTCTTTCTTTATTGCTCTCTATTTATATCTGTAGAAAATGTATTAATGTAACAGACTGTAATCAAACAATAGAAGTGTGTCACAGCACAAACCACCACCCTTAGGGGTCTGGATGATACAAACGAAATGCAGGTATAGACATGTCTTGACATTCTCAGTAAATTCTAAATATATATATTCGTGACTCTATCAGCATGGCACACTGTTGTTGTAACATCAACCTTTTTGAGATTTGGCACTTATATTTTGTTGCCTGCGAAAGAGTACCTTTATTAAGTAGTGGATTTCTATGGTTGTTAGGGAGGCTGCCCAATGCATTTTGGCACCTGAGGTGGACTCCAAAATGGTTCCTCCCCCACCACTAGGGGAAAATGGGTAAGGAAAGACCTACATCACGAACAAGGAGGGAAGAAAGACTGACATCTGGATCTGCTGTCCTGGTGGATCCTGCCGCCTGAGGCAGCCACCTCACCTTGCCTCATGTGTGGGCTGGCCTGGGTACTATGATGCTCAGTTCATATGTTCTGCCATCTTCCTTGCTGTGCTGATATAGGCTAATGTAGTGCTTTGACATGCTAATTATTGAGCAGTTCAGCCATTATTTACAGAGATATTAGGCCTGCTGCATTGAGGGTGAGGCCCAGGAGTGTAAGGTAGAAATGAAGATGGCGGAGGCTCTTCTCCCATCAGCCCCAGGTCCTATTAAAATAAAATGTAAAAGTTACAGGGATGCTAGAGTCAGCAGTGGGGCACCCTCTGGGACCCTAGCACTTGCCTGACCATGACACTGGGCCTGTTTCAAAGAATAATGATCCTCTCTCATGCTGAATAATAATTATACTCTTGTCATTTCACAATATGTCTGTGCTGTATCCTTAGGGAAATTTACTTCATTTTATATCTATAAAAATTCATTATAAATCATATTTTCAAAGAACGGGGGGGGGCAGTCTTCTCAAAGTTGATTTCTGTTCTAACATGTTTGTACAAGAAGTACACATTTAAGTCGTGCTTCCAGAATTATTTCACAAACATTCTGAATTCTGGAAGACAATAAATTTTATATCAATAGGACAAAAACTGACTGAATAATTTTTGGTTCGGTACCCCCCCCCCCCGCAAAAGAAGATAAATAAGTTGATCATCTATACATTCATTTATATTAAGTAATGGGTGGGCATAGCAGACAACACAGTGATTCTCCAAGCAACTCTCTTTATTCTCAGGCTGGAATAGAACTAAGCTGAAGGGCTGAGCCAGCCTGCTTCCGTGAACGGCAATCTCAATCCTTCATTTGCATGTGGACCTGAGTGAGAACTGCAGTCACGGTGGGCAGAGTGAAACTATATACACAACACCCCTAGTGGCCTAGGGTGAGAACTTCAATACATAACAATTTAAGGAGCCTTAAAATTCACTTTGGATTATTATTTTAAATACTTAAGTCACCAAAGGACCTATGAAGAATTTTTTTCTCATTACTAAGTTTCTTCATTTACAATATATGAAACTAAAGCCAAAGCTAAACACTTCATCATTCTGATTGATATAATTCCCACACTCAAGGAGGATACATCAACCAGAATATGCGTTAAGTTACAGATCTTCATTTTACGTATGAAGAAAATAATAAAATTATCGACGAACACAGGCATTTTATAAATTTTCACGTTCAGATACAAAACCTTGGGCCACAACTCTACATTTTTAAACAGTATCTTCATAGTTGTTTCGTATCTTTTGAATAGATTATTTTGAATGAAGATCGGCAATTTATAATGCCCAATCTTCTCCAAACATCAGTCATTAGCAATTTTTCTAGCCAATGCCAATTATTGAACAAAGGCTAGGTAAACAGAATAATTCATCCAGGAGGTTCACCTGGCACCGTCATTAGATATCTTCAGGCACCAGACAAAAACGTCCGTAACTAGGCATTTGGCCTTTAACTATATGAGGCCTTTTAGAAGTGGGTGGAATGTTTTTAATGTATTTCTTCCTGGTTTTAATGCATCTATGTCAGGTTATTGCCTGTTTGTTTGTAAATCACTTTGGGTTATCCTGTGCAAACAGCTGACAAATTTAATAAATAAAAATAAAATAAAAAGTTAAAATATATTTTCAGAAATGAAAATGATCAAAACTTAAAATGTAAAATGATTCCCTGTACCATTTTAAAGTTAACAGTCCCCTTGGCAGTCAACAAGTTTTTGTGTCAAAAACCGTCAACAACTTTCTCAAGCGACTGAGTAACAAGCTTCATTGGCCAGCAGTTCTTTAATTTTAAAATTGTCGGACTGTACTTATAGAATATTCTGAAAAGAGGAAAGGAATCCATCCCAGGGGTGCTAATAAAGGACAATACAGAATATAGTGCATGATATCTTCAGCCCAGCCTGATCTGCATACAGACAGACAATTTGTAGAGGCAGGCCTTAAATTACTGGTCAGATATTCCGAGGGCATACTTGGAAATCTAATCTAGGTAAATACGGGGGTGGGAGAGAGAGTTAATTTTCCCAGTGTGCTTAAATGATGTAGCCTGGGGAAATCATACCTATCTAGGCATAGTAATATCTCAATAAAATATATTTCTGAATTAATTGCATTTTCAGGGTTATTTAAATAGACTTTCCTGCTTGTCCCACAGGAAACCACTAGGAGTCTCCCATATGGCTAACCTGTTACCCTACAAACATCTCATGTAAAAAGTTGAGTTTGTTTGGATTTAAATATGTGTGAGACCTTATTCCTACACTGTGCCTAATTGCTTTATCACTTCATTTGGTTTAGAAAGTTTGTTGAGACTGTCTTTTTAAAAAGAATGTTCTGGAGGTTAAAGGAGGTTAAAGGACTGGGTGATTTCAAGGGTGGGGCTGAAGAGATCCATTTGGTGGTAATGGTGAAGTTCAACTGGTTTCTAATTGGTTTGGTTGCCTTCCCTCTCATGGTGCAGGCCTTTGCATGTCGAGGTTACCGTCCCAGCTCCCCCCAGTAATTCAGACATGACACATTATTTTTGGTTTGGGTTTTTGGCATAATTTTGGCCACAACTTTATTTAAATACAGCCAATGTGAGTGGTTGCTTAGGCATTGGAACCGACTACTGTCCCCCCAGCCATGGGACAGCTGACATTCGCTTTTGAGGGCGAAGTCAGAAAAGGGTGAACACCTAAGGCAGAAGCGGAGTCGGGCAACGACCCAGGCTTCTCCCCCAAATGCTCCCTAGGACTCCGCTTGGCCCAAGCCTCCCACCACTTGGGTATGGACAAAAGCAGAAAGAGTCCCTGGATTCTTTTAACAGAATACCCTTATTTTCAGGGGTAGGCCCAACCAATTTCCTACCCCTGCCCCGCGCATTCAGAGGTAGGCCCAGCCTATCCATACCTCTGAAGCAGCGTTACTAGGGGCAGGCCCAGCCTATCCTGACCCCTAGTGCAAGCAAATTTATACCAATGCCTAACCGCCAACCTTACAAGTTGTGACGATTTGCTACGCAGTAGGCAAAACCAGTGACAAAAGCCAATCAGCCACCGGATAAATTCCTACCAGGCTCCCGCTTCAAAGCAGACAACCCCATGACAGGCATAGCAAGGTCAAGCAGCAAAAGCGCCGTTCCCAAATTAGGGAGGGCGGGCGGGAGATCCGTTGCACACCGCAAAAGTGAAACCAAAGTTTCACAAACTTAGGTTATAAAGGCAAGAACTGTCAATCAACCAACTAGCAACATGCTAAACTCCCCAGCAACTTGCCTTAACCAATCCTAGCTGTGGCCAGCCCAAAACCCCCTCCCATCAACTTGGAGCTGCTCCTTTAACCCTTCTGCAACCCGTGCTCTCTTCGATGGGAGAACACGCTTTACAGTGCCATCACAGTGCACAATTGTGGAAAATAAAAATGCCGCCTCTCAGCTACGGGGTATTGATCAGAACACTGTTGCTACCTGCCCCAGTTGCCAGGAGGGGCTACACTGATGTAGACAGGATTGCCATATGTCCTCTTTTTCCAGGACATGTCCTCTTTTTCATGGGTGTGTAAAATGAGAGTTGTCATAGCAATCCATAGTTAAAAGCAGAAGTCGGCAAATGTGTCCTCTTTTTTGTTCTTTGAAATATGGCAACCCTAATGTTGTAGGAAGTGGTTCACTTGTGGGTTGCCTCAATCCAACCTTGCTATGTGCCAACATATGAATACCCTGGGGGGGGGGGAGATGGGACAATTTAGAGTGCCATAGGACTGGTCCAAGACATTTTGGCACCTGAGGCTAACCGCAAAATGGCATATCGCCACCAGGGAAGAAGGAGTGAGAAGATCTACATCAGGGAACAAGGGGAGGGGGATCAAATCAACCTCATCTGATGGTTGAACTGGGAGTCAAAGGTCACCATGGGGATGAAAGTTGCTTGCTCTGAATCACAATGGGTGGGTGGGTGGAGAGCCCAGGATATCCCACCAGGCAGTCCCCACCATTTCCTTCTGGTGGAAGGAGACCAGCAGTGTCTCCTATTAACCAAGAGCCACTGTGGAGGTGACATTGGAGTGGAGGTGGGCTGCTGAGGAGGTAGCAGATCCAATCTCCCAATAACATGTCGCCATTGCAGCAGGCAATGCAATCCTTGTAGGCCGGATCTACTGCCCCTGTGGATCCCACCGCCCAAGGCAGTTCCTTCACTTTGTGTCACGGATAGGCTGGCCCTGAGGTGCATACTTCTGCATGCTGCTCTCCACATGCAGAGAGAAGAAGAACTGGGCCTTTGATTTTTTTAGACGTTTAGAAAGGGAAAAACCATCAGTGGATAAACCACTGTAAGTTTGGCCACATATTTTCTGTGTATTGTTTGAGTAAAAATAATGCTGCATTTCAGGGTGAAAGGTAAGATGCATTTCTTGGTTTTGGAACACTCAGTTTGCTATTACACTGTTCAGTCAATGTTGCCATTGTGGAGGAACAACAACAACAACAACAACAAGCTCTCAAAAAAGTGCATTGAATAAAGCCTATAATCCAGCATAGTAATCACAGATCCCCCCCTTTAGAAATCAATATAAAGTGCAGACAAGTTGATTAGAGACGTGCAGAAGTTTACAGGCAAAAGTACAACTCAAATCAGCAAGGAAACGGGCTTCAAAAACTTTTTTAAAAATGCAGTTTGCTTGCGTATAGGTAATTAGTTTTAGGTTTTACTCTCATGACTTCCTTAATGAAATCAAAAGCAGCAGAAAATAGTCTTTTCTAATTAAAAGCAGTCAATATTATAATTATTTCCCATTCTTATTTCCCATTCTAAGGGAAGGGAACTCTCAAAATGTGCTCTAGTTACAGGTAGGTAGCCATGTTGGTCTGCCATAGTCAAAACAAAATAAAAAAAAAAATTCCTTCCAGTAGCACCTTAGAGACCAACTAAGTTTGTTCTTGGTATGAGCTTTCATGTGCATGCATGCACACGAAAGCTCATACCAAGAACAAACTTAGTTGGTCTCTAAGGTGCTACTGGAAGGATTTTATTTTATTTTATTTGTTTTAGCAGATGCTCTGTAAGATGGAGGACTCTCAGGGATTAACCTAATGTTATGAAAGGTGTAGCATGCAATGGTGACAGCAGTTTCAAATGTTAAAATGGTAACACTCTGCTACTTTCATAGCAAACATCTTCTGGAGAATGTCCAACAGCCAGTGTCTTTAACTGATCAAAGCACCAGGAGATTTTTTTTTTTAAAGAAGCTCTCTTTTTCAAAGGGAGTGTGGTATTCCAAAGAGCATTTGAAAATTGAATTTGGAAATAGTGCCCCATCCCTAGTTGTGAGGATAAAAAGTAGCTCTGGATTGCTTCGGAAACCATCTACATTATCCTCATTCTATCATGCTCTGCACCTTCTCTTGCCTTCTGCTTTCTCCTGGAAATATTTGCTTCCTCTAGCTTGAAGATAAGTCTTTTCTCACAAAGTACATTGAGAGTTTTAGTTCATATCATATTCTGCAGCACCCCAAACTTTAGTGGTGAAAAAAATTGACACACACATCCTCTACACACCAAGCCTTTATTCTTTTCAGAAACCAAGTCAAATCATTAGAAGGATATTTTCTCTACCTACCTGTTGAGCAGTCAGAACCTGTCCACTTTGGGTCACAGTTGCATACTCCAGTATCCAAAAGAAAACTGCCATGTCCCGAACACTGTTCTTGGCAGATAGGGAGTGATGTTTCACAGCTGACTCCTCCCCAACCCATGGAACAGTGACATTCCCCTTGAACACAGACTCCATGGCCAGAACACATAGGATCTAAACAGTCCTCTGAAGAGCAAAGGAAAGAGATAACAGCATTCAATACTGAAAGCAGGAAACTGTTAAGAACATAAATCAGTGTAAACATTTTTAAAAACTGAGGGCCACATTTTCTACTGGGAAACCTTCCAGGGGCCACACGACAGTGGTAGGTGGGGTCAGAGGAAAAAGTGGGTAAAGCAACAGAGGTAAATTTTACCCTGAAAAGCAGTAAAGTTTCTGCATACTCTCACATACCCCTCCTAGCCTCTATACAGTGAATCAAGAGGCATTATCAGAGTTTAAGGACACATTCTAGCCAGGCGAAATCTCAAGGAGAGTGCAAAACAGGGCCAGTCAGAGGTGAGGCCAGGGGAGAAGGAGTGTGGCTGAGCAAAGGGTCTGCTGTGGGAAGATTCCTAAGGGCAGGATAGAGAATCTTAGAGGACCATATTTGGCCCCTGGGCCTGAGGCTCCTTGCTTCTGACATGTATAAACAAAATGTGTTTTAGGGCAGATTTCACATGTTATTTCTCTTAATGGGATTAGCTTTATTAGGTGAAGGGTCAATTCACACTTTACATCAACCCATGCTTATTGTGCTGCCCTGACTATGAGCAGAAGTCCAAAAAGCACAACGGATGCCTGCAGACAACTTAGTCAAGTAGCAAGTTAGCAGGCAGGGTTAGAGTGGAATTCCAGTATCAAGGATAGTTCCAAACATCTGACACCACAAAACTTAACTGGTGCCTTTTACCTTAAGGTCAGTTTACCCTTTCCCCAATGCTTTTCTCCCTTCCTGAAGAGTGGAGAGCCTTAAGGGGATCATTTTCTGACCCAGAGTCTACCACTGCACTGCTTATCAGACAGCTCTTGTCTTATGTATTGCCAATATTGCAGAGCAGCCACTGGGAAGCTTGAGGCTTTGAGCATAGAGAGAGCCATGCCCCACAGGAAATGTAACTTGGGGCTCCTGGCAGCTCTACTACTTGTGCTGCTAGTCCTATTGATCTAGTCGGGTCTTCAGGTTGGTGCCACCACAGACCTGCGGCAGCTATAGATCAGATCCCAAATTATGATGTCAGCTTCCAAATGCAGTTAAGAGCTGCTCATCTGCTTTCATTTCCTATCCATTGAGAATTCTTGTTTCTGTGGTGCACAGACCTCTGCAACAATGGTCATAATTATGTGCCAGGGCCATACAGGGTCAATTTGGAGGGCCAGGGGTCAGCTCAGGTAGAAGTCAAGGCCCAGAAGAGCATTTTGAGCCTAGAAGGATAAGAAGCTAATGTGTAGTCAGGGTCAGGAGCATTCCTGTGGGGAAGGAAGTGAGGCAAGGTTAGGGAAAGATCATAGCAGGGCCGTCTTAAGCATATCCGGTGCTGTGGTGAAAAGATCCCTCCCCCCGTTTCCCAGAGTTGTCAACCTTTTTAAGGGGGGGGACCCCAAAGTTGTTGACCTTTTTTAGTTTAGTTAGTTGGTTTGTTGAACATTATTTTCCATATAAATAAACGCTAGTGGAGAGTTCTAGGAGGAGAGAAAGAAGCAGAAGAGATAAAGTCATTTCTGCAAACTGAGGTTTGAACGGGACATTTAAACCAGAAGAACGCTCTTTTGTGGAGGTGAGGGTCTAGGAGGCAGAAGTGGAAGAGGAAGAAACTTCAGCCGCCAAACAAAATCTCCAGTGGATCTGTGTTGGGAGGCATGCTTTGCCTTCCTCCTCCAGGTCATTTTCACCAAATGCATTATCAAATTCATCTCTGCAAAAGAGCGTTCTTCTGCTTTAAATGTTCCGTTCAAACCTCAGTTTGCAGAAATGAATTTATCTCTTCTGCTTCTTTCTCTCCTAGATCTCTCCGCTAGTAGGAAGGCGGTGTGGGGTGGGGTGGGGGAGAGAAGGCTGAAAGATTCTCCAGATCCAAAGGCGATCTGCTAGGATCACCAGCTCTGTTCTCTCCCCCGCCTCTTCCTCCTCAACAGACAGTCGGTTCTATGCATTCATATTATTTAAGATTTCTATTCTTTCTAAAAACCAGCCATCCAGCATAGCCACCCCAAATATTCCCAGTAAAAAAAATTGCCTTTGACAGACTTTGAGCTGGTGTAGAAAGGTGATGCTTGGGTAGGGGGCTGGGTGTTTGGTGGGGAAGAGCTGGGTCCTCTGCCTGTCTTACTCAAAGGAAGTCCCCTGGGACTCCAGGGAGGCTCACTCTCAGGCAGGCACGCAGAGGCATTGCAGCCATGGACACCGGGGTTGACAGTGGACGGGCTCCCTAAATAAAGACCGACCATGAAAATGTGATTACCTCCTTGGCAGTGCCCCGTTATTTTATTTTTAGTTCTGAGAAGGGAGGCAGCTCCTGGGCATCCCCATCTTCACAAGCTCCCTCTCCCGCATTCCCTTTGTGCATGCCTGGGCCCGCCCACCAGGGCTGCCAATTGGTGCAGCTATGCCTGGGCCCGCCCGCTGGCGTTGGCTCCACCAATGAAATGCAGCACCTGGCATCCTCCACAGCTTGGTGCCCTGGCTCACCGTGCCACTACGCTGAATGGTAAAGACGGCCCTGCATCATAGTTCAATAGCAGAGCATGCACCTAGACCTATTTGTCTGAACTTTGGCAGCTTTCTTACTCTGGGTGCCTCTGCCATTTCCTGGTTTTTAAACTGATTTCCCAGAAAAAGAAAACAGTGGAGGGGATATGATTTTTACTTTCCTAACCTCAGTTTGCCCTTGCGGGAGAATCGCTGAATCCATCTTCCTGAAATTCAGCAGGTGTTATCCACTCTAGAAGGGCAACATTTCATGATAATTTCATGATAAACTTGTGTGAAAGGGGGGAGGGGGAGTTATAGCTTTTTAAAATAGATTCCCTATTGTGATCAATAAAGGCAAAAAAGACCTTCAGATTTAACAGATCAAATTTGGAACCAAATAATAAATTGAACTAGAATGACACACAGCAGATCTGAAACTTATCAGGCTGCTTCCAAATGCTAGATACACAACAAATCTTGTGATGTGCACATCCTGGTATCTACCAACTTAAGGACATGACTGACGTATGCACAAAATCAGTATCTATCAATTCACACTTCCAACAACTGAGTTTATTTTGTAGATTCCATTCAGCTTTTGAGGTGCCATATACCATCTGCACATCAGTTTATATTGAGCTTCCTTTAGGGTTAAGGCATAAAGAGAATTTATCAGCCATTTCTAATATCCTTCTCCAAGCTTCTGTTGTTAAGACATGTCCAATTGATCTATGTCAGTACCACTACTGTAATCTCTCTGTAACAGAGAAATAGGCTTTGACATTACAAATAAGGTTCTGCCATTCCTCTGAAAGATAAAGTATTATTGGTGGAGGTGGTAGAGGAAACAGGATTTTTTTTGTGGGCATTGGATTTGCAGTGTGATGTGTTCTTAACTTTAAACTGTTGGCACTTCAGCAGAACATATAAAGATGCCTTTTGCTTAGTTGGACCAATGGACTATGCAACACAGTATATTGCCTGCAATGGCTGACAGTGGCTTTCCAGGATTCCAGATGAGGGTTCTCACAACCCCACTTAGACATGCTTAGGATTGAACCTGGGACCTTCTGCATGCCAAGCATGTGAGGTCTACCTCTCAGCTATAGCTCCATTGAAAAGAAAGCCAGTAAGAGAAAGAAGAGGCACAAACCTTCTTCACATATCTCTCCTTTATATCCTGGGTCACAAATGCAGATCCCCATGATACACTTTCCATGGCCAAAGCAAGTGGGGTCAATGCACTGCTCTTCTGGAACGTCACACTCAGGCCCTTTCCACCCATTGCGACACAAGCAGTGGCCCTTTTCATATTCCCCATTTCCACTACATAACACCGGGCACGAGTCTGTAGAGGAGAAACATATTTGAGTGTTAGTGATCTATATAGGATTCAGTGCCGCAATAAAAGTGATGGCACATTTACAAAGCTAAGCAGAGTCCAGTATGGTTTCAAATTGGATGAGGTTGAGATTCCTGCATTGCAAGGGGGTTAGACTAGATAGACCCCTTCCAATTCTACAATTCTATTAGCCTATGATTCTCCCTCACCCAACACTTTGTGGCGCCAACACTTGGTATTCTTGAGCAGCAATGGGAGCCCCAAGAGGGCTCACCTCAGTTGGTGGCCCTGCTCCTTATTCCTATGGCAGGCTGATAGATCTGAGAGCCACCTGCCGCTGAAAATTGCCCTCAATGTTCTGGAGCAACACTATTTGGAGCTGAGAGCCCATCTTGTTGAAGGCCCCCTCAAACCTTGAGCTGTCTTTCATCATCTGTTTTTCATCTCAAATTTACTATCCATTTAGCGTACCTGCTTCAGCTTTTCACATTCTATTTCCTATCCAATCTTTCATTTTATCTCATTTCTGTTATTCCATAAACGGGAATAATTTCCCTCCCTGTTAACAGTCTGGTCATGATGTGTCAGTATCAGATACTTAGCTTGGCTTTGGGGAGTGCTGTTTGGATTTATTATTTGGAGGTACCCTGTGCATGTGAAAGACCAGCCCACCATTTTTGGTATGCATTCACTACTGTGTCAATGTATGTTTGATAAACATCTGATGCTGATGAGTGGAAGTGGAAGTGTCCACTGTTTGCTTCAAAATCATGAAGGGTATATTATGAAGGATTTCTGCCTCCATATCCCCTAGAGCAGGGGTCAGCAAACTTTTTCAGCAGTGGGCCGGTCCACTGTCCCTCAGACCTTGTGGGGGCTGGACTATATTTTTGGGGGGAATGAATGAATTCCTATGCCCCACAAATAACCCAGATGCATTTTAAATAAAAGACACATTCTACTCATGTAAAAACACCAGGCAGTCCCCACAAATAACCCAGAGATGCATTTTCATGTAAAAACATGCTGATTCCTGGACTGTCTGCAGGCTGGATTTAGAAGGCGATTGGGCCAGATCCGGCCCCCAGGCCTTAGTTTGCCTACCCATGCCCTAGAGCTACAGGAACAGAGGAAACAGCAAGTCAGGCAGGAAGTACAGAGCTGCTGCCAATGAGTCCAGCTAGTTGCATGTGAAGCAACATGGGAGGAAGGAGAAATGCATAGAAACATCTGCATGGATCTAGACTTGATTAAGGGCCAGGAACAACTGGAGCCTCCAGCACCTAAGCCCTTTCTCTGAGCTGCTTCATTGCTGAAGCTACAAGCTGAGAAAATTGATATTTATTTATTTTATTTATTTATTATTTATTTATTTATTTATTTATTTTATTTATTTATTTATTTATTTGTTTGTTTGTTTGCCTTTTCTTCTACTTCAAATATATAAATGAGAAATCCCTACCTCTTGCACAATCTGGACCAAGGAATCCTGGAAAACAGTGGCAGTGCCCAGAAATGCATTCTCCATTCCCATTGCAGTTAGTGGAGCAGTCATCCATGACTTCTGTTCATACAAAGAGAAAAGAAAAGAAAAGCATAACAACAAAGTGAACGAACCACTTCTGAAATGAGAGGCGACCATGCAGCACAACCATTCAAATGGTATTACTCAACCTTCAGATGAGTGGGGAACCAATTACATTCACTGTATTCATACACAACCTGAAATAAAACATCGGTTCAAACAACTTATTATGTATTAGGTTCGGCCTTGACAGTTTAGAACAACAATAGGTATTTCATTCTACAATACAATGTGAAGTTTTTATGATGGGCATTCATATTAAATTCCCTACTGTGTAAAGCACCTGAAAGTTCTAAGTATTCATTGAGTAACCCCCATTGCACTTCAAATCTGTCTCTTCATCATTTCATGATTTTGTTTAAAATAAGAGTTTTATAGTACATTTTGTTGAGCATTCCAATGTCTGTCATTTGTATATTTCAGATAAACATCCTACTTCTGTAAGTTTTAGCCCCCCCCAAAAAAAACACATTTCGGGGCAATCAGTGATGGAATTTGACCTGGAAAAGCAAATGCATTCAAGATACCAAACACACCACTCTGGTGCTATATTGTAAACATGAGTTTAATTTTTTAGGGGATTTACAGATTTGCCCTACAATGCACACAGCTTTCTTCAAAAGTGCCAATCACATAAATGAATCCGGTAAAGCAACCGATTGGTTCCTTGATGGAGAATATTCTTGAAGAATACTCCTGATTTATAACATTTAACAGAAGGAATGCCATTTTTAAGGATTTTATTTTCCTTTTTAAAAAAATGAAACTTGAGTAGGTTTCAGATGTTACTCTGTTTTAGTTTTATGCTGGTTTTAATCTATGTGTTATAGCTTATAAATAAAAAAGCAATTAGTAAGTTTAATATATAATAATAATAATTAATTTTCACCACTCATTTCAACAAGAAAAATCAGAATGTGGCTTTTAATTAGCATCCCCCTCACCACCAATTTAGATCAGCTTGTATTGTTTATGCTTCAGAACTGACCCACCCCAAAACCACCCTTGCTTCCTAGAATAAAGGCACCTATTTAATATTTATCATCATATATGTCAGATACAAGAAATGGCTCAATAATCTATGAAAGCCTTCATTAGAAAGAGGAGGAAGACAAAACCAAGTGGTCTTACCAATTGCCGTTGTCAACACTTGCACTTGCTCCATTTTTTTGCCATCATTGTAAAATGCCAAGTGCCAAGTTCCCTGGTCCATATATTCTATGAATCCAGTTTCTTGCAAGGACATTAAGATCAGATTCCTAGGAGCATGCTGAGATTCCTCAGAATGTCTTGATTCTGGCTTAATTAACTGTTTCCCATCCATCAGTTTCACAAAATCAAACTGAAACAGCAACAATAAAAAACATGATTAGATGGAATCTTGTCTTTATATGCATGGTTGTGTGTGTGTGTGTTAGCTGCTTTT
>OFHU01003583.1:0-32517 GCA_900245905.1 Lacerta viridis | reverse complement strand
GGGGATGAGTGTCATTGGCTCCATCTTCAACATCACCGGCATTGCCCTGAACCGCTACTGCTACATTTGCCACAGCCTGAAGTACGACAAGGTCTTCTCCCTCGGCAACACACTGGGCTACGTGGGGGTTGTGTGGGCCCTCACCTTGTTGGCCATCATGCCAAACCTCTTTGTGGACTCCCTCAGGTACGACCCGCGGGTGTACTCTTGCACTTTTGCCCAGTCCGTCAGCTCCCTTTACACCATTGCGGTGGTGGTGTTCCATTTCTTCCTGCCCATCGCCATTGTCAGCTTCTGCTACCTGAGGATCTGGGCCTTGGTTCTCCAAGTGCGGCGGCGAGTCAAACCCGACGTCCGGCCCAAAATGAAGCCGCACGACTTCCGGAACTTCCTCACCATGTTTATGGTCTTTGTGCTTTTTGCCATCTGTTGGGCGCCGCTGAACTTCATTGGTTTTGTCGTGGCTCTGAAGCCAGCTCTGGAACCTTCCATCCCTAAATGGCTCTTCACAGGCAGCTACTTCATGGCATACTTTAACAGCTGCTTAAACGCCGTGATTTATGGAGCCCTGAATCACAATTTCCGAAAGGAGTACAAGAAAATCATACTAACCCTTTGCCAGCTGGTTTGCAGAACTGACTGAAAGAAATCCACCGAAGCCCAAATGGGTTGCAGAGGTTGGGCGTCGGATAGCAAAGTTTACCGGAATACATTTTGTAACTTGAGAAATAATCTGCAAAAGAGTTGTTTGTTACTTGCCTGCAACTGAATGCTAGATGGTGGCTTGCAATGGCTTGTTCAGTGAGGGTTGAGGGTAGCACTTGAGAGCTGTGTTGGCATAGCAAACATCAGCTTCCTTAGTTTTTCTTATCAGTAAAATCACCGTGGTGGCTGATAAGAGCTGAGCCAAATAATTCTTAGCAAATAATGCTTGTAATAATTTTGACCTGCTCTCCATATGGAACATCTTGCTGGTTTCTCTACTTGATTCTTAAAGTTCCACAGCATTTGAGATTGTTTTTGAGAAGCTATCCAATATCCCCAAAATGGGCTTTGTTGAACGAAGTCCAGGGACCTTGACTAGGAAAGAATTATGACTGGTGCTTTCTTTCTCGGTAGATTCTGAGAATGCAATCTGCACAGAGCTGCAGGTTTTTGTACATGGATCATCAGCTGGGCTGAGTACACAAAAATGTTTTGGGGTTGAGAGAGAGAAATGGACTGCTGAAATTGAAACAATACTGGTATGAATTTTTTTTTTAATCACAGTTCAAAAATCTATGTTCAGGCATGCATTGAGGACCCCCAAAAGTGTGCACAGATTTTTCTCTTGTGGTTTCTTTGATCAAAGTGAAATGATTTGGAAAATATCTGCGTAATTCACTTTGGCTACCATCTCTTTTTGGTGGAGGAATGCAAAACTGAGTGCAAGCTAGGAAAAAGGGACAGGAGAATGCTAGATTTCAGGAAGCCCATTGCAAAACTTCAGGCTGAATTTTTGGAAAGTCCCATGTTTGTGAGCTAGAGGAGTCAGTGTGCCTGCTCCAAAATGCTGCTGTTGTTTTTTCCAAAATAAAAAATAGGCAATTACAGGGATCTAATCCCTGAGGCTATTCCTTGGCTTCCTGAAGAAGTGTCTCCTTTGGCTCTTCTTGTTCGGAGTGAAGGTGGGAATGAGGCCATGTTCTTCCAGGCAATGCAAAAATCAGCTTTCTATCCTTCCATTGCTCATACTTGTCCCAGAGCAGTTTTGAACTCAGCAAGGCAGGGGATGGAGTCAAGTAGGGGTAGGATAGTCGGGCCTTACCAGGTCAGTGCACAGTCCAGCCAGATAATCTTTCCAGTTTTCTACTGCCCACATTTTGCTCAGTTGTGCCAACCACAACCAAGCATATGGAAGAAGGCCAGCTCCCTGTCTTTCTGTCTGCCTAGTACAAAGACACCCAGCACATCTCCAGAAAGGGTAAGAGAACCAGAGAGGTCTATGTAGGGCCTTAGCTTGGTGGTAGAGCATTTGCTTTGGATGCTGAAGATCCCATTTTCAGTCTCCAGCATCTCTGGGTAAAGCTGAGGGGCTAAAATCCTAGAGAGCTGCTGCTGCCAGTCAGTGTAGACCCGACTGAGCTAGAGAGGTCAATGGTCTGATTCAGCAGAAGACATATTTCTGCAAACTTTCAAAAGAAGTTGATGGTGAAATGTGAATACTATTGAGATGGATGTTCAATGATAACGGAAAGCCCTTATATGAAAAATGAAGGTAGTCAGAAGGACACTCTGAAACCCAGCCCATCATTACAACTTATTTGGGTTAGATGAAATTCCACAGAAAACGATCACCAACCTTTCCAGGTTGATAGAAGAGCAGCAGGCCCCAAAAATCGAGCCACATTTCTGTGTGGAATCTTCAGCAATCCTGGTGCAACAGGCTTTAAGAACATTTGCTGCTGAAACAACTCGCATGGATATCGATCAGAATGCAATAAATCATTTAAAAAAACAACAACAACAGACCTATCCAACAAGCTGAAAGACTGATGGTGAGAGGAGATGGATATGGAACTGTTTGAAGCCTTCTCTTGCCCTCTGACATATAAAATGCAACCCGCTACTCTAAATGCATGTGTATTTCTTTCTGTAGCCTGTACTGCGCATTTCTATAAACACAAGAAATTTTGCTCTGAATGCCTTGAGTAGCCACACCTCTGATGTCGCAGGTGCAAACTAGTCCCAGGCTCCTCTGTGTCCACACTTACAGCACAAACATCTGCAAGGATGGAGCCTTGGTGTGCATAAACTACATGTAGTCCCCAGGGGGGGGGCTAATTGACATGTGTGACACGGAGGCTGTGGGTGCTCTGGTCAGCCCTGCTCCCATCCCTGTACATTGGGAAAATGGGAGAGTAAGACTTGGATTGGGCTAAGTCTTCTTGTGAATCTGCTTCCTCTTCTGGAACAGCAAACAGTTGCATTTCCTCCCACCGCACAAGGGGCTTTGTCGTTTTTCAAAGAGTGTCAGTGTTCTGTGGAAATAGGGTTTGATTCAGTTCAGGGTTTACATAATTCACACTTTATGGAACAATACAGAAACCAAAACACTGCCATCTTTCAAAATTCGCATTCTCTGAATTTTGCAATGCAGTTTTCCAGCCAAGCAATGTGCACAAAACTGCATATACAAGGGTAAAGTGTGCACAGAAATGCACAGATTAGTGAATATAACATACAGAAATGTGTTTTATTAGGGGAAATTGCAAAAAAGAGATTACATTAGGGAATATTGCATGCAAACATTCATATTAGGAGAAATGTGGGTGGAGGATTCTTAAGGGAAAAAATGACAAAGGGATGCAAAAATATGAATAATTTAAGATTGGAAAAATGGGAAACTGAAACTGTCCTCCTGTGTGTGGAGACAGCACTGCCTTCCCTTCCAATACTAAGAGCCTGGAAGTTTCACTGCCTTTATCTGTTACATATATCCCCATAAGTCTCTAAAGCATAACAGAGAAAGGGTTCTCTTGGCCCCCATCTTTCCTGCCTTCTCTTTAACTTCGTTTCCTGGGACACTTGCAGTATTTTTTTTAAGGTAACATTTTCATCCCACCTTTCTTTTAAAAAAACCAAAAAAAAAACCTCAAGGTTCCCAGCAGCAAGTTAGAAACTGTTAGCTGGTATGCAGGCTCCCTGCAACAATTGAAACTTTAAAAAATGATGACACATGGAACAGGGTCTACGGATGGGTCCTGGGTTAGGAATGAGAGCCCAGCCAATCACATTTCTAAAGAAACGTGCAGGATCAGACTGTCTTAAACGTTGAGAGGTGGCACATCTTGCAGAAGCATTGGAACAGGTATGGATGTAACACACCTGCAAACAAACGTGTCATACACATGGCAGATTCCCTGTCAAAAGGGGGTATGTGTGGGTGGGTGGGTGGAGATAAGAGACAGAGGTGATAGAGATATAGAGAATTCTTTCCAGTAGCACCTTAGAGACCAACTGAGTTTGTTCTTGGTATGAGCTTTCGTGTGCATGCACACTTCTTCAGATATCTGAAGAAGTGTGCATGCACACGAAAGCTCATACCAAGAACAAACTCAGTTGGTCTCTAAGGTGCTACTGGAAAGAATTTTTGATTTTGTTTTGACTATGGCAGACCAACACGGCTACCCACCTGTAACTGAGATAGATAGATAGATAGATAGATAGATGATAGATGATAGATAGATGATAGATAGATAGATAGATAGATAGATAGATAGATAGATAGATAGATAGATAGATAGATAGATGTAGCAGCTATGGAAGTCACAGTATACAACATGTTTTCCATGATTAAAACTGGGAATTTTGGGTTCTTCCCATTAAAGCAAGAGTGGGGAACCTGTGGCTTTCCAGATGATGTACGGCAGCTTCTATCATCCCTGGTTATTGACTACACTGGGGAAAGGGCTGCTGATGGAAATTGGAGCCCAGCAACATCTGGAGGGCCATGGGTTGCTTACAGGAAAGTGGCCAGATGCAGAGGTGGAGAGAACTTCTGTGCATTTAACCATAATAGCAAAAGATGGCACTTGGGAAGCTACAGGACCCGTGCGTAGGGGGGAGGAAAACGTAACCTATGCACCTTCAAATGAAGCACATCTCATTACTATGTCAGCCAGGTTTTTTCTCACTGTTTAAAAATACAAACCAAGCCTCTCTATTCTCACAGCCATCTCAAAACAGTAGAATAGAATTTGGGCAATACAAATATTTTCAGTACAAGGACATGAGAAATTTGGCACTGGAACATGGAAGCTTTGATCAGCAGTGATGTAGAAAATTGCTCTCTAAATATCTGATGAAGTCCAAAAGAATTGGGGGGAGGGTGTGCTTATCAGGATTTGAAAACCATGACACTAATTAACATTTCCCAGCATCTGCAAGTAATGTTCAACTTATGTTGAGTTTCAGGGCATGAAGAGTTCAAATCTTTATGAAAAGCCAGGGATTTAAATCATCCCATTAAAAATCTGAAGCAGCCAATCAATGGCTTTAGATTTTTAATGGAATGATTTATGGATTAACTAAGGCTGCAATCTTTCGTGCACTTATTTGTGAATAAACTCCATTGAACTCCATGGGTCCAATGCCTCCCTATTCTTAGGATTCTATGTTTGCTGGAGAGAAGGATTCCGTTGGCAGTTTGGTTGCTGGGAAAACATAACCGAAATAGAAGAAATTATGGGAAGATGCTTCAAGTCCCCTTCAACAAATGATTGACAGATCGTGCATTTTCACACTGTACACTGATTGCCTGGGGAGGCCAACTCGGAGGGCTGTGTTATTCCTGGCACAGTTGTCAATTGTAAAGGTGCCAATGGCACATTTGAAACCAAGTGAAGAGCCCTCTGGTGGACAGAAAGCACACAGACTCATGCTAACGGCACAAGATTTTTCCAGAGGCCAATGTGGGAACATCATACTTCTGATGTTCCTTCCTTTAGGATGCCAAGATCAGCTTCCCGCTTCCCAGGCATACAATAAATGGACAATGGAATCTGGCTCAGACTTCAGCTGAACTCATTTCAGCTGAACCCTATTAAAAACTCCAACCAAAAATCAATTTGAGGTTCTCAGGCCCTAGGAGTGATTTAAAAACAATAAAAATCTACCACAAACTCCAGATTTTTCTGCTTCCCCGCTCCTATCACATTTGTATCCTAAGTCTGCTTTCCCCCCTAAAATGAGTTTTGACTTCTGTCCTGAAGTCCTGCCTTGGTAGCACCACAGGGAGGGAGGGAGGTGAGGGTTTGCCAGTTTTGCCGGTGGCCCTTTCCTCCTGCAGCCACCACTGCCCACTCTGTTCCAGAAGTTTGCCCAGAGAAGCACGTGAACTGCAGGGGAGGAAAGAGGAATTGGTGAGAACAAGCCTCCCCACGACCCCATTCCTCCAGCAGGAGTGTCCCCTCTTAACAGAGCAAAATTCCATCCTCCAGGAACTCCGGCTTCAAATTTCTATCCAGTACTATGCTATAGTATATAGAAGAGGTGGGGAACCTCCACCCTGCCCTATCAGGTGTGTAAAGTCACAGCTGGGGCAAAAAGGAGGTTGCACCCTCAGAACCCTTTGAAAGGCACTTTGAAGCCCCAACTATCAGCTGATGGTTGGGGCTTCAAAGTGCAGCACAGGGGTCTCTGCAAGCATCAAGGATCAGCTGGTTGTTCGGGCTTGCCAAAGCTTCAACAATCAAGTGGAATCGGCTGCAATACTTTATCATAATCTTCTCTCTCTCTCTCTCTCACACACACACACACATACACAAAGATGCCAAACATATGTTGCCAACAAATCTTCCTAAAGTAATGTTATGAGTTGTGAGTGCCAGATTCCCCTAAATCCCTGGGACTGGTAGGTGTTAGAACCTAATCGATGTCTGGAGTGTTAAAATTGGCTGCCGGATATTGGATTTGGCAAAGCGTTAAAATAACAGGCCATACAAACTTCCTGTGTTCAGGAAATGACCTGGGAGATTAACCAAAAACATAGGGAACCCTATCAGGAAAGCCAGAGAGGGGGGACTCTGTGGCAGATGGAAATTGGGACAGGCCCCTCCCTCAGCTCTGAGTTAGTTTGAAGACAAGATCAGAATTTTAGAGTTGATGGGCTTTTGGCAGTGATGCTGCAGGCAGCAAGTTGAGGAGAGGGTCAGAGCCACATGTTGATTTCTGTTGGAATCCAAGGTTGCAGCTATGGGAGAAGCAAGACCATTTTGGGGTATCAATACTGCGAGCCCCACCATCATCTTCTTTGGTGATCACTCGTAGCTGAGTAAGATTGTCTTCCATGAACACGGTTTTAACAGTGAGTCCATAAGTGACTGTGGAGGCCAATTCTGGATCCACACATCCTTCCACAGTGGGGACATAGGTTTCTGGGTGGGAGTTGATCATGGTGTGGATTTGCCAAGCGTGCCTTCCTCTTAGCACGTTTCTCCCTTGCGTCCTGAGTTCGAGTGTCTTCAAAGCCCATGACACCTTTGGTAAAGGCTGTTCTCCAATTGGAGAGCTCACAGGCCAGTGTTTCCCAATTGTCATGTTTATGCTACATTTTTTTAGATTTGCCATGAGAGAGTCTTTAAACCTCTTTTGTGTAAATAAACCGTAGATCACAAGGACACCATAGTCTTTGCTGTGCCTCATTTCCAAAAGGAAACATAGACCTCTGGTAAGTGCCTAGAAGCTCTGGGGTGGCATGCAACAATAGTCTTTTGAAATGATAGACTAAGATGTCGCTATGCCTCATACTTGGAGTGTCTTAAAGAATCTTGCAACTGGGTCACATAGAAGGACATGTGGTCCAGTCCCACCCCTGCACTGAACTGCTCCCCAACATCTGAGGGCAAAACTAGGCATTCCTGTGTAAATAATCAACCCATGGAAAGTATGATGTGATGATTGCTAATTCCTCCGGGATGTTTTTGAAGTCATTTTGGGAACTGTAGAAAAATAACCAAAAAATACATTTTGTCAGAAGAGTAAGCCACACATCTGACATACAGAACTGGCAAAGTCCCATGTGTCGGACTCGTTCCTTGTCTGCCATTGCAAAAGGCCACTTGACACATTCATGGACACCACTCAGTTATCCGGCATTTTATGACTTGCAGCAGACAATGTGAACTGCCTCCACTGAGGTTTCCCATGTAGGGAGCTACAGTTTTTGATGCATAAAATTTACATACTGGTTTAGCTGAGGTTTGATACTTGGTATGGGTATTTTTACTTAGGTTCATAGTTTTATAGGATTGGGGTTGGGTATCCTACCAGCCCCCCCCCCAACCTCCACAATTCTAGATCATAAAAGGGCCAACCCAGAGATTATTTTAAGATACTGTCACTGTTTTGCCGGCAGGATAAATGTACATGTCAGATATTTAGTTTTGTACAATGAAAGTGGGTTAAACAATTGTCTTAGCCCATAAAGTCCATTATAAAAAAACCATTGAGGAAAGTGGTTGTAAAATGTATTGAAAAGTTTCAGATGAACAAATGATTAATCAGAAGATGTATTAACAACCCACAAGCTAACTGGGATGAATACTCCTTGTCATCTAAACCCTCTACAAACAAGTTGGGATACATGCTTAGAAATACTAGCCTAACCTTCACATATGCTTTACGCAAGCAAATCAGGATGCTCAGTAAACAGACTGTCGGAAGGAGTCATTAACAGAATAGTCAATTATGTTTCCTTTGCTAAGGAGATTACTCACCACCCACTGGACTCTTTTGCAAGGAGAACTTTTGGAATCAGGGCTTCATCTCCTCCCTCACAGCAACGGCCCATGCAAATCAGTGTCTGCATAAAGGCAAGCAGCTTGTAGCTGCAGCTGGAGTCTATGAGTTGCTTCAGACTAAGTCAGACCCAGAGCACAACCACTGTAATCAATGGACACAAGTAATGTTAAATTCATTTATTTCAGTGGCTATATTCTGAGTATAGGTAAAGGTAAGGTAAAGGTAAAGGATCCCTGGATGATTAAATCCAGTCAAAGGCAACTCATCTCACTTTCAGGCCAAGGGAGCTGCCATTTGTCCACAGACAGCTTTCCGGGTCATGTGGCCAGCATGACTAAACTGCTTTCTGGTGCAACGGGACGCCATGACGGAAACCAGAGTTTACCTTCCCGACGCATCGGTACCTATTTATCTACCTTGCACTAGTTTGCTTTTGAACTGCTAGGTTGGCAGGAGCTGGGACAGAGCAACAGGAGCTCAACCCGTTGCACGTATTTGAAGCACCGACCTTCCAATCGGCAAGTCCCAGAGGCTCAGTGGTTTAGACCACAGCGCCACCCGCGTCCCTACATTCTGAGTATAGTTTTATACAGCCCACTATAAGGCAAGGTCAGTGCTGGGTATTTCTTTGGCTCTCTGAAGGGGTCCCCAATCCCCAAAATATGATAGGGGAACAGTGTTTTGTGGTGTGATTTGAGCACAAGTGGCAGTTCAGAGCTTAAAACAACGTATTTGTAAATAAAAGCAAATCTTACGAGAATGTTGTAAGCCTTGTGTGGTCCTTTTCAAAACGAAGTGGAGCTGCATACATACAGGAATCCCTGGAATTTTTCACCTCTCAGATAATTGGTGCAAGCATAACGACATTTTAATTGTTGCCTATCATCTACTCAGTCCCCAGGAGAAAAATAAAATCACTTGTTTGAATGTTTGACATGGCCAAGATGTACAGAGACACAGTGGCGGAGTAAGGCTCCGCGGTACCCGGGGCGGCAAAGGAAACGCCCCGGGGGCGGGGCGTCGTGACATCACATTGTGACGTCATGACGCTCCGCCCCCAGGGCGGTTCCGGGGGTGCCGGCGCCGCTTCTGCAGCCCTCTTTTAAGCCGAAGAGCTCGCTTTTAAGCTCTCCGGCTCAAAAGGAGGCTGTGGAAGCGGCGATCCGATGACAGAGTGCGCCTGCGCGTGCAGGCGCACTCCGTCGTCGGGCCGTGCGCTGCCGCTCCCAGGGTGACGGAGGGAGCGGCAGCGCGTGGGAATGGTGGGAGGGGCTGCCTCTTGTTGCCCCCACCCGCCGCTTCTCGCCCCTGTCGCCCGGGGGCGTACCGCCCCCACCGCACCCCCCTAGCGACGCCCCTGCAGAGACACACAAACCCTGTTCGCTCATTTCTCTTCCTGCAACTCCGAAGTACATGGTTTCTAATTTTTCACTTCAGAACTTAAATGTGCCAATCTCAAAATTAGGTTTCCAATTTTCAGTACTGAGACATTCTAATTTCATAGATTATTAGCCAGTGGTGCCATGTTCTGAATTCTAAATGAGAGATCATAGTGAAAAATGAGAGAGATCAATGGCAGCCTTAAGTTGTTGCAGTCCTACTCTCCAGAGTGTGTGAAGTGCATAAGAAAAAAACAATTAAGAGACACCGGATCGTGGCAATTATGCTATGATATAACTTACATTATATTTCACAGAGCTAAATTTTGTGATGTAGGTAATGAAGCACTGCATTTATAGGTGATGTCCCATTTCAGAAGGTTTCCCCAGCCACTCTGGGCGGCTCCCAATCTAATATTAAAAACACAATACGGCATTAAACATTAAAGACTTCCCTAAATGGCATTAATTGCAATTTAAACTCCCAACTTTTACATGTTTTCCTTTTTACACATTTATATGGAGCCTTATTTGCTCCCCCAGGGTACCTTGAGTTGCGCCCGGTTGAGAAGTGATGGAAGCAGTCAAGAGACACGAGGCTACTGGCTTCTTCAGAGGGAGAAAGTTTATTTCTGCATGCAGAAGGCACTTGTGGTGTTCAGACACCCAAAGCAAGTACAAAGCTTAGTCAGTTTTCCAGCAGTTCTTATACAGTTTTCCAACTCATCTCCCCACCTTTGGAATCCCACCCTAAAAGTGGGTGCACGTAAGTGGGGTCAGGGGTTATCGTATACAGGAATAGAGGGGGACCCTAATCTGGTGTTCATCGGAGTCACGCTGTCTAGAGACCTTGGTCTGCAGCCCATCATACACGTATTGTCTATACCTTGCTGACACGGGTAATCTCCTACCATGGTACGATGTTTTAGGATCCTTGACATGGCCTCTCCAACCCCTCTCCAACCCCGATATTTTGTCTATGCTTTTAGCTGGATTTTAGCTGCATAATACATCACTCTGCGATAAGGGGTCTCTTTCAGGGTCGTTCGTCTTCTTAGCAGACTATCTATCCTGCTTTGCCCTCCTGTGTTTTGATAACTCTTAAGCCTTCCTTACTATCTCAAAATGCTTAGCAGAGCAAGACACTCAGAGAGAGCACTAATGGGGTCAGGGGTTTTTGGGTGAAGAGGGAACGCAAAACCTCTTCAGAAAGGCATCTTTAAAATGCCAGGCCTCTCTCTTAGCTGTATTTAGAATGGAATGTTAGAGGCCCCTTTGTGAGGGAAAAGAGAGACAGAGACCCCCTTTAGCAATACCTCTCCAAGGCACAATAAGATTCATACAAAGTATATAAAAGATATAAACCTATACCATAGCAGGCTTCAACTAAATATATGCCTTATGCTGAAATAAGAAAACTATAACTGATACACCTCTTTCTCCATTCCCTCCTCTTCTATTGGACCGCTGGGTTCTCCCAGCGCGTCCCACGGAACTGGCCGACACTCCCGTACCAGAGATATAATCTGAGGTCGTACCATGCGCGATACCATTTTATGCATCATATTTTGTAAACATTGGAGCAAGCAGGGAGTACAGAAGCAAACCAGCAATAAGATTAATAATGGTCCTAGAAACATCATTAAAATGCCTCGGAGCCACCCCAACTGTGGGAGCCAATCGTTCCACCAAGACATGTCCCACCCGTTCCAGGTTTGCACTGGAACATGCGCTACTTTCTCTATCTCTGACGCTAAATTTCGGATGGCTTCTCCATGATCAGAAATGTTGAAACAGCAAGCACCACCTGTCAGGTTTAAGGCGGCACAAAAACCTCCTTGTCGGGCCAAAAGGTAATCCATTCCTAATCTGAGTTGAAGAACGGCAGTGCGAGTCTCATCTAATTGGGTGGCAATCAACCTGAGGGCCGTAGCCGTTACGTTGGCGACAATTTCTACTACTGCCTGAAGTCGAATAATGCGGTTCAGATTGTATATCGGCTCCCTGGCCCCTGAGATTGGCTCATGGGGGTTCCAGGACGCTGGATCGTAATGGGCTACTATGCGTTCCGGGGGCCACTCATCCTTTCCCCATGACTGGGAGCTCCCACCCGCAATGGCCGCTATGTCTGCTGAGCGTGTGTACCTGCGGGGTGTAGCAGTCTGGAGTTCAGGAATCCACATGGGGGGTACGAGCCAGGCTGGATAGCAAGTGCCATACCATCCCTTTGGTAAGATATGATAGGCTCTGGAACCACAAATCCAATATGCCATTGCGTCCCACACTGTAGTGCTAGTGATATGGGTGCTCCCTTCTTCCGCTCTCCAGATTAGGAAATTAAGGAGATGGGCCATATCCTGTTTCTGGGATTCAGCCGGATTCGTGCTGTCTGCAATGATATTAGTTGCAGGATAGGTTTGGTTACATTGTGACTGCCCTACAGATGTTAGGTTGTTGGAGCCACCTTTCCTCTGAGAAATACAATACCACCCCATGAGCCGATAGACTCGCAAGGGAATGGTGGATTTCCACAAATGAGGATTCTGGGAATTAAAACCAAACACTGGGCTCCGTAATGTGGTCTTATTCCAGGGAACCGGGAGGAAAGGCATTCCGCCTAATGCGTCCACAGGTCCCAAGGTGCAGACCGAGCAGTTAGTTCGGTTCGCTGAATGAGCCACCATTTCCGCCATTTGCATCCATTTGTTATAATTGGTCTGGGCACCCCATTCCTTCATAAGCTGTATCGTCACCTTGATTGGTGCAGGGGCGCAAAGTACTGATGGAAACACCAGGGCCAGAATTCCTAATATTACGAGCCAAAGCTTCTTTAGGGCCAGGGATTTACCACCAAAGGAATAGTGGCGGCCACTCAGGCTGAAACTCAAAATCGGGGTCCAACCCATTGCTCAAGATAACTTGCACAACTCCCCCTCTCCAGAAGAAACCATAGGGTAGTGGGCGCTTTGCTGCTA
Organism: Lacerta viridis; assembly: GCA_900245905.1. NCBI lineage: Eukaryota > Metazoa > Chordata > Lepidosauria > Squamata > Lacertidae > Lacerta > Lacerta viridis. The sequence goes on along the minus strand of OFHU01003583.1, from coordinate 19,880 downwards.
TTCTCACTTCGACAATTGTTCCTCCCAGTGCCTTAAGCCGTGGGGTAGCGGTGATTTCTACAGGGAAAAATCCTCCCATGAACAGAACTGTGTCACAGTTGAAGTGCCCACTGATACTCGTGCTCAATTAGCTCCTCGGCCTCTGTGCTGGTTGACCAATTATGACTGTTATGACCTATAACCTTTACAAGTTTTCCCACTACCCCCCTGGGATGGGTGGTTCCCCGGTGGCCCCTTCTTAATACGCAACCAAAAGGAAAATGGCCCTCTTCGCACACTTCTATACACCCACAGGAATATACACGTCCCTGTATAGGTTCAAGGTAGGGTGATACAATGTCTATAGGATCAGGACTCAACACAGCTAAGGCAACAGGTTTCTGAAGGTTATCAGGAACGCAAGTTTTTACGTTGGGGACGCTGCCGGCGGGCGCCCCTCCCATCCACTGCTACAGCTGGATCTGCGACGTCTTCCTCCTGGTCTTCCTCTGTAAGCTGGGACCTCAATCTCGGGCTGGTAGGGTCAGCTGGGCTGTGGTCATCTGGTGGGCGTCGGGAAAGGGTAAGCCGAAGGGGCTGTTCAGGATCAGGAGTCACAGTCCATTCGGAGACAGCCTTCTTCACACGAGTATGGTGGACCCACGGGGTGATACCGGTGACTTTAACAGCAGTGGGCGTGGACAGCAAGACGGTGTGGGGCCCTCTCCAACGAGGCTGCAGCGGAGTCTGGGCCCAGTCCTTTATCCACACCTCGTCACCTGGCTCAAAGGGATGTAGTGGCTCAACCAAGACACAAGGGGTCCGAGCCTGGGTCCACCTGTTCAAAGAAGAAAAAACTCGGGAGAGTGACTGCACATAATATTCAATATCCATATCCTGACTCTCAATTGGGGATATCATACGAACATAGGGCACAGGTCTACCAAACATCAGTTCAAATGGTGACAAATGGGTATTTTTGTGTGGTATACTGCGTATACGCAAGAGCGCAAGGGGTAACATGGCAACCCAGTTACTCCCTGTAACTTGTGTAAGTTTCGCTAGCTGGTTCTTTAAAGTCTTGTTCATACGCTCTACTTTCCCTGAGCTCTGCGGCCTATAAGCTGAATGCAACTTCCAGTCTATTTGCAAGGTCGTTGCCAACTCCTGCAATACCCTATGCACAAAGGCCGGGCCGTTATCAGAGCCTATAGTCCTGGGCAAGCCATACCGAGGGATGATTTCCTTCAACAAACACCTGGTCACCTCGGATGCCTTTTCTGACCTGGTGGGCCATGCCTCCACCCAGCCCGTGTACGAGCAGACGGCAACCAGTATATAATGATATAGCCCACATTTCGTCATTGCTGTAAAATCCACTTCGATATCTTCCATGGGTGCTGTTCCACGATGCTGGATGCCGGTTGGAGGTAAAGGTCCCGTTCTCTGATTGTTTTTCTGACATAGGATACAACTCCTCGAGGCTTGTGAGGCTAATTGGTATAATCTAGATATATAATAGCAGCTCCCCAGCTGCTTGGTTAGGGCATCCGGTCCTAGGTGACATGCATCATGGTACCGTCGTACAACCTGAGGCCCCAATGATTCTGGTACCCACAATCTGTTGTCTGGAGTCAGGTACCATCCCTCATCTGTGACGACCATCTTCTCAGTGTCAGCTGTCATTCGCTCCTGAATCGCATAAGGTGGCTTGAGGCTGGTATCCACGATGTTTCTGGTATTAGGGGCTCCATGAAGAACACGGGTGCTAGCTGTCTTGCTGCTTGCTTGGCTATTTTATCAGCTAGGCGATTACCCCTTGCCGTATCACTAGGGCCAGTTCGATGCCCATAGCAGTGTATGACAGCCAACTGCCTGGGTGCCCATACGGCATACAACAAGTCCAACAAGGCCTGAGGGTGCTGCACTTGACTGCCTCTTGATGTGAGCATGCCTCGCTCTTTCCAGAGGATCCCGTGAGCATGCAAAGCGAGAAAAGCATACTTTGAATCTGTGTAGATATTGATGTCTATGCCTTCAGCTAGCTGCAGAGCACGAGTCAGGGCTATTATTTCAGCTAATTGCGCTGATGTGCCAGGTGGGAGTGGCAGAGCTTCAATGGTTTCTTCTTCCAATGCCACTATGGCATAGCCTGCCTTCCGCTGGCCATCCTCCACGAAGCTGCTACCGTCCACGAACCAGGACGGCCACCTGGGGTCCGCTTCATCCTTCAGGTCAGGTCTGCTGGAGTACACTTCGTCCATTACTTGTATACAGTCATGTGATGGGGTCGTACCTTCTCCCACTGGCAACAAGGTGGCTGGATTAAGAGCTTCTGTGACTCGGAACTGCAATCGGGGGTGCATCAATAGTGCTTGGCACTTCCGCATCTTGGCTTGGGATAAGAAGTAAGTCCCTTTCATGTCCAACAGAGCAGGTACAGCATGAGGTGTAACACACGTGGTTTCCTGCCCAAAGGTGAACTTGTCAGCCTTCGTAAGTATGGTGGCCACAGCCACTACAGCCCGCATGCACGGGGGCAGTCCTTGCTCCGAAGCAGTCAGCCTTTCAGATAAGTAGGCTATAGGTTGTTGCCAACTACCCAGCTTCTGACATAGGACTCCTTTAGCTGTGCCTTGTTCTTCATCTACATACAGGGTAAACGGCTTCTCTGGGTTAGGAATTCCTAGCGCTGGGGCTTGTAGCAAAGCCTCTTTAAGCTTTAAGAACGCTTGCTGTTGTTCAGGTCCCCACACAAAAGGATCCTTCTCTGTTCCACGGGTGGAGTTGTGCAGTGGCTGGGCAATGGCGCTATAATTTGGTATCCACACCCTGCAATATCCGGCTGAGCCTAAAAACCCACGCAATTCCTTCCTATTTCTTGGTTCCGGAATCTGGATGATGGCTTGCTTCCGTTCATCCCGCAGGGAGCGCCGTTGATGTGATATGTCAAATCCAAGGTACTTTACAACTGGCTGGCAAATTTGGGCTTTAGCCTTTGATACCCTGTAGCCTGCTGCTGCTAGATGATTCAGAAGCTCTATGGTCGCCTGTAGACACGTGTCTTCGTCCACACAACCCAGAAGAAGGTCATCCACGTATTGCAGTAACACGCGTTCTGGTGACGTGGGAAAGCTGGCTAGGTCAGTGGCTAGGGCTACCCCGAAAAGTGTTGGCGAATTTTTAAATCCCTGTGGAAGTCTTGTCCATGTGTACTGCGTTTTAGTACCTGTATCAGGGTCTGTCCACTGGAATGCAAATAGATGCTGGCTCTCAGGGGCTAACCTGCAGCAAAAGAAAGCATCTTTCAAGTCCAACACGGTGAAACAAGTTGCTCCAGGTGGGATTAAACTCAGGAGGGTATAAGGGTTGGGCACATTTGGGAAGAGAGTCTCTATGGCCTGGTTCAAAAGTCTGAGGTCTTGTACAGGACGGTACCCTCCCTGTTCCTTCTTAACTGGGAGTAACGGGCTGTTCCATTGCGATTGGCAGGGTTTCAAGATCCCATATTGGATCAGCCTCTTAAGATGGACCCATACTCCCTCTGCAGCTTGTCGAGGAATAGGGTACTGTCTAGCAGAAACTGGATTGGCAAAAGGCTTAGGCTTCACGATTATTGGAGGGATGTTTTTAGCCATTCCTGGTGGGTTATCTTCGGCCCATATTTCAGGATTTACATTCTTCAGGATATATTCAGGAACAGGGTCTGTTTTCTCCTCCACCACCATGAGGCGCCAGTGTTCCCTTAAAGGGGTTTCAACTATCAGTTCCCCAGATGGCTTTTCCGTTTGCGCATTGGTTGCCATAGTGACTTCTCCTGTTGGTTGGAAGGTAATTTGCGCCTGTAATTTAGCCAATAAATCTCTACCCATTAATGGAATGGGGCAATCGGGTACATAAATAAATTTATGTTGCACCACGGTTCCCCCTAACTTGCATATTACGGGATTCAGAACCGGCACCCGTTGTGTTTGTCCAGTAGCCCCTACAATGCTGACAGACTCATTGGTTGGCTTGGCAACGGGGTTCGGTACCACTGAAAAAGCTGCTCCCGTGTCTACCATAAAAGGAATTACTTGGTTCCCTGTTTTTACTCTGACCAAGGGCTCACGGGAACCTAATTTTGATGGGCCCGGTCCATCCTAATAACTATCTTCTTCTCCTCTCAGGGCCATGGCTCCGTAGGCCTCGGACTGCTGGTGGGGTCCTGGTGGGGTCCAGGCAGGCCCCTGGCCACGTCCTCGTCCTCTTCCTTGATTCCCTGGCACCCATGGCTGAGCTTGTGGCCGGAGCATCGACCCCCACGGTGGGCCACGTTGACCATTCGGGGCTGGGGCGTGAGGTACGGCCTCCGGACAATCCCGTCTCCAGTGGCCCTCCCTCAGGCACAACGCGCACTGATTACGTCCTATACCACCACGTCCGGTATCACCACGTCCCCTGCCTCTCCCATGGGCTCCTGCATTAGGGCCAGGGTTTCCCCTTTTTTCTTCTTGCTGCTTTACTCCTTCTTGCTGGTAGCCAGCCCTAAGTGCCATCAACTTCTTAGTCTGATATTTTTCCTTCTGTTTCTGGGCCTCTTCATCCCGCTGGTTATAGGCCGTCTGTGCAAGGTTCAACATCCACTCCAAAGTGTGTCCAAGAAAGCTCTCCCTTTTTTGAATCTTCCTCCTTATGTCAGGGGCTGCCTGCGCAACAAATGCCGATTTAACAACTATCTGCTGGGCAGCATCATCAGGATTTACGGTGGTGTGCCTGCGGTATGCATCTTTCAGTCTATCCAGAAATACACCAGGCGGTTCATCAGCCTTCTGGACTACTTCTGCAACTTTGGAATAGTTGATTTGCTTTTTAACTGCTTTCTTCATACCCTCTAATACGGCCTCTTGATATTCTTTTAACTTCTTCCGGTCAGTCTCACTATTATAATTCCAATTGGGGGTTTCCTTAGGGTAGGCTGCTTCGGTTGCTGCTTCATCTAGGCGGCGTTCTTTCCCTAAAAATTCTCTTGCTCCCTTATGTACTTTCCGTATCTCCTCAGTGGACAGCATTGCATCCATAAGGTGGCGCACATCGTCATAAGTTGGCTGATAGGTTTTAAATATTCCCTCAAACAGCTTAATTATTTTAGCTGGATCCTCTTCAAAAGTAGGATTCTGATTCTTCCAATTGCACACATCAGTACTGGTGAACGGCACGTGTTGCATAGTAAACGTACGCACCACAACACCATCTCGGTTGGGCGGACCCGGTGGATCATACACCTGGCGGAGGGGGGCTAGTAAGTTGGCTTGGGACCCGGGCAACGCAGGGGCTGCCTTTCTCTAATTCCAGCTCTCGATAATGATCCACCTCCCGATGCCTGGCTGCAGCGTCAAATGCTGACCTCAAATACTTCTGCTTTTTCTTCCACTGCCCATCCTTACACTCCGCCACCCTCAAAGTCCAGTCAGACACGTCTACTTTGTCCTTATATGGCTCTATACACCGGGTCACTGCTCGCAAACGCTCCTCCGTCCATTGCTCCTCCCTATCCAATTTGTTTCTAAATTCCTTATTGTCAAGACCAACATCATCCTCCTCCTCCGATTCCTCTTCCTTAGCTGGGGATGACGAGCGTCCTCCCCCCGCTCCTCCCTCGCCTGGTATTGGGGCAGGCTTGGCTTGGGACGGGAGAATGCCTCTCCCTGCTCCTACCCTCGGTTCCGGAATTGGCGGCGCAGTTGGCACATAGGAGGGTGGAGGGGGCCAAAATATTCCCTCCTCTTCTTCTGGGTCTTGTAAAACCGGAGGCTTGGCTGGCTTGGCCGCTTGTCTACGTACTGTGCACAGCTTAGCCTGAGAAGGTATTTCTCTGTGCCTTTTAAGCCATGGGGGATTTTTATCTACGTTAGTCTTCCAAATAGAAATGTATGGTAGCTGATCTGTGAGGGTGCTATTATTGACGATATTGCGCCATAAAAGGTTGACTAGCTCCTCTTCTAGGGATCCCCTGCTGGGCCACCCTGTCTTCTGGTTTGGCCACTCATCTTCGCACAAAGTGCGGAGTCTCTCCTTCTTCAACTGAAAACCCCAATCCTCCCCCTTCGTGGCTTCTTTCCAATTGTCCAAAAAACATTGCAATGGAGTCGGCTTGCTGACTTCTCCCCCCATTATCCCGGGACACTCCTTCCACTTAACAGTTACACGTTCACACACCTTTCTTCGCACCCAGTTGATGACTTAGACGGAGTCGCCTCGCTAAGAAATGCATCAAAAGGGCCACACGTCGCTTCGCTTAGGGGTTCTGAACCCCCGCGTCTCATTCACTCAACACCATTCACTGGAGTGTCCGCATACAGCATTCATCATACACAGAGTAAAATCACAGAAAATTCTTAACCCCCTTCTCTCTCTTCAGAGAGGGCACCCCCCTTCCTTTCCCCCTTCCTGGCGGCCCTCCACGGCTCACGGCCAGGCTTCTGGCGGCAACTCTATTTGCACACTGCCAGGCTCCGGTGGCAACTCTATTTGCACACTACCGGATTTTAGCGGCGGCCCTCTACGACACACTGCCGCTGCAGGATCGATCGCATCCCGCGCTCCCCCTTTCCCTGGGAAGCTGCTCCCCCTGCGGAGCTATTCTCACCTGTCTTCTGCAGATCACACTTCCCTTCCCCTGCGGCCGCTGTCCGTTTCTCCCGTCGCCGCGGTGCGATCGGCTCCCCAGCCGGGGTGAGCCAGTCCCTTCCCACGAAGAGGCAGGAAGCGCGCTTTGGGGCCAGCGGACGCCTGGACCGGAGAGCTTCTTTCGCTGTGCGGCGACGCCTCGACTTCCTGTTGTTCTCAGTCCCGGGGAACGACGAAGGGATCCCGGACACGAGCCCCCACGAAATGGAGCCTTATTTGCTCCCCCAGGGTACCTTGAGTTGCGCCCGGTTGAGAAGTGATGGAAGCAGTCAAGAGACACGAGGCTACTGGCTTCTTCAGAGGGAGAAAGTTTATTTCTGCATGCAGAAGGCACTTGTGGTGTTCAGACACCCAAAGCAAGTACAAAGCTTAGTCAGTTTTCCAGCAGTTCTTATACAGTTTTCCAACTCATCTCCCCACCTTTGGAATCCCACCCTAAAAGTGGGTGCACGTAAGTGGGGTCAGGGGTTATCGTATACAGGAATAGAGGGGGACCCTAATCTGGTGTTCATCGGAGTCACGCTGTCTAGAGACCTTGGTCTGCAGCCCATCATACACGTATTGTCTATACCTTGCTGACACGGGTAATCTCCTACCATGGTACGATGTTTTAGGATCCTTGACATGGCCTCTCCAACCCCTCTCCAACCCCGATATTTTGTCTATGCTTTTAGCTGGATTTTAGCTGCATAATACATCACTCTGCGATAAGGGGTCTCTTTCAGGGTCGTTCGTCTTCTTAGCAGACTATCTATCCTGCTTTGCCCTCCTGTGTTTTGATAACTCTTAAGCCTTCCTTACTATCTCAAAATGCTTAGCAGAGCAAGACACTCAGAGAGAGCACTAATGGGGTCAGGGGTTTTTGGGTGAAGAGGGAACGCAAAACCTCTTCAGAAAGGCATCTTTAAAATGCCAGGCCTCTCTCTTAGCTGTATTTAGAATGGAATGTTAGAGGCCCCTTTGTGAGGGAAAAGAGAGACAGAGACCCCCTTTAGCAATACCTCTCCAAGGCACAATAAGATTCATACAAAGTATATAAAAGATATAAACCTATACCATAGCAGGCTTCAACTAAATATATGCCTTATGCTGAAATAAGAAAACTATAACTGATACACCTCTTTCTCCATTCCCTCCTCTTCTATTGGACCGCTGGGTTCTCCCAGCGCGTCCCACGGAACTGGCCGACACTCCCGTACCAGAGATATAATCTGAGGTCGTACCATGCGCGATACCATTTTATGCATCATATTTTGTAAACATTGGAGCAAGCAGGGAGTACAGAAGCAAACCAGCAATAAGATTAATAATGGTCCTAGAAACATCATTAAAATGCCTCGGAGCCACCCCAATTGTGGGAGCCAATCGTTCCACCAAGACATGTCCCACCCGTTCCAGGTTTGCACTGGAACATGCGCTACTTTCTCTATCTCTGACGCTAAATTTCGGATGGCTTCTCCATGATCAGAAATGTTGAAACAGCAAGCACCACCTGTCAGGTTTAAGGCGGCACAAAAACCTCCTTGTCGGGCCAAAAGGTAATCCATTCCTAATCTGAGTTGAAGAACGGCAGTGCGAGTCTCATCTAATTGGGTGGCAATCAACCTGAGGGCCGTAGCCGTTACGTTGGCGACAATTTCTACTACTGCCTGAAGTCGAATAATGCGGTTCAGATTGTATATCGGCTCCCTGGCCCCTGAGATTGGCTCATGGGGGTTCCAGGACGCTGGATCGTAATGGGCTACTATGCGTTCCGGGGGCCACTCATCCTTTCCCCATGACTGGGAGCTCCCACCCGCAATGGCCGCTATGTCTGCTGAGCGTGTGTACCTGCGGGGTGTAGCAGTCTGGAGTTCAGGAATCCACATGGGGGGTACGAGCCAGGCTGGATAGCAAGTGCCATACCATCCCTTTGGTAAGATATGATAGGCTCTGGAACCACAAATCCAATATGCCATTGCGTCCCACACTGTAGTGCTAGTGATATGGGCGCTCCCTTCTTCCGCTCTCCAGATTAGGAAATTAAGGAGATGGGCCATATCCTGTTTCTGGGATTCAGCCGGATTCGTGCTGTCTGCAATGATATTAGTTGCAGGATAGGTTTGGTTACATTGTGACTGCCCTACAGATGTTAGGTTGTTGGAGCCACCTTTCCTCTGAGAAATACAATACCACCCCATGAGCCGATAGACTCGCAAGGGAATGGTGGATTTCCACAAATGAGGATTCTGGGAATTAAAACCAAACACTGGGCTCCGTAATGTGGTCTTATTCCAGGGAACCGGGAGGAAAGGCATTCCGCCTAATGCGTCCACAGGTCCCAAGGTGCAGACCGAGCAGTTAGTTCGGTTCGCTGAATGAGCCACCATTTCCGCCATTTGCATCCATTTGTTATAATTGGTCTGGGCACCCCATTCCTTCATAAGCTGTATCGTCACCTTGATTGGTGCAGGGGCGCAAAGTACTGATGGAAACACCAGGGCCAGAATTCCTAATATTACGAGCCAAAGCTTCTTTAGGGCCAGGGATTTACCACCAAAGGAATAGTGGCGGCCACTCAGGCTGAAACTCAAAATCGGGGTCCAACCCATTGCTCAAGATAACTTGCACAACTCCCCCTCTCCAGAAGAAACCATAGGGTAGTGGGCGCTTTGCTGCTATTCTCACTTCGACAATTGTTCCTCCCAGTGCCTTAAGCCGTGGGGTAGCGGTGATTTCTACAGGGAAAAATCCTCCCATGAACAGAACTGTGTCACAGTTGAAGTGCCCACTGATACTCGTGCTCAATTAGCTCCTCGGCCTCTGTGCTGGTTGACCAATTATGACTGTTATGACCTATAACCTTTACAAGTTTTCCCACTACCCCCCTGGGATGGGTGGTTCCCCGGTGGCCCCTTCTTAATACGCAACCAAAAGGAAAATGGCCCTCTTCGCACACTTCTATACACCCACAGGAATATACACGTCCCTGTATAGGTTCAAGGTAGGGTGATACAATGTCTATAGGATCAGGACTCAACACAGCTAAGGCAACAGGTTTCTGAAGGTTATCAGGAACGCAAGTTTTTACGTTGGGGACGCTGCCGGCGGGCGCCCCTCCCATCCACTGCTACAGCTGGATCTGCGACGTCTTCCTCCTGGTCTTCCTCTGTAAGCTGGGACCTCAATCTCGGGCTGGTAGGGTCAGCTGGGCTGTGGTCATCTGGTGGGCGTCGGGAAAGGGTAAGCCGAAGGGGCTGTTCAGGATCAGGAGTCACAGTCCATTCGGAGACAGCCTTCTTCACACGAGTATGGTGGACCCACGGGGTGATACCGGTGACTTTAACAGCAGTGGGCGTGGACAGCAAGACGGTGTGGGGCCCTCTCCAACGAGGCTGCAGCGGAGTCTGGGCCCAGTCCTTTATCCACACCTCGTCACCTGGCTCAAAGGGATGTAGTGGCTCAACCAAGACACAAGGGGTCCGAGCCTGGGTCCACCTGTTCAAAGAAGAAAAAACTCGGGAGAGTGACTGCACATAATATTCAATATCCATATCCTGACTCTCAATTGGGGATATCATACGAACATAGGGCACAGGTCTACCAAACATCAGTTCAAATGGTGACAAATGGGTATTTTTGTGTGGTATACTGCGTATACGCAAGAGCGCAAGGGGTAACATGGCAACCCAGTTACTCCCTGTAACTTGTGTAAGTTTCGCTAGCTGGTTCTTTAAAGTCTTGTTCATACGCTCTACTTTCCCTGAGCTCTGCGGCCTATAAGCTGAATGCAACTTCCAGTCTATTTGCAAGGTCGTTGCCAACTCCCCCCCATGGACCAGAGCACGCCAGGCACGCCTATCCTTCACTGCCTCTCGCAGTTTGGCCAAACTCATGTTAGTAGCTTCGAGAACACTGTCCAACCATCTCATCCTCTGTCGTCCCCTTCTCCTTGTGCCCTCCATCTTTCCCAACATCAGGGTCTTTTCTAGGGAGTCTTCTCTAGAGGCGTGCTTTCGCTAATGGGGCCTCTTGCTGCCGCTGCGCCGCCAGCACACGATTTCCATTCTCATCCTGGGGCAAAGTTCTCAACTCGAGGTAACTCTTCCAGGTTAGTGGAGTTTGTAACCCGAAGCATTTGTAACCTGAGGCGTTTGTAACTCGAGGTACCACTGTACAGGTCTTAAGCACATTGTTTGTGGGAACAAGGCCTCAGAGCAGGGAGCAGGTTAGGGTTAGCCACAGCCAACATGGCCAACGGTCAAGGATGATAGTTCAACAACATTAGGGCCAAGGGATTGCACAAGATGTCTGTTCCTGCATTATTGGGTTACCTTGAGATGGCATTAGGACAGCCCATAAAAATACTGTGCCTAAAGCACTTCTGTAAGTTGATCAGCAAAAGAAACCTACATTCTGAGAGAGGAAAACCAATACATTTTTCAGAATCTGAGAACTGTTTGCCTGAAAACAGTGCTCTCACAAAACTGTGCATCAAAGGTTGATAGTAAACATATCATTAAGGCATAATAAAGGAGGACTAGACAGTTTTGAGTTTATTTTTTTTCATTAGAACCATGTTTCTTATCAAGATCTCATATTCAGAAATCATCACCATCATCATCATCATCATATTATTATTATTATTATTATTATTATTATTATTATTATTATTACACAATTTCCAGGGCTATTTACATAAAGAAAAACACAGTGACAATTAAAATCCAGGTAAAACAAATCAGAACATACAATACTCTGTGCGACATCTTACCAAGCTTCTGGTTAAAAAAGCAACCCAGTTCTTTGTGTGGCTACCCAGTCCTCACCCAGAGAGGCTTAAATAACTAAAATTAGTAATCTGCTTAAGTTAGATATTAAGAGACGTATACAAACAAAGTCATTATTGAATACTTATAAAGTAAAAAACAGACTTTATTGAATAATATTTCCAGTAAAGAACATGATTCAGGAACAGCACCATTATACACACATACACAACTGAGCATTTCCACTTGATATGCACAGTAGCAGCAAACAAAACATTTGCTTGCAACAGACAAATTTAGGCACAAATAAATACACAATGAATGACTCCGTATACACACACACACACACCTTTGTCCATCTTCAAAGCTACCTCTTCTTCCCCAACCATTTTGCGGATAATTGTATGTATTTCCTTCTGCTTGGTCATTTTTGAGAAACATCAACATATTTCCCAATTTAACTTGCCCTAAAAACTGGTTTGTTTGAATCTGCCCTATATATATATATGAGACAACACAGGAAGGTCCTTCAAAGGAGCACTGGCATTCCCATATTCTCCTCTAGCTAATCACAGGCAAACCCAGAATAACCTCGTGGGATTTCAAAGTAATCCCAGAAGCTGGATCTGCACAGGCAACAAGGCTTTCCCATAGTCTTCTATAAGGAGGCACATAAATGATGTGCTTCAATCTGGCAACCATGTTGTATGTGTCATCGTGCAGAACGAAACGTTACCAGTTTGGAGCTTCTGCTGTGAGCTTACGCAGGTCACAGCCAGCAAATCCCCTCCCACAGAAATTTAAGGGAAGACCTGAGTTGCGTTTGGATCTTGTAAGCACCTTTCCCACAAATGTGATCAACATGGTAGTATTTTTTTTTAAAAAAATGAAACATACATTTGGTTTGAGATTGAAATGCCCTTTCTATCCTTTTTTCAAAGTCAACACAGAAATAACAATACAGGTGATCTCTTGGAGAGAGTATGTGAAAGGTCAGATTATTCTCTCAACTAGACCAAGAGACTATTTTGAAACTTAACCAGGTATCAACTGTGCAGAAACTGGGGCATGGAAATCCTTCTCTGGTGCTGGAAATGTTTTAACAGGGTAAAAATATTCAGTTCCTATTGTCTGCGTTCTGTACAGAGCACAACTAGGCCTCAGTTCACTTGCATGGTACTTTGAACAGCAATTAAAACGGGTACTTCATAAACCATAGATCTCCAAAGACCACCATATACCCGGTAACAGTAACAAGGCTGCACAGGTAAGTGCATTTGCCACCACCCAAACAATACATGTTATATTTAGCAGTAATCCAGATACAGTACTAATCTGTGGTGTCCCCCCACAATCTCCAGTTAGAGATTCATGGCTATTAAAGCAGTTTATTTATCTAGGAGTCAGGTAGAACCATTATTCACACTGAAAGGAGCAATTCAACTAATATTTAATTAGACTGGAAATTATTATGGTACCATTACAGTAACAGATTAAGACAGATTAAAATGTTTCTAAATGCAGTGGTATTGAATGTTTAATTCAATGTTTATCCATGCTGGACATTATGGGAGTAATGAAAGTCAAGGAGGACACCTCATAATATGAAGAGAAAGGAAGAGGGTGGCATTCTGACCCGGAGAATGCAAAAATCATCTTCTTCCAGCAGGTTATTTTTAAGAGGACACGCAAAATAGTTTAAATGGCACTCAACTTAGAAGCTGGATGAGCTCCAGGGCTAAATGAAGGCAACTCAGGTCTCAAATGATTGCTTCGTCGCCCCTTTAAAGTTCCCTTGTTCTGCTTACCCTACAACAAACAGCTACTAGTCTTCAGACACTAATCAGACACTAAAAATTAAGATACAACAGTAGGAAGTAAAAGTCCCTATGAGTTGTAAGCCTAGTGATTCTAGTAAACTAATGCGCAACAATCAGAAATAGTCTTGAGGGAATGGCCTGCCTAAATGCCAGCTCATAAAAAAGCTGTGAAATTACTGCTTAAAGCCAATTTAATTTTATCTCCTGTAATTCTTACTTAAAGCTGTGCGAGTGTTCTGTAAAATATAATCTAAAAATAATGTGCCCTAATTTCTACCTACCGACACAGCGGGGTTCTGCACTGTAAGTGCCCACACTGAGGTTGTGGATTCAGTGGGCAAAAAGTAAGTAATTTCAATTAATGTCACAGCATTGAGTAACAAGACAATACAGTGGAACCTCGGTTTACAAACTTAATCCATTCCAGAAGTCCGTTCTTAAACCGAAACTGTTCTTAAACTGAGGCGCGCTTTCCTTAATGAGGCCTCCCGTCGCCGGTGCCCTTCCACCGTTCAGATTCCGTTCTTAGACCGAGGTAAAGTTTGCAAACCAGGGTACTACTTCCGGTTTTGCGGAGTTCGTACACAGAATCATTCATAAACAGGACTGTTCTTAAACCGAGGTACCACTGTATAGAGAATTTGTCCGGTTTTTAATCCTATTTCTCTAAACTCCTGCCTTCCTTACCATGTAGGAAGAGAAATGCTTTCCAGGGTAAACCTAAAGTCTACCTCAAAGGAAAGGATACATTTGTAGTAGTGTTATGAGAATTAAAAAGGGGCATAGAAAGCTATTGTACATTTCTCTGAGAGTGGTAGTAGGATTTACATTAAAGGTAAAGGTAAAGGGACCTCTGACCATTAGCTCCAGTCGCAGACAACTCTGGGGTTGCGGCACTCATCTTGCGTTACTGGCCGAGGGAGCTGGCATACAGCTTCTGGGTCATGTGGCCAGCATGACTAAGCCACTTCTGGCGAACCAGAGCAGCGCACGGAAACGCCGTTTACCTTCCCGCCGGAGCAGTACCTATTTATCTACTTGCACTGACGTGCTTTTGAACTGCTAGGTTGGCAGGAGCTGGGACCGAGCAACGGGAGCTCACCCTGTCGCGGGGATTCGAACCGCCGGCCTTCTGATTGACAAGCCCTAGGCTCTGTGATTTAACCCACAGCGCCACCCTAGTAAAGAAAGAGTCATGATTACATATTATATAGTCGAAGGATTACATATTATATAGTCAAAGCAATGTTTTTAAAAAGGAAGTATGAATAAGTACTTCCTTACATTTACACTTGAGCAAAGCTATATCAGAAACTTTTTTTTATGAACAGTAAAGTACAATGTCTGAAGTGTCATCTCTGGCACTCATGAAATCTCCCACTTCTAACCCCCTGGCCTGAAATTTGGGGTTTTATAGTTCTGTAAAGGCAGCCATGTTGCTTAGCTGCTCTAAGTTTCTAGCTGCCACGCGCATCATATCTTTCTTTGTTTAGCTGAGAAACTAACAGTACAATTCTGCACAAATTTACCCACAAGCAAATCCCATTAAACTCAATAGTTGTTACGCCCAGAGAAATAAATACAGGATTCTTCGGAAGCCTTGACGAATCAAGACAGAAGTGCAAGACGCTGCAATGTAAGCTGTACGCATGTGCAAGGACTTTAGCAACCAGAAACAGTTATATTACACACTCAATAAATTAATGCCGTAACAAACCATTAAAATATACTTCTGAGCAATCTTTTAAAAAGGAAGTTGGTCTGCTTCCACTATAAAGTTTAAAATGGGCTTTGTTAAAATAGTAAGTGTACCATACCATGCAACATACACTGAAAGTTAAGTTGAACTCAGTAAGAGTCACTTCTGAGTAGACATATTTAGGATTGCACTCCAAGTTATGGTTAGCTAATGTGCAAAATTTGAATTTTAGACAAAATAACTTCATCCAAACAAGCTGGCACATTAAGTTTTGCTTTTTTACAAATCCCAGACCAGTTATAAAAAAAAGCAATGTGACTGTAAAACCTGTATCAACAGGAGAGGAAGTAATATAGTAGAAGACAAAAAATACAAGGTTATTTTTAAAAGTAAGAGTTTTCATGTACATATTCAACACCTTTATTTTTTGGGTGGGGGGGCTTTGATTGGTTAATTTTTCAGGGCCTTTTAACACAGGACATTTTACTCAGCAGGTGTAGTAAAAAATGTACACATGTGAAGACCACACAGATGACAATAAACGAAAGTCATGTTCAACAGCAAGCTCCCAACAGTGTGCATAGGAGTCACAAGAGGGACAGCCGAAATCATCCTACATCTCTCTCTCTCTAGATGGGTGTGCTTGCTTTTTTCTCTCTTATGTAAAATGGCTCTCGTTTGTAGGCAGTTAGATTCCATTGAACTGTGACCCAATACATGGGCACAGCATCAACAGTTTTGATTTCTATACATTTTGTATGGTCACTGCTTCCATTTCTTCAAAACCGTATGTTTAGCAACTGCTCGTTGCAACTTCCATTGCAAAACAGGAGAGGATGGCTTATATCCTACAGTTGACTATGTCCTGCCATGAATTATAATCAATACTACCTCCCTCTTTGAAATTATTACTGTATCCTATGCCCAATTCATACACGCACCTTTCTCCCAGTATTCTTGAAACCACAGAGTCCCTGCCATGGAGTATACTGCCATCTTTAGCATACAGCCCAATTGGAGAAGCAACAGAAACTGCCATCTTTAGCATACAGCCCAATTGGAGTGGTCCAAGTACTGTGCATTGTATTTTATTTTATTGTGCTTGAGTCTACCTATGACTCCGTCGTTACTGCTGATATGAACCCAAAAGTGGAGGAGGGGGCAGGGCAGAAAGCAAGAAGGGAACATAACCAACAGGCTCTTCAATCTGTGCAGTCCACTTAAAAAAAAACTGCTAACAGACTTATGTTGGTTTCTCTCCTGTTCTGTGCATGCTGCCACTTCCAAGTTATATGTCATTTCCCCAAGAATGCAGATACACATTTAAAGCTCAATGCAATCTGTAAGCTGTTAGACAGAAGCATTTCAGAACAGCAGCAAAGAGATTCGAGGGTTTTTGTTTGTTTGTTTGTTTCAATCCCATCATACTTCTGTCATGGAATCCAAGGTGGCATTCCAGGTGGTTTCCAGGCGGCCTCCCATCCAGGCACCGACCAGACCCGACCCTGCTTAGCATCAGCAAAGTGGTGGCATCTTGTGCCTCCAGCCCATACACTGGGTCTTGGGTTCTCTTCCCAAGGCATGGTAACATGATGTTTAAAGGGCCTTGTCACCCTTTTGACAATATTGGAATTATTAATTCTCTAGATTCCAGAGGAGACTGTATAAACCAAGATCCCTGCGGACTATTCAGCATCATTCTATCAGAGAGACTCGCACTGCAGCAGACAACAATATTCCACTCTTATCAAAGACTAATAACTGTGCTGTGAAGGTTCTCAAATCAACTTGTGCATAAAGAAGCATAGACCGCGGGTTGGAGTCCTGCCTTTTCCACTGTCCACTTGCATTTAAATCAGCAAAATAAATACGGTTGGGAAGCAAAGAAGTGGCAACAAGTCACTGCAGTTGCTACAATGGAAACCAGGATCCAGCCAGGCTGACAAAATATTCTATAGCAAAGAAAAATAGAAAGGTGTGCACAGGTTGAGCGTGTCATTTATAAGGCACCAGTGGCGTTGACGGCGGTGGGAGTTGGTACGATGAGTTCGAAGAGAGACTCGTAGGTTCCCACCACAAACCCGGCAAAACCAATGAAACTGATCAGGATATCTTTGGCAATGGTCAAGGGATGCATGCCGTCAGAGTAGTAGGTAGCAATATGCAGAAGAGGTGGGATGATCAGGGCGAGGGCACTGCTGCTGATTGAGCCCACCAGAGAGATGACAATGCCCAGTCGAGGAATCAGGATTGCTAGCAGACCTGAGACACAAAAGAAACAAGAGGAAGTAAAAACTGGGTTGAAAACGTTTATTGTTAGCCAAAGTATATTCTACAATAGGTTGCTATCAACTTTAAATGTATAAGAGAAAACAGAGCACTGTGGCTGATTTTTTCAAAAACTGTGGATTTATCCAGCACTGTAGAGCATAGGAGCCAACTCCCAGGGCCTAAGGTCTCTTTGCCCCACCCCTAAAATATTTGAGGGGCCTAGCCCCCCCCCGGTTAATAGACATTGCCATTAGGGCTTACCCCCCCCCCAATATTTTATTCAAGCTGGCACCCCTACTGTAGTGGAAGAGATCAAAACTCAGCAGCAAAGGAAGAAGAGTTTGGATTTGACATCCCGCTTTATCACTCCCCTAAGGAGTCTCAAAGCGGATAACATTCCCCTTTCCCTTCCCTTCCCTTTCCCTTCCTCTCCCACAACAAACACTCTGTGAGCTGAGTGGGGTTTAATCCTCAACATCTCCTAATTAAAACTATCTCTGAGAGACTTCAGAGAAGTGTGACTAGCCCAAGGAAAAGTGTGACTAGCCCTGGAAAAGACAGTATTGGGCTAGATGGACAAATGGCCCAATTCAGTGAACAACAGCTTCAACATTTCCCAAGAACCAGTTCAGAGGTTCCTTCTAGCAGCAGAGATGGTACAGTTGTGGGAAAGAGGCTGGGCAATTTGGAAATTCAATCACCAGATCTATCATGCCACTGAACTTTAGAAATACATTCCACATGTTAGACTCTTAAGTACACTCAGGAGTAGGAGAAATCCACTTGGAAAGAGAACCATATGATGCTATTCCACACTGCTATCATTACCTTAGATGTCCAATTCCATCACAATTTTTGTGCATGGATAGGGTAAAGGTCACATTTCAAATAAATGAGCTTTGGATCGAAGCACAAGTTTGTTTGCTTCGGTTTAGCTCATTTGGGAGCAGCATAATATCTGTGCGCTTCCAGGAAGTTTTGAGGCTAGGCTGGAAGGACTCACACACCAACAACCTCCCCTTCTATTATCCATAGATGGGCAGGGATGTTGTTTCAGATCCATAGCACAGCAAACCCCAAGACTTCCCTGCCAGAGCTAGAAATTCCCAAAGATTGAGCAATGGCTGGGTGAGTGGACCTCCAGAGACTTGTAAGAGCAGCTGCTTCATACTCAAGGGGGAGACATGCCTGGGAAGGACATGGCTAGAGACTAACAGGGCCTTTTCCCACTAATGAACCACCAATGAAGTCAGCTTGGCTCATTCCCCAGCTCCAACCAGCCCCCCTGGGTCTCAGCCCCAGCCAGCTGCTCATACCACTCCATCCCAGCTTCAGAGGCTAGGCTCATAACCCCTCATAAAACCCTTGCAGCCTTAACATATGGAACTCCCAATCGCAGGTTCCTGGGGTCTCAGCCAAGGGCAACTCATCCCCTTCTGTTTGAGAAAGCCACTTGAGGATCTTAAGGTATTACTTGTGCCACTGGCTTCTGGGCAATAAGGTATGAACAAGCAGCACATCTCATTCTATAGTCCTCAGCACAAGAATATGTAATATTGGAAGGGAGTGACAGTCTTTGGAATTTATTCATGTAGGATTCTGACATATTCTATAGCTTCATTTATCTAGTGTTACATATGCATCCTGCCTTTCTTCCTCAAGCAGCCACACACCATTCTCCTCCTTCCCACTTTATCATCACAACAAACCTGTAGGTTAGGCTGAGAAGCTATGGCTTCTCTTTTAAAAATATGACAAGAAGTTCATTTGCGCCTGAAGACCACCAATTCTGGACTTCAGGAGAAGAAGAAGAAGAAGAAGAAGAAGAAGAAGAAGAAGAAGAAGAAGAAGAAGAAGAAGAAGAAGATATTGTTTTGAAGGAAATGAGAAATCAAAAAAGAACAACTAGGCACTCAGGTTGGACAAAAACAGATATTGAGCCAGACCATTTTTATATTTGATAAAATGATACACAAATTTCTCCAACAAAGGCAAAGCTTATCAAAAACATGTATATCATTAGTTTCCATAAGCCTTTGCCATCTTGCTCTCTCCTCTCTCTTCTCCTCTTAGCAGTAACAGTTTTGGAGGAATGTAAAAGCCCGTCTAGAGAGAGACAACCCTGCTTGAAAAATCTAAGATAAAACAAGTCCTATCCTGACAAATGTTTAAATGGGCTCATCTGTTCTCTGACGCTTTATACGGATTGAATCTAATTGGACTGTGGAACAGTGGGGCTGTTTTTCTGTTTTATGATAATGCCAGGCTGATTGTGATTTATGCTCCAACTATTGTTTTTCAGGATCTTGGGCCTCTTAATAAGCTTTAAGCAGTGTTTTTGTATTGCATATTTGTTGGTCTTTTGTTTGTGTGCTATGCTACTCCTTTTGTGAGGACACACTCCTTAAAAAAAAAACCCAAAACCTGTAAACAATAACCTAATTAAATAATTCAGGGGTGGGGAAAGCTGTGGCCCTGCAGGTGTTGTTGGGCTACAACTCTCATCAGCCCCAGCCAGCATGATCAAGTGTCACAAACAAGGAGCATATGATGCAGATAATTTGCTCTGTTGGGCTTGCAGTTTATTAGCAGGAGGCCTGTGTGGAGCATGCTGACCCACAGCAAAAATATTAACCACAAAAGGAGGATGGCAGCTATGGGTAATGGTCTCAAAACAAGCACAGGCATGAAGCC
>OFHU01002643.1:0-62271 GCA_900245905.1 Lacerta viridis | reverse complement strand
TATCAAACATTTTACATATCTGGGTAGGTTTTCTGTAAGGGGCTGAAAAGAGAACAGAGAAGCCGCGTTTCCTGGTGTCTACTTGGAGCGGCACTTCGTTCCCGCTGCTCCAACTGCAGTGTTGGCAGGTGAAATCAGACTTGCCTAGCTGGACTCCCTGGCCGCACCATTTTCATCACTCCCCCATGCAAATGTTGAATGAATGGAAAGGAGGAGACGAATCCAGCCCTGTGAATGCAGGGCAGAGGGTGCTGGGCAAAGAAAGGGATGGAGGGGCTCTAGGTCAAGTCTTGTGTCAGCCGGCCCTGGGAGAGCGCAGGGTGACCTGGCACCGGCCCAAGGGTGCTCTGTGCTGCTGCCTGGCCTGAGTCAAATTGTGGAATATGGGCCAATTCCGTCCCACGCCGCCTTCCTGATCTGAGGAGTAACTCCCTAGCCCCCTCCCCCACCCCGCAGGCTCAATTCTGGACCTTCCCTCCTAGGCTAGGAAGGCAGAGTTCCTGAGAAGGGGGGGGGGAGCCGTTTGCAAAGCCTTGCCTTCCAACATGCCCTCTCCGAAAATGCATAACTGTTTGTGATGAAGTCAGCTGAGACGACACCAGAGAGAGCGGGCCGGATGACTGGGCGGTGGGGGCCGCCTTGAGGTGGCGGCTCTGGGAGATTAGTAGAGGCATAAACAGTCTCAAGAAGCGATGGGCGTAGAGAATTCTCCCAGAAAAGAGAGAAACACACAGTGTTTGGTGCAAGAGGCAACTATTGGGAGTCTGCAAAAGTTAATAAAAATGAAATGAAATGGCCACTTAGCTGCATTGGGTGCCAAGAAGCTGGTCTCGGGAAAGGCAAGTTGCCATCATGCACCGGTGCGTGGTAAGTTCTGCTCATCTTTTTGTCAAAAGAGACAAACCTCCAAATATGTCTGAAAGAGGAAAGCCTTTTGTGAAGTCCCAGATCAGCTTCCTGCAACCTGGCACCCTACAGAACTTTTGGACAGCAACTCCCATCCTTGGTCACCCTTGGCTGCTCCGGCTGAGGCTGAAGGGACTTGGCTCCAAAAATAGCTTGTGCCCCAGATGCATGGGGAGCTGGTGAAGATGACACAGGGCTTGTTCCTGATTTTGGGGAGGTGGTCTGAAGGGCCCCTAGACAGCCTTCTCCAGTGTGGTGTAGCGGTTAAGAGCGGCAGACTCGTAATCTGGTGAACCGGGTTGTGTCCTCCGCTTCCTCCACATGGCAGGCCTGCTGTGAACCTTGGGCTCATCACAACTTCTCTGAAGTCTCTCAGCCCCACTCACCTCTACATAAAGTTGTTGTGGGGGGGGGGAGAAAGGGAAAGGAGGAATGTGAGCCGCTTTGGACTTCCTCCGGGGAGTAAAAGCGTGGATATCAAATCCAAACTCTTCTTCTCCTCCTCCATCAATGCCTCCTTGCCACTGCTGCCACCACTGCCCAGTCACTAAATTTATCCCTGGGCCAGAGTTGATATGTATTTTAAAATGTTGATATGTATTTTCATCAGTTTTAATCAGTGGCTATATTTTATTTTTGAACGTTTTACATGGCTGTTTTCATTTATAGTTTTATACTTTTCTTTTTCTTCTTCTTCTTCGTCTGCAAAATGCTACGAGGGATTCTTTGAACAGTGTATAAATTTTATGAATTAAATAAATAAAATCAAATAATTGCCGTGGGGGGGGGACTTTCCTGGCACAGCCATACCCAGAGTGGGGGGGGCGTAGATCAAGGAGAGACAGAGACTGAGTAAGCATCCACTAAATCAGGCATGTCCAAAGTCCGTTTCGGGGGCCTAATCCGGCCTGCCAGATGGTTTAATCTCGGCCCCTGTGGCAGTTTATTTCCTGGGGTAAAATCCTAAAAAAAAACCCTCAACAACTTCAATCCTAAAAAAAGGCAACAACTTTGGTTGGCCCTCACGGCCCTTTACTTCATCAAATCTGGCCCTCTTTGAAAAAAGTTTGGACACCACTGTACTAAATGGACTCAGCCCTCCTTCAAATCTGAAGAACCATTTCCTTCCTAGGCAACCAGTTAAACCAGCTTCACATCAGATAACGTGACAATTCCTGCACTGCAGGGACTGGACTAGAAGACCCTTCCAGCTCTGTGATTCTATGACATGCAATACATAAATGGGATTAAGTAACAAAATCCCCCTGCGTCTCTCCCAAAATAGCAAACCCAACACTAGAGCAAGGGATTTCTGTTGGGATAATCACACTTTCACAAAATGATTGTGCCAAGAGTGCTTGGCCACCTTTACATCTATTTTTAACATATTTTAAATGCAGTGGTGTCAAAGTGCCCTTGGAAAGCAGTCCTCAATGATTTCCAGAGACCTGCTCAGTTCTCAGCTTCACCTAAAGAAGACATTCAGGCGAGGCCTCACCAAGCAGGGGTCAACAACTACATTGGCCAGAAGGCCAGTGGGCCAAGCTCTTCCTATTCTACATTGCTGCCTTCGTGCAACGGAGGCTGCAGCACTATTTCACCCCAGAGCTGATCTGCTGTGGTGTTTACTCTGAGGGGATAGGTACAGTGTTGTTGCTGGGGGGTGTCTCCAATGCGGCCAGCACTTCTCCCACAATCCTCAAATAAGAACAGCCCTGATATTAAATGGCCATTAAGTTCCACGTCCTATTTCCAGTGATGGCTAAGAAGCTCATAAGACAGGCCACAAAGGTAACAGCCAGCCCTCCTCCAGTTTTGTGTCCCTAACACCTTGCATTCTGAGTCAGACTGCCTCCTGGCATGGAAGTTCCATTCCTAGCTATCATGGCTAGCAAGAATATCAGTGGAGGGCTGCTGGGACACACCAAATGCCCACCTAACCCAGTATCTTCTTTTCCCACATTGGCCAACCAGGAAAACCAGAAGCTATGGATGACAGCATGAGCTCTCTCCTGTTGTCTTCTTAGCAACTGGTAAAGTGTCTACAAACATGGAGGTTCCATCAAGTTGTTGCAAGGATCGTAGGAGCTGAACTAAAAATTAATTTTTTAAATTAATTTTTCATTAATAACAATCCAATGGAGGCCACATTAGTACAATGCCAATTCATGCCAGCCGAATCACAATATAATCAAAAGAGCCAATTAAAACAGTTCCTAATTAAACATTTTTGGATGACTTCCCATGTTCCAGCTATCAGGAGTTGATGTTATTCCTTGATCCAAGTTCCACAATTCCGATCTTAATCCTTTGTTCTAGCAGCACTGATGTGATGACTTTCGATCATGCTTAATAAAGCCATAAATCCATATCCATTAACTTTGCAGAGGGAATTTATATTCTGTAGCTGTGTGAAATGTTTGTTGACCTTCTTCTTTTCCTTCGTGTTGTAATCAATTTTCTTCCACATTGCCCCTCCTTCGAAAACTCATTTGTAAGTATGCTATGGCTCCATTTTGCTTCTCCAAAACCGAAAGCACTCCAGCGTCCGGCCATGACTTCTGGCTTACTTCCAGTGTTCATCTCCTTGCTTCTTCTAACGAGTTTGCATCTCACCAAAACCATAATAAATCAGAACTAGAGCTCTCTTTAGTTGGCAGTGTTACGAATCGTCACAGTATTTCACACAGTCTATTCTTTCAAGCGTTCTGTAAAGAAAACCATAAGGTCTTGTTGAATCCCTCCTGCATTCCATATAAAGTTGTAATCCATTAGTAATTTCATTCCATTAATTTGATTCCTTTTCAGTGAAGGTTGCCAAATCATAGCAGAGCAAAAATAATGTAAAAAGAGAACAAAGGCTCACCTTCACTTACATAGCATTCTAATTATGATAACGAGAGTCCTCTCCAGATCAAAATCTTGGCACTCAGTGACTGATTCATTTCGCTGGTTATCTTGTCTCCTTCTTCCAGAACACGTCTGTTTCTTAAGTCCAAATTCAGATACATCTTAAAAGAAACAGAGATACCTCCGCTCATGGTGATGGCCATGGGGAGTTTCCAACACGTGCAACGCTGTGCCCTCTGCGTCCCTGTCCCCGCATTCCATCGGAGTGAGAAGCAGTTACCGGACAAATTGCGAGGGAAAGCTCCCCCCCCGACCCTGGGGGGGGGGGCTTTTACTCCCAAATTATCCTTAATTAATTGCACAGCTGGCATCCACTACCATGGGATTGGCTGTTCACCATGGCGGCTGCGCCTGAAGTCTGAACTGACCAATTTTTAAGCACTTGGTTTGGTAAACTAGAATAAAGCTTTTTGTGTTCAGAGTTCGATTACAGCTAGCTGGCTGCTCAGCCCAGTCTCACCAGATGTTGCCCCACAGAATGAGAGGTGTGTGCTGCCCTGCCCCCACCTGATGTTGGTGGTTATTTTTACAATTCAGCACATTTGTCCTGAAGTGGTTCACAAAAGATTAAAAATCCAGTGTAGATTACAATGGCTTGTTTCCTGAGAGATCATCGAAATGGATCCAGTATTTCTGTTTCGGTATTCCAAAGTTTGGGAAATATGCTTTATTAGAAAAAGTCGGTCAATAAACTATGTGTTTCCAGGAGACAATGTAAAAAGACTCCTGCATTATAGGGCATTGGACTAGATGACCCTCAGGATCCCTTCCACCTCTATAAGACTATGATTCTGTGATTGTGTCAAAGGACAAATTAGCAGAAGTTTGGTTTGATTTTATCACACATGCCACTACAATAAGGTTACCAGATTTTCCCCCCCAATGAATCCGGGGACACTTTTCAACTTCCTACTAAATAGATGGATTTTGTCAGGGGACTGATTTGTAAATCCGGGGACTATCCCCAGGAAACGGGGACGTCTGGTAACCTTACCCTACGAAAGAACATGGCCTGTCACCTCCCTCTGCTTATCAAATGGCTTTGCTTAATCCAATAATATATGATATTATTCCTCTTTCAGATTCATCCTAGCCATGACAGTAATGGGTCTTATTTTATACTGTGTCCAAAAGTATAGTCAAACTATTTTTTACGTACCAGCCATCATTGTTGATGTTGTTAGCCCAATAAACAAAAAAAACAAAAAAACCTGATGCGATTTTATTTATTTACTTATTCCATAACCTTTACACACCACTTGTTTTCTGTTTGTTTGATTGTTTAAAAAAAAAAACAACCCATCAAAATGGTTTACAAAGGATAAAACAGTAAGATCAAGCAAAACAGAAAACGAAAACAAACTACAACCCTACCTTAAAACACACCAGAAAATGCTAAAACAAATTAATATTGCCTCAAGTATTTTAGCATCCTGGTAGACTTGCCTAAGCACAAATGTTTTCAGCAAGCACCAAAATCAGTACAGCTGAAGGTCCCTGCTTGATATCAATAGGCAGGGAGTTCCAAAGTGTAGACACCACCGCACTAAATGACCAAGTTCTCGCAAATGCAGGAAGAATATAAGACAGATGAAAGGGTGGTCAAACCTACAAAGCAAGTCCTTTTGCAAACCAGATTTCTCAATTAGAACAAGACATTTAATAATAATAATAATAATAATAATAATAATAATAATATGTCTTTAAAATGTACAAGATGTTGTTAAAACAGCAAACAAAAGATGAACAAAGTCATCGATGAAGCACTGGGCAATGGATCTAAGGCATAACATTGAAATGACAGCATGGGAAAGACTGTGGAATGTAGATTTGAAATTGACTGTGTTATATTGTTAAAAGAAAATCATATGAAAATGATGTATGGATTATATCTGACCCCTAGTAAATTGGCAAAAATGTATAAGTCAGAATCAGATATCTGCTGGAAATGCAAGGAATAAGAGGGTACCTTTTCCCATATGTGGTGGTCATTTAAGGCAGCAAAGGCTTTCTGGGAAATGATTTATAATGAGTTGGAAAAAATGTTGAAGATAACATTTATTAAAAAATCCAGAAGCTTTTCTTTTAGGAATATTTGATTCAAAGGGACCCAAGGAGGATTGGCAACTATGCAGAAAGGGCAAAACTTACCAGAAGAATAAGAAACCAAGAAGAGACACTTTTGTAATTCAGAATTGGGAATATTTGTGGACTATTTGAGGAATTATTGCAAACAACTTAAAACATTAGCAGGATTGATGTAAAAATGTGCAGTAAGAATAACGTAAGGGAAAGGGAGAATTAGTAAACAGGATTTGAATTGGATATGCAGTCAGTGATAAAAGTTATAACATAAGCAACCACAGGAGGGGGGAGGGAGGTTGAAAGGAGGATTTGATATGTAAGATTGATGTGTGGAAACCCCCCTCCCCCGTTAAAATATGTGTAAAATGGGGGGGGGGAATTATAAAAACACCATAAAGCAAGTATTTCCACCCCACAGCATATTATTAATTATAATTATCACATTTATTACCTGCCATTTGCCTGCAGGTCTCAGGTCAGGTTACTACAACCATTTAAAATTCAGAAATAAAAACAGCCAAACGTATTACATCCACAAGAATGTAATTTTCTTGAGAATATTCAACGAGAGCCAGTGTGGTGCAAGTAGTTGGAGTTTTCGGTGAAGAGCTGGGAGACCCGGGTTCAAATCACCCCAACTCAGCCATGACGTTTGCTCTGGCGAGTCACTGCCTACTCTCAGCCTGACTTACAGGGTTTGTTTGTTTGTCAACATTTATACCCCACCTGTTCCCTCCCAAGGAGCTAAAGGTTGATACTTCTCATCTTCCCCATTTCACTGTTGTTGTTGTTTGGATAAAATGGGGAGGAAGTATGCACTCTACCCTGAGCTCCTTGGAGGAAAGATGGGGTGTAACTGTAATAAGTCAGTCAGTAAGAATAGGGCGGATCCTGAAAACATAGACCTCAGGTGCCAAAGGACAAGGCAATGAGGTAGAGGAGCAGCAGCATTCATTGGAGGCTGCACAGTCAAGGTGGAAGGAGTTCCACATCCTGGGGGTTGGGAGAAAACAGTCATCTCCATCTGATGCTGAAAGGGTGTCCCTGTTGGCACCAGGCGTGGCTGCCGGGGAAGAAGAGTAAGAGTTTGGATTTGATATCCCGCTTTATCACTACCCGAAGGAGTCTCCAAGCGGCTCACGTTCTCCTTTCCCTTCCTCCCCCACAACAAACACTCTGTGAGGTGAGTGGGGCTGAGAGACTTCAAGAAGTGTGACTAGCCCAAGGTCACCCAGCAGCTGCATGGGGAGGAGCGGGGAAGCGAACCCGGTTCACCGGATTACAAGTCCACCGCCCTTAACCACTACACCACACTGCCTTAAGGGAAGCGAACCCGGTTCACCAGATTACGAGTCCACTGCTCTTAACCACTACACCACACTGGCACACTGGGAAGAGCATTCTATAAAGCAACACTACAGAAGATGGAGCCAAGCCAAGATGGAGACTGCTCTCAGAGGAGACAAAGATGTTCAAAGGTTCCAGGAAGGCTCACATGGGGGGAAGCGTTCAGCAGGGCACTGTACAGCAGTGTCTGGCGGCTACCCATTTAAAACTATAGAATCAGAGAAGTGCATAGTTGGAAGGGATCTCCAAGGGTCATCTAGACCAGCACTGAATCCTGCGTGTAGAATATATGGTGCTTTGAAGAAATGCAATCTGAATCCTGAAGTACGGCAAATGGGGGGGGGCTGCTTTATCTGAAATTTTTGAATATTTTAATCACTACAGTTTTGTATGGAAAATAAAGTAAGATCAATTGTGTAAAAACTTAAGAGGAGCTACATCTTATTCCATTATTCCAGCATGGCGGGGGAGGGGTTGGACTAGATGGCCCTTGGGGTCCCTTCCAACCATATAATTCCATGACAATGCCAACTACCTAGATGGAACATTGGTCCCACTCAGGGTCATAGGCGGGTGTCCCCCTCTCCCATTTATGGAATCATAAAGTCAGAACGGGCCCGCAAGGGCCATCTAGTCCAACCCCCTGCAATACAGGAATCCAGCTAAATAATCTCTGACAGATGGCTTTCCACCTTCTGTTTGAAAACCTCCAGCAGAGGAGACTCCACAACCTTCCAAGAAGGTCCATCTCACTGCTGAATGGTTCTTGCTGTCAGAAAGTTCTTCAAAAGGTTTAGTCAGAAATTGAATCTCCTTTCTTGCAACTTGAAGCCATTGGTTTGAGTCCAGCCCTCCATCTTCCATGTGACAGCCCTTGAGATATTTGAAGATGGCTATCATATCTCCTCTCAGGCTAGACATATCCAGCTTCTTCAATCGTTCCCCATAAAGCTTGGTTTCCACACCCTTCTCTGCACACCTTCCAGCTTGCCAAATACTGGTATCCTTCTTAAATGGTGCTGCGGAAACAGAGAGTGAGCCACAGACGAAGTGCAGCCTGCCTGGAACCTGGACTTGCAAATCCAACACCACTCTGGTTATAGAAACACACAATACATTTTGTCTGCAAGGAGCTTTTGGCATGGATTTTTAAGCAACGGGCAAGGAAAAACAGATTATACTCTGATCAGAAAAGTTTGGCAGAAAGAAAGAAAGAAAGACCAGCCAGTGATTTTTTTCCAATGAGTAAAAAATGCAGATTTCTTTAAAAAATAATAATGATAAAATCCCTGTGGATTACAGTTCCCGGTTTAGCAAATGAAAACAGCAAATTATGTCAAAAGAACTGGCAAAGAGTTGTCTTGGATGGCCCTGTGATTAAGTGGAAGAATATGTAAATGTACGTGGCAGTTGCCATGGTTACTACATGAATTACTGCTAGTGCTCGGCAGTTTAAAAAAAGGAGAAGCAGCCCCCCAGAAGGGTCAAGATTTGCATTCTCAATGATGCTTCTGCGCTCCTCAAACGAGGCTGCCAAGGAGAGAGGCACAGGCACCGAGAATCTCGGGAAATGGGCCAAACCATCCTTCCCAAAGAGAACACACACACTGTAAACACCAATAACATAAGAACATAAGGATCACCTGTTGGGCCAGGCCAATGGCCCACCTAGTCCAGCATCCTGTCTCACAGTGGCCAACCAGGTGACCCGATGTGAAGCCTGCAAGCAGCACCTGAGCACCAGAGCCCTCTCCCCTCTCCTGTCTCCCAGCAATAGGCATTCAGATTCATCGCTGCCTCTGACCGAGTGGAGCAGGGGTAGGCAACCTAAGGCCCATGGGCTGGATGTGGCCCATTTGCCTTCTCAATCCGGCCCTCAGATGGTCTGGGAATCAGTGTGTTTTGACATGAGTAGAATGTGTCCTTTTATTTAAAATGCATCTCTGGGTTATTTGTGGGGCATAGGAATTCGTTCTCCCCCCCCTTCAAAATATAATCTGGCCCCCCCACATGGTCTGAGGGACGGTGGACTGGCCCACAGCTGAAAAAGGTTGCTGACCCCTGGAGTAGAGCCATAGTCGCCATAGGCAGCCCTCGCCTCCATTAATTTGGCTAATTCTTTCTAAAAGCCATCCAAATTGGTGGTCAGCCTGTGGGAGCGAATTCAATAGCTTAACTCTGCACTGCACTGCATGATAAGTCTTTTCTGTCCTGAATCTTTCAACATCATAGGGTGTCCACCAGTTCTAACATTATGTTGGGGAGGGGGGCATTTCTCTGTCCCTTTTAGCCCCGTCATGCATAATTTTGCAAACTTCCAACATGTTTCCCAGAGACATCTGGTTGGAAAGCGGATGCAGAACTAGGTAGGTCTTTGTTCTTCTTACATTCTCAATAGCCATTAGAGGAATGGAACCTCCATGTCCAACCGCAGTCTACCTCAAGAGAGCCATATACGGGGAAGTGCTGCTGACTTCAAGTCAACTTGGGGGTTTCCCGGAGGCA
This sequence comes from Lacerta viridis, assembly GCA_900245905.1. Lineage (NCBI taxonomy): Eukaryota > Metazoa > Chordata > Lepidosauria > Squamata > Lacertidae > Lacerta > Lacerta viridis. The sequence continues at coordinate 52,518 of OFHU01002643.1, read as the reverse complement.
TTTGTCTCTTATTAGACAGTCAGTAGATGGACATCTTCCAAGAGAGTCTCCCCTCAGGAGAACAGTGTGGTGTAGTGGTTAGAGTAAATCCCATAAGTGAACAAATGGAACAAGGTACCAGTGGAGGGCCATTGCCTTTGTGGCCTGTGTGGGTGGGCTTTGGGCAGGCACCTGTGAGAAGGAGAACACTGGGGCTCTGCTCTGCTCCAGCAGGGCTCTGATTCTTCTCCCTCTCGCCTCCAAGTCCATCTGAAAGGAACACCCTGCCGGGTGTGGCCCAGCCAGGCGTTTGGCCACCAGGAAGCCACTGACAGGGGGTCTTGACCCCAGTCCTGCACACCGCTGCCAAGGCACTGTGCCGGAGCCTGGGTGCAGCTCTGGGGGCTTGTGGCCTCCCCGCCCTCCCAGCCAAACACAGGAAGGGAAGGGTCAGCAGAGGCCAGCAAGGAACCAAACCTCAGGAAGCTGGCCTTGGCAGAGGGAAGGAATGCGAGCGAGCGACACATGGCCCAGGGCAAGAGCCTCCTTGCCTTCCTCTCCCCTTACGGCTGGGTAAGCATAGGAGGAGAGTGGGGTTTTGCTGTGGGCCAGTGAGCAGGACCCACAGAACACAGAGGGCAAAAACAGGCATGGAAAAAGCTTGCCCTCTGGAGGTTGTTAATTTATTTATTTTAAGAATCATAGAATCATAGAGTTGGAAGAGACCACAAGGGCCATCCAGTCCAACCCCCTGCCAAGCAGGAAACACCATCAAAGCATTCCTGACAGATGGCTGTCAAGCCTCCGCTTAAAGACCTCCAAAGAAGGAGACTCCACCACACTCCTTGGCAGCAAATTCCACTGTCAACAGCTCTTACTGTCAGGAAGTTCTTCCTAATGTTTAGGTGGAATCTTCTTTCTTGTAGTTTGAATCCATTGCCCCGTGTCCGCTTCTCTGGAGCAGCAGAAAACAACCTTTCTCCTTCCTCTAGATGACATCCTTTTATATATTTGAACATGGCTGTCATATCCCCATATCTTCTCCAGGCTAAACATACCCAGCAAGGAGCTCAAAGCAGCATAGGTACTTCTCCTCTTCCCACACCATTTTAATCCTAACACAACAGCCCTGTGGAGTTGGTTAGGCTGAGAGAGTTAGCAACTGGCTTCCAAGGTCACGCCCAGTGAATGTTGTGGCCAAGTGGGGACTTGAAACCTGGCCTCCCAATCCCAGGTCCTAGTTCGACACTCTAGTTTCATCCTCCTTGGGGATGAAAAATGCTACAGGGAACCAGGCAGAGGGCGTTCTTGGTAGTGGGGCCCTCCCTGTGGAACACCCTCCCTTCAGACAGCGAGGAGATAAAGAACTACCTAACAACTTTTAGAAGACATCTGAAGGCAGCCCTGTACCGGGAAGTTTTTGATGTTTGATGTTTTATTCTGTTTTTAATCTGTTGGCAGCCACCCACAGTGGCTGGGGAAACCCAGCCAGATGGTGGGTAAATATAATAATTAATAATAATAATAATAATAATAATAATAATAATAGTAATAATACTGTAGTAGTAATACTGTAGTAGTAGTAGTAGTAGTAGTAGTAGTAGTAGTAGTAGTAATAATAATACTGTAGTAATAATACTGTAGTAGTAGTAGTAGTGGTGGTGGTGGTGGTAATAATAATAATAATTAGTGAGAGCTCATTTTCCTGCTGGTCTTGTTTTTCTTGACATTCAAGCTTAAATTATTCCACCACCACCCAACCCCCCAAAATATGACGAAGTCCCAGAAAGATTATTTGGTAGTGGGAAGAGAAAGTTGTCACAGTAGTGGTGGCCCCTCCCTTCTGCGTGGGCCAACCATGATGGCTTTTTGATTTCAGGCGGTGACAATTAAAACACTGTAGAATAAAAATGCCCAGGGCTTCCAGTGCATCACACACCTGGCGGCAACCTGGCTGTTTTATTGTCTTCCATTGTGGACATTCTGCATTCCTGCTGCCTTTAAGATTGGAAATGGCATATAACCCCCTGGCTCCTATGCGATTTTGTCTTTGGAAGCTGCCCTGAGAGCTTGCTAGTGTTATAAGAAAATGTGAGAGGAGTCAGATATTCAGTTTTTTAACAAAGGGAAATGATAAAACATCTGCCAGAGAGACATCTTTCTCTATGTTTTGAATACTTAGCGCAGAAACTGCTGCTTGATTTAAGTTGATTAAGTGGATGTTGCAAGAGGTTCCAGCTTCCTAACACAGCCAAGTCCCTTTTCTCAAGTCAACTATCAATGGTCCATCAAACCCACTATAGTGGTGCCCCGCTAGACGAAAATAATTCATTCTACGAGTGTCTTCGTAGAGCGAATTTTTCGTCTTGCGAGGCAGCCCCATTGACTTTTTTGTCTTGCGGGGCAGCCTTCCGCTAGCGAATGCCGTTCGTCTAGCGAGTTTTTCGTCTAGTGAGGCATTCGTCTAGCGGGGCACCACTGTATTGTCAACTCTGAAAGGCAGAAGCTGTCTATGGGGTCATGCAGGGAAAAGCCTTTTGCCAGCGCACCAAACTGAGATCCCTTACACTGGAGGTGCCAGAGGCTGGACCTGGGACCTTTACACAAAAGGCTCAAAGACTGAAAACACACACACACACACACACACACTGCAACTGGTGGAGGGCTTTTGTGGTTATATTTTGCAGCACAGCAGTGGTGCGATAGCAGTGCATTAGTTGTGGATTCACGTTGGGTTGTCCACACACAATTCTGTGTCATTAGTTGTTGTGTCCCCAGTATTACCGTATGACTGCTGCCTGGAGCAGCACTCATGAGCAGATGGAGCAGCTTAAGTGGGACAAAAGAAAGAAAAAGAAAGAGGATCCAGGGTATGAAAAATTGGAGTATTTCTGCAGAAAGTCATGGATACTGACCAACCCCCTAAAAGCTTCGTAGGGGCAAATGAGATTGAAAATGCCCTGAGACCATCCTGAACACAAACAATCATGAATGCACAATAATTACGGCATCTTAACAAGCCACTTTATTTTGGATAATTTTTTTTTTGAATTGTAAGTTTAATGATAATGTTCATCCTTATGCCGCCTTCAGCCTGCTCTAATATTTATGAGTATTTTATTTTTTTATTTGTTCACTTTACTGAATCTATTTTTTTAAAAAAATTACTGTATTTCTTTTTAAAGGCACCTTTTACAGTTCCATCCAGCATTGTATTGCCTACTCTGGCTGGGCAACCCCCCCCCACCCGTACCTGCTGCTTTTCAACAGGAGATGCCAGAGGCTGACCTTGGGGGACCTTTTGGGTGCAAGGCAAGCGCTGAGCTTTAGAGTTATGGTGTTTTGTGGAGCCCACACAATTTCCCTCATGCGCACGCGAACATGTAGCCAAAGGTTAAATGTGGTTTTTGATAGAATGACAGGCGTTCTCAACCCGTTCTGCTGTGGCTGCTGTACCATTTCGCTCCAACCTGTAGAATCTACAGATATTCATTTATTGAGTTTATATACATTTAAACACCGCTTGCAAATCTTAATCGGGAAAAATAAAGTCGCACCAACTATAACGGATTGGCAAAACCTAATGATAGAATATCTGCAACTAGCTAAAACAACGGGTAAAGTTAGGAAACAGATGACTCAAGAAGTATGGAAAGAGTGGAGGATATTTAAAGAATACTTAAGGAATAGTGGTATAAATGGAATCCTAATGGCAGATGTAGACTGAACCTTTAAAGTAATAAATAGAGATTCAAGGATGGAAAAATATGATTTGTAAATGAAATCTATAACTGTACGTGATACAAATATAATAGTACTAAATGCAATGAGGATAACTGGAGGTACGAGAATTTGTCTGTAAAAAAAAAGACAAGGATAGTAGTATGTAAATGTATGTTTATTTTGTGTGTTTGTGTGTTTGTGTATTTGTGTATTTGTATTTTTTAAATAATAAAGAGAGATAAACCAATAGATAAATAAATAAATAAACATAAACACCGCTTGCAAATCTGCAGCAGCCAGTCCTCCAAAGGATGGTTACCCCACGAGGGCAGCCTCCAACTTTCCACACACTGCGAGGAGCGAGCGGATGAAAAGTGGCTGTAGCGCTTAACGTAATTGTTATTTCAGATCTGTTCCTGGGGATTGGCGGGAGACGTGGGTGGCTGGATAGTTGTGCAGTAGGCCAGCGATTCTGAGAATGGGGAGAGAGAGCGGGGGGGGGGTGATGATGACTGGAAACAATCTCAGTTTCCTGTTGCTGTTATTCCTCCCTCCCTCGTTTCCCCAAACTGTGGAGCCTCCCCTCCCCGCCCCAATTGCCACTCTTGTTATAAAACATGCCTACTAATAGCACAGAAGCGATGCATGAACTCTAAACAACTAAGAGCATCTCCGAGCCCGCAAGGACATAAAAAGACGTGGCGCTTCGCTCTCAGGTGGCGCAAACAGGGCAGCAATTGGGCCGCCTTGTGTATTCTGGTTTAGTTTCTCTCATATATATTATAAGGGAGGCAGGTGACGCTGTGGGTTAAATCACAGAGCCTAGGGCCTGCCGATCAGAAGGTCGGCGGTTCATATCCCCGCGACGGGGTGAGCTCCCGTTGCTCGGTCCCTGCTCCTGCCCACCTAGCAGTTTGAAAGCATGTCAAAGTGCAAGTAGATAAATAGGTACCGCTCCGGCGGGAAGGTAAACGGCATTTCTGTGCGCTGCTCTGGTTCGCCAGAAGCGGCTTAGTCATGCTGGCCACGTGACCCGGAAGCTGTACGCCGGCTCCCTCGGCCAGTAACGTGAGATGAGCGCCGCAACCCCAGAGTCGGACACAACTGGACCTAATGGTCAGGGGTCCCTTTACCTTTATATATATTATAAGTCCATTGAGGAGAAAGCACTAAGCAAGCAGCAGCCGGCTCTCTCGAGAAACTTGAGGTTTTCAGCACAGGGAGCCATGCGCCTGAGGTTCTAAGCCAGCGTCTGAGAGCCATGGCTGGAGACATGGGCCTAGTCAAGGGGGGGTTGCAGGGAGGCCCAGTTGCCCCCACCCTTAATCAATAAAAAGACATAGCAAACTGAGGTTTGACCCCAGCCCCAACAAAAGCCCACCCACCCCACCCCCAAAATTGGCTATGACCATGGCTGGAGAGTACCAGTTTTTTTGGGGGGGGGGAGTGCCGGTACTCACCATGAAGTTGTTACAGCAAGTGCCACACTGGGGGCAGGGGGGAGGTGCTGCATACTCTTGAGTACCCTGAGACGAAAAGCACTGGCGAGTACAGCAAATAAGGAACACGCGATGGGTCCAGAACCCAATGCTTCACAGAGAGCCAGGCAACACCTTGCATTAGAAGCGTGCCTGATCCTGTATGCTTAAAGTCTGTTAAAGGGAGGCGCACTGTGCTGGTCTAGGACCTGGCAGAGACCAGGGTTCAAATCCCCACTTGGCCACTGGGTGACCTCTGGCCAGTCAATGCCTCTCTCTACCTTGCCAGCCCCTCAGGGTTGTGGTGGTGAAATGAGGAGGGGGTGATTAATAATAATTATTTCCATTGGAATGAACTTTCATTGGCCCTGAGCTAGCAAAAGGGCAGTGGGGGGGTGGGAGAGCAAAACTCAGATGTAAAATACCTGCTGGACTCCAATTCCCATGATCCTATGGCTATTGGCTGGAGTTCCATAAGCCTCGCCACAGGGTCCCCCTTTTCTATGGCAGCAGGTGAAAGGAAAGGCCTTCAGAAAATCTGAAAGACAATAATGTTAGATACAGGTGAAACTTGAAAAATTAGAATTATCGTGGAAAGGTTCATTTCTTTCAGTAATTCAACTTAAAAGGTGAAACTAATATATGAGATAGACTCATGACATGCAAAGCGAGATATGTCAAGCCTTTATTTGTTATAATTGTGATGATTATGGCGTACAGCTGATGAGAACCCCAAATTCACAATTTCAACTTTGGGGTTTTCATCAGCTGTGCGCCATAATCATCACAATTATAACAAACAAAGGCTTGACATATCTCGCTTTGCATGTCATGAGTCTATCCATTGCTTACATAAATGGACTTTTCCACGATATTCTAATTTTTCGAGTTTCACCTGTATGTTTACCCTGGAGAAGACTGAGCTGTGATATGAGAGCCATCTTCAAAGATCTCTCAAGAGCTTGTTTTCTCCTCCTCCAGCGAGTAGGACTCGAAACAAGGGCTTTAATTGACAAGAAATTTGATTCTGACTAAACACTCGGATTAACTTTCTGGTAGGGAGAGCCATTTGCCAGTGGAATGAACCGCCTCGAGAGGTGTTGGGCTCCCCTTGGTTTCTAAAGAGGTTGGATGGCCACCTGTTGGGAGATTCTTCACCTGTGATCGCAGGGGGTTGGACTGCTTTGATCCCGAATCCCAACTCTGCAATCCTATGATTCAAGGAAGGCAGCTCGGGGCTACCGGCAGGTGGAGTAATGGAGAAAGTAGTTTGGGGCATTGCACTGTGATGTGACTTTCCTCAAAGACAGCTCGAGGTACAGCTGGGAGAGTTCACATCTGGAAACACAGAAAGCTGCTGCCAGCCAGTGTAGGCAATAAAAAGTGAAATGGACCGATGGCTTTGACTCAGCACAACGCAGCTGTTCCTAAAGTGTCCACAAGAGGGAGCCTCTTAGCATTCAACAAGGTTCAGCCACTGAAACCTCTTGTGGGTCCTTTAAAGGTAAAGGTAAAGGGTGGGACGCGGGTGGTGCTGTGGGTTAAACCACAGAGCCTAGGGCTTACTGATCAGAAGGTTGGTGGTTCGAATCCCCGCGATGGGGTGAGCTCCTGTTGCTTGGTCCCAGCTCCTGCCACCTAGCAGTTCAAAAGCACGTCAAAGTGCAAGTAGATAAATAGGTACCGCTCCAGTGGGAAGGTAAACGGCGTTTCCGTACGCTGCTCTGGTTCACCAGAAGCGGCTTAGTCATGCTGGCCACATGACCCGGAAGCTACACTGGCTCCCTCAGCCAATAAAGCAAGATGGGCGCCGCAATCCCAGAGTCATCCGCGACTGGACTTAACTGTCAGGGGTCCCTTTGTTGTTGTTGTTCAGTCATTCAGGCATGTCCGACTCTTCGTGACCCCGTGGACCAGAGCACGCCAGGCAAAAGGTAAAGGACCCCTGACCGTTAGCTCCAGTCGTGGACGACTCTGGGGTTGCGGCGCTCATCTCGCTTTACTGGCCGAGGGAGCCGGCGTTTACAATGGTTAATTGCAGGGCTGGGAAACAGGCCAGAGGAGGGGGAAATGTTTAGGAGAAGGAAACAGTGCTAATGGCTGACTCACCAGGTTGTGCGACTGGTGTACTGGGAGCGCTGGACCCAGCCTTCCTCAATCAGGTGCTTCAAAGCACCCAGAGGTGTCCCCCCCCCCGCCCCAAGTTGGGGAAGGCTGCTCTAACCCATCACAGCATGTTAGCCAAAGGTTCAGCAACTCAAAATACAACTTTACAGAAATGTGAGGAATTGGCACTGACTCTTCTAAAGGAATATTTAAAAACTGCCCGTGTTCATGTGACTATAATCCACTAGCAAGTGTTCCACACACCTTTGCCTCATTAAGGATGCTGTTTAGATACTTTGGCATTTCCCACCCATCCCACAACACTCACCACGTTGCATGGCTTGTCAGGGGTGGGCTCTATGTGTTCTAGATTATTTCCTTCATATTAGAGTAGCAGCGGATCCTGTGGGGAGCAGAAAAACATGTGCTGGGTCAGGGCCTGAGAGGATTCTAGGTGAACCAGAACTGCTTGAGTCACTTTTGACACCACCTAACAAACACAGTGCAACTGCTGCCTGACTTGAATGTTTGAACTGCCAATTTTATTCCCATTAAAAACAAACAAACCTGGTGGGAGGCATTTGTGTTCTTGGTTGGAGGAACCAGCTGGGGAACCCACAAGGGAAGAAGGCTCAAGGGAGTGGTGGTGGGACGGTGACGAGTGGTCACAGGGAGAAGACTGGGATGAGGAAGTGTTAGAAGCTGAAGAGGCAACAAGGTTTAGTGAGAAGGGATAGTCTGTGGCAGAGAGAAGTCCAGAATCAAGCAGAAGCTGAAGCAGAGGATAAGGGAGCCCAAGAAGCAGAGCAGAATCCAGCTGGTGAAGAGTCTCTGGTGCTTCCCTCTCCTGCTGTGACTAGAGACATGAAAAGGGCAGAGGAGAGGTTGGCTGCATGCAGGCACAGTCTCCAATTGCTTGGGGGGAAACCCTGGAGAGCAGGGGACTAAGCTGACCATGGAAAGCTGAGGACTTTCAGTCTCGGCAACTGATGCAAGGGGGCAACGTCTGCCAAAGAGGAGTTGCCAAGCTCATGAAGCCTGACACTCCTGTGCAGATTGTGTTTTTGCTAATAAAGAGTTGACTCCAATTTGCATGGTGTGATTTACTGCTGGCTCACTCCTGACAGGGTTTTTTTTATGATGACCTGCTGTATGTGTTGTTTATTGGTATAAAGCAGTGGTTTTCAACCAGTATGCTGTGGCAACCCTGGCCTCTGCCCCTCTTTCTTTCCTTCCCTCCTTCCTCTGATGCCTTCTTGCGTCTCTACCTCCTCAAATGCTTGCACAGCTGTTTGTTGCAGCAGCCCTTGCTACAAATTCCATGAGTGGTTGTTGTTGTTGTTGTTGTTGTTGTTGTTGTTGTTGTTGTTGTTGTTGTTGTTGTTATGGAACAACAGCGGCAAGGTTATTGGTAGCAAAATATTGGAAAACAACAATTCCAGAATTGTCGGAATGGAGATTAAAAAAATTATGAGTTCATGACATTGGCTAGATTAACAGCGTCGGCAAGAGGAAGCTATATTCAGAAAACCAAGAAAGAAGGGGAAAGTGTAGAATTGTATATGATGAACTATGGGAAAGAAGTTTAGCTTATGGATCATTAATCGCAAGGTTGCAGGATAACTGCGGGAGGCAGTGAAGGATAGGCGTGCCTGGCATGCTCTGGTCCATGGGGTCACGAAGAGTCGGACACGACTGAACGACTGAACAACAAAGTCGTTTATTTGTGTGTGTTTATCTGATGTTTGTTTTGACATAATTCTTAATAAAGATTATTTTAAATATATATATCCATGAGTGCTGCCTCTGGGGCTGGCCACACAGGGTGCTGGTTGCCAAGGGCTGAGGCCGCCTTGGAGTAAACAAGTAAGTGGACAATGGAGCCCAGCCAGCCAGTCCACTAGCCCTTGCTGTTGGGAATGGACAGACAAGTGGGAGGCTGGGCAGGCAGGCAGGCAGGCGCTGCGCTGGTCTTTCTTGGGCTTGCTGTGTGCATGGCCTGCCCGATGCTGAAGGGGAGCCTTTCTGCCATGGACACCCAGCAGTGCCTGCTTCTGCCACTACTGCCTCCCAAGGTAAGATGCTGTCCTCACTTTCACCTTTGACCAGTCTCCATTGGGCCACTAAGGCAGGGGGCACCCTCTTCCCAGACCCCTGTGGGGCATTGTGAGAAGGCACCTCTCTTTGGGATGGGGGGGGGAGACCAGGGGGGTGGCAGTGGCTGCCCAGAGGGCTCCCAAGGAGAGGGTGTTTGAAAAAGGGCGAGAGGCTGCCAGCTCTGCAGGCAAGGGGTGACCTAACTGGGCTCCTGAGCCCCACAGGGGTGCCGTGGAAAGATTGGAGTTGGTCAAGGGAGCCGTGGACTCAAAACAGTCGAAAACCTCTACTGCATTTCAAGAAAAGTGAGAGAAGGAGAGAGAGGAGCAAGTGGTGCTGCTTGGAAGAGATATTGCTGAATGGTCAGCATCCTGCTCTGACAGGGGCCGGCCAGATGGGAAACCCACAAGCAGGCCCTTAGCACAAGAGCACCCTCCTCTCCTGTGGCTTCCAGCCACTGGTATTCAGAAGCACTGCTGCCTTCCAACTGTGAAGGCAGAGCAGAGCCACCCAGTTTGGTGGCCATCTCTGCCCTCCTGCGGAAGTGAGTTCCAAAGTTTGTGCTGCGTGAGGAACTGCTTCTTTTTTCTGTCCTGGATCTTCCAACCTTCAGTTTCATTTGATGTCCACGAGTTCTAGTATTATGTGTATGAGAGAGAGAAACTTTTCTTTGACCCCTTTCTCTACACGGTGCATGATTTTATAAACTTCTATAGTGTCTCCTCTTCTCCAAACGAAGTCCCATACTCTGGAACCTTTCACCATGGGAAGTCGCTCCACCCCCTCAGTCATTTTGGCTGCCCTTTTCTGAACCTTTTCCAACTCAATGATATCCTTTTTGCGGTGAGGCAACCAGAGCTGCGCACAAAAAGAGAGAGTGCAGGGGGGAGCAGGGGGATAACAACAACAACACCAACAACCACCGTTTTTAAGCAAAACTGCTTTGCTTCACTTTTCATCTCAGGTGCCATTTCCTCTATTGCCAAGTGAGATTCATAGCCAGATATGCAAGAGGGTCTCAGTGCGAGATCGTGTGTGTGCAAGAGAGGATACACATTCAGTGTAACGAGGTAGCACGGCCCCAACACGAAACCCTCTGCCATAAGCAGTTAGCTTCAGGCCCAACGTGATGAGTTTTGGCAAAGGTTACGGCCTACACCCCAAGCACAAGTGGAGTTCTTCCACGCTGAAGGTAAAAAAAATAATAATTTTTTAAACACTCCCATGTCGAATTCGCCTGGGTCTCCTCTCTCTCTCCGCCAAGGAAATGTCCTGGTAAATTCGTGCAAGATGGCTTTATGTTCTTAACACAGTCTTGATGTCTGATTGCTCAAAGGTTTTCTAAGAAACCATTAGGGTTCTGCGGGCAGCGGGGGGGGGGGGTCCCACCAATGATTGACAAAAGCATTAAGGGTAATGCTGAACAGACGCTACTCTGAGCAGACAGCAGACCCCTAGAGGCAGCTTCTAGGACAGCCTCTCAAGCTTTATAAGAGGGAAATCAGCCAGCAGAGGCAATGAGCCTTTCCCAGCCACGGTGCTTTGTTGGGCAAGAGCAGAGGTTTTGCAGGCAGTCTCGATTCTTGCCAACAGGCTGAGGAACTGCCCCCTGCCAGTGGTGTAGTGTGGGTTGCCAGCACCCAGGGCCACATGAGGGGCAGGGAGACAGAGTATGCATGCACATTCAACTGCCTAATGGCACCCACATCACGCAGGTGATTGCAGCCACAGAGAAGAGTTGTTCGGTTATCTGGAGACTTCCTGGTTCTCATGGAGAAGCCGTTTTCAATGGAGCCCAGTACCAGAAGTGCACAACTGTATTGAGGCAGCAACAAGGGTTGAAATTATGCACTCCCTAACAATTTTGCACCAGGGGGCAACTGCCCTGTGGGGCCCCCACAAACACACTACGTCACTGCCTCTCCCCCCTCCCCAATGTGGGGATAAGCAAAATCCTGTTCAGAGAGAGAGACGCACAGAGTGTGCATTTCAGGAGAAGCTGTGTGCTTGTGTTTGAGAGATAGAATGATTCCCAGTGAGATCCACACAATGGGATCTGTTGCACTCAGAATCCCAGTCTAGACAGGCTTGTGGTTCGTTCCAGCAAAGCAAATCACCCCCTCCTTCCAACAGCAAGCTCAGGCGGTGAGCGATGACAGCTCTGAGGCCAAAATGAGGGCAGTGAAAAACAAGAGGGCAGTATCAGCATCCGTAGGGAAATCTACAGCAGTGTTTAAAATAATAATAAAAAACAACAACTGGGAAGTGGTGAACAATTCGAAGAGGATTAAGCATGCTCAGGAGCCACAATCTATTGAGAAAACCGAGGTGGAGGCCAGGAACAGAGGTTTGCATGGTTTGCTTGCTGGAACCCTGGTTAGAAGGGGAGGATACACCGAGGAAGGGTGCTTATTAGCTTCTGGTGGCAAAGAGCTAACCATTCATTGAAACCTCTTTCTGAGCCAGTTATCCAACCCAAAATCTAGGGAACTGGTTCAGAAATCCAGTTCTTCTCCTTCACACAGAAGGTGGCAAGAGTGTTAAGATCCTGGCTTATGTGACATACAAGGAACTCTCAGAGGCCAAGGGGGCAGCAAGCAGAAGGTCAGGAAGGGTCAAGAGGACCTTCTCAAACTAGGATTCAACCAGGAATACTAACAAGGTGCACTTGCTACTATATGCACAGTTTTAGGATGCATAAGTTAAAGACCAACGGTTCCCCAAAACATGGGGCAGCAACTGCATTGGGATTGCCCCATAGGGAGCTGTTGGCTCCGACCCTTTCCTGCTGCCCCAACAGTACCAGATTCAGGGTGGTGCAGTTGTCCCCTGTTGCATACTCAGCTGGAACAAGAGGCGGGGGCTGTGTAAGTTCCAAAAGTCCTTTATTGTTGAAAACAGAACTAGACTTCAAGAACAGCCATGTTGCCTGTGAGCCTGCCCGAGCCAGACTGGCTGACTGCTGCTGAACTAAGAAAGTTAACTTGTTTCCAATAGGAGTGTTCACCCACCCAGCTCCTCTGTGATTGGCTAGGTCGCGCCAGGAGGCGGACCCTGTAAGGTGGTTGAACAACTCCTATTGGTTCCCATACACAACACCCCTCCCCCCAAATTCCAAACATTATGAACAAACAAAATCTTTAAGGTGTGTTGGACGTTTACGTTCTCTTTGGGACCGTCGCAGTTCCGGGGTCTGCACCTGCGACTGAGGAACATCTCCAAGTCCCTGTTTGCTGATTGGTGCCATCAACCGAGGAGGCTCTGCAGGTGTTGCCGGTTGCGGGGCTGCTGTGGGCGCCAGTCCAGGATCGCACTGTTGAGGTGTCTCGGTTGGCGGCACACCCTCTGTTTCCCCACTTGTCCCAGTTGCCAAGTCACCAGCTGCGTCTGTTACACTACCCTGTGGTTCCGCTGGCCGTACTGGGTCGGGAGATGACCGGGGTCTGATCTGGTCGAGGTGTCTTTTCCAAACCAGTCCACCCTCCAGCCCCACCTCATAGGAAACCGGCCCTGTACAACGCTCAATGGTGCCTGGTACCCAACCTGGTCCAACCCCATAGTTCCGAACATATACAGGATCCCCTGGGGCAAATCCCTTAGGTGCTTTCCGCTCCACGGTGTGTGGTCGCTGCTCTAAGGCCCTGTCGGGATGTATGCGATCCAGGAGAGTAGTGAGCCTCCTTCCCATAAGCAACTCAGCTGGGCTATGGCCAGTGGTTGCACTTGGGGTGACGTGTTGAGCCAACAAAAACTCTGATAAACGGAGGGTCCAGTCTCCCTGTATTATCCGCCTGAGCGCATCTTTAGTTGTGCGAACCATGCGTTCTGCTTGGCCATTGGTGGCTGGATGAAAGGGAGCTGACCTGACGTGGCGGATTCCATTCTTAGACACAAACTCTTGGAATTCCGCTGAAGTGAAAGCTGTTCCATTGTCGCTCACCAGGGTGTCAGGCAAGCCGTGTGTGGCAAATAACTTCCTGAGTGCGTTTATAGTCGCCCTACTGGACATGGAGGAGGTCGGTGTCACCTCGAGCCACTTGGAATGGGAATCCACCACGATGAGGAACAGTTGGCCCTGGAAGGGCCCTGCATAATCTATGTGCACCCTGGACCATGGGGACCGTGTGGATTCCCAGGGCTGAACTGGTGCCTTGGGGGGATCCGGCCGCGACACTTGGCAGGGTTCACAATGTTTAACCCACCCTTCAATCTCGGCATCTATGCCTGGCCACCAGACGTAACTCCGGGCCAATGCCTTCATTCGGACTATTCCCGGATGGGACACGTGCAACCCTTCTAAGACCTTTCTCCTAAGTGAGGGGGGAACTATGACTCGGCTACCCCACAGTATACACCCCCTGTGTGACGACAACTCGTCTTTGCGAGCTGTGAAGCTTGAGAATTCCGGTCCTGGCTTTTCAGGCCAACCCCTCCCCACCCACTCTGCAACACGAGCCAACAACCTGTCTTTTGCTGTTGCAGCAGCCACGTCTTTCACATGTAGGGGTTGGTTAGGTAAGTCCTCCAGTTGCATTATCTGGTGAGCCGGAGCAGGATCTGGACCATTCTCGGGCAGCGGCAAGCGGCTGAGAGCATCAGCGTGCCCCATGGCTTTCCCGGGTCGGTGCTCTAAGGAATATTGGTAGCCGGCCAAGAAAATGGACCAACGCAAAACCCGAGGGGAGAGCGTCTGAGGTGTCTGGCGATCAGGGGCAAGGAGTCCCAAGAGAGGCTTATGGTCAGTCACGATAGTGAAGGGCCGGCCATAAAGGAAATCGTGAAATTTTTTTACTCCTTTAACCACTGCCAGACCCTCCTTGTCAATCTGGGAATAATTGCGTTCTGCTGGTGTGAGGGTTTGGGAGAAGTATGCCACTGGGACTTCTCTTCCGTCTGATAGTTGGTGGCCCAGAACCGCGCCCACCCCGTACGGGGAAGCGTCGCACGCCAACACAACTGGGAGATTTTCATCAAAATGCATCAACACCGAATTAGAGATGAGCAAGTCTTTGACCCCTTGGAAAGACTTTGCCTGTCGTGGGCCCCACACCCAACTTGCTTTTTTGTCCAAGAGCCTGTGCAAGGGCTCAGCTACTGCCGCCTTGTGTGGCAGGAACGCATGGTAGAAATTGAGGAGTCCCAAAAAAGCTTGCAATTCTGCCTTGTTCTTAGGGGCTGGGGCATCACATATGGCACGCACCTTGTCCTCGGTTGGATGGAGGCCGTCTGCGTCCACTCGGAATCCCAAGAAGTCCACGCTGTTCACTCCCAATAGGCACTTTTTCTTTTTGACCTTAAGTCCTGCCGCCTGGAAACGTTGTAGCACTGTCCTTAAGCTGGCGGCGAAGTCCTCCCTCGACGGCGCAGCGATCAGCACATCGTCGAAGAATGGCGTGACTCCAGGGATGCCTTTAAGAAGATGGTCCATTAGACTCTGGAATACTCCTGGAGCCACGCTGATTCCAAACTGCAGACGCTTAACTCTGAAGGCGCCCTTATGGGTAACTATTGTTTGGGCGTCAGCTGTGGCCTCATCCACGGGTAGCTGCTGGTACGCTTGTGCCAAGTCCAGCTTTCCGAAGACCTTGGCCCCAGCCAGGTTGGCCAATACATGGCTCACTATTGGAACCGGGTAGGCATGGTCCTGCAGGGCCCGGTTCAGGGTGCACTTGTAGTCGCCACAAATGCGGACTGAGCCATCAGGTTTAACCGGGGTGACAATTGGGGTTTCCCATGAGCCCGATGTAACCGGCTCTAAAACTCCCTGTGCCACTAAACGGTCCAGTTCCTCCTCAATTTTGGGTTTGAGTGCAAACGGAACTCTACGAGCCTTGACCCTAATGGGTTGCACCATGGGATTGATCTGTAGGGAGATCGGGGGTCCCTTGTAAAGGCCTAAGGTTCCGTCAAAAACTGAGGGAAACTCCTGGCAGATTGACTCAAATCCTGTTCCAGGTGAAATTTGATTTAATCCTGACACGCTTAAGCCTAACGGGCCAAACCACGCCAAACCCAAAAGGCTGGTAAAGGGCCCCTTAGTTATGATGAGGTCCAAGTTCTTAATGTGATTCTTAAACTGAACCTTGAAAGTGCCCATACCCCTTAGCTGAATTACATTTCTCTGAAAGTCTCGTAACACCACAGTGGCTGGTCGGAGAGGTGGGGGCCGCTTGGGAAAAAGCTCTCTAAATGTCTTGTCCGATATTATGGAATACGATGAGCCGGTATCCAGCTCCATATTGCACGGCTTTCCCTCGATTCTAACTTGCACCATAAGCTTATTAGATCCCCGGGATGGAAACTGATATACCCTGTCTGAAGAGATTGACTGCAACTCCACCTCTTCGAGGGCCTCGTGCACGCGTTGTCTGGGTCGTATTCCAGCGTTCTTGGAACGGCAGACACGCAGGATGTGCCCGGCTTTGCCACAGCCTCGACACGTGACGTCACGGAACCTGCATGTCTGACGATCATGGTTCTCTCCACAACTGGCACAGGTGCTGTGTGGGTTGGACTGATGCTGGTTCGACTTGCGCGCAGCTTGGGAGCGGCGGTTGCGGTCGGGTTGTCCTAGGGTTCGGTGGACATCCTCAGGGGAACCGCCAGAAGATGAACGGTTTCGCCGAACACAATGGGTCCCCCCTTCTGCTCGGGAAATTGGGGCCCCTCCGTGGGCATTATCCTTCTCGGAAGCCCTGGCCATGTTCATGGCTGTGGCCATCGTGATGTCATCTTTCGCCAGCAGCTTGCGGCGGAGGTGGCTGTCTCGCACGCCAACTATGAACCTTTCCAACAGACGCTCCTCCAGGTTAGTGAATTGACAATACATCGCAATTTCCCTGAGAGCAGCAATATACTCATTTACTGACTCATGCGCTTGTTGCTCTCTGTGGGCAAAATCGTAACGGCGGTGGTTCTTTGACGGCTGGGGTGCAAGGTGCCCTGTCATTGCCTTTGTTAGCTCATCGAAAGAGCAGTCCTCAATGTTCTTAGGTGCCATCAAACCCTCCAGTAAGGTGATGGCAGAACTTCCCAGCACGGTGAGAAGCACATCTACTTTATCAATTTCCCTAGTAAACCCTTGAAGCCGAACATAGCTCTTTATTCGGCGGAGCCATTGAGGCCATTGCTCGGGATGGCTCAAGTCAAAGTCAGGTGGTGGCCTAGTCAGCCCAGCGGCCATTTTCGTACCTTGAGCTGTCGTTTGTGTGGTGGTGGTCGATTCCGAAGGAGCTGCTGACCCTTCTTCGCCACCGGAGTTCTCCGCAGAGTCCAGCGTGACTGGATGTCGCACTCACTTTGAGCGGCAGGGCGGTGCTGCAGAGACACTCAGGCCTCAAGTCCAGGCCTCCAACTCAGGCTCACTGTGTGTGGCAGGCCGGTGCTGCAGTATCAACTTAGGCCTCAAATCCAGGCCTCCAACTCAGGCTCACTGTGTGTGGCAGGCCGGTGCTGCAGTATCAACTTAGGCCTCAAATCCAGGCCTCCAACTCAGGCTCACTGTGTGTGGCAGGCCGGTGCTGCAGTATCAACTTAGGCCTCAAATCCAGGCCTCCAACTCAGGCTCACTGTGTGTGGCAGGCCGGTGCTGCAGTACAACTTAGGCCTCAAATCCAGGCCTCCAACTCAGGCTCACTGTGTGTGGCAGGCCGGTGCTGCAGTAAACTTAGGCCTCAAATCCAGGCCTCCAACTCAGGCTCACTGTGTGTGGCAGGCCGGTGCTGCAGTATCAACTTAGGCCTCAAATCCAGGCCTCCAACTCAGGCTCACTGTGTGTGGCAGGCCGGTGCTGCAGTATCAACTTAGGCCTCAAATCCAGGCCTCCAACTCAGGCTCACTGTGTGTGGCAGGCCGGTGCTGCAGTATCAACTTAGGCCTCAAATCCAGGCCTCCAACTCAGGCTCACTGTGTGTGGCAGGCCGGTGCTGCAGTATCAACTTAGGCCTCAAATCCAGGCCTACAACTCAGGCCTACAACTCAGGCCTTAAAACTGGCTGGGCATGATCCCACCTTCGTCGCCAGTGTTGCATACTCAGCTGGAACAAGAGGCGGGGGCTGTGTAAGTTCCAAAAGTCCTTTATTGTTGAAAACAGAACTAGACTTCAAGAACAGCCATGTTGCCTGTGAGCCTGCCCGAGCCAGACTGGCTAACTGCTGCTGAACTAAGAAAGTTAACTTGTTTCCAATAGGAGTGTTCACCCACCCAGCTCCTCTGTGATTGGCTAGGTCGCGCCAGGAGGCGGACCCTGTAAGGTGGTTGAACAACTCCTATTGGTTCCCATACACAACATCCCCCACATAGGAAGCTGAGCCAAGGGGGGGGGGCACAAAATAGCAGAAGCAGCAGCAGCAGCAATATATGTGTGTGTGTGTCTGTGTGTGTTAATGTCTAAATTTATATGGGCACCTACTGAGAAGATCCATTAAAAGCAACTGTACCAAACTGAATTATCATAGGAATAAGAAATATTTGGGGGAAGGGGTCATCAGTTTTTCTCCAAAGTCTTCCCCTGTGCCACAGGCTCACGTACCTTGAGCAGATGAAGTGGGTGGTATCAGAGTTGGGCAGTGGCACAGAGTGAGAGGGAGCCCAGCAGCCACACAGGTGAATAATGCCAGGTGCATAGCAGCAGATATCCCCATGACTGAAGTTTCTAGAAGGCTGATGTGATGCCATCAAGCTTGAAGGGAAAACAGAACTCCGTCAGTCCTTGCTTCTTCTTCTCTTGTCCCACCTAAGGGAACATAAAAAGCTGATCTCTGTATGGCCCAGTGTTGCCTACACTGACTGGCATTATCTTAGAATCAGTCAGAAGGGCACCCGGAGGATCATCCCGCCCAACCCCCTGCAATATACAGGGATTGAACCTGCAACCTTGGCGTCATCAGCACCATGCTCTAACCAACTGAGCCATCCAATTAGTGCAGCCGCAGCTCTCCAGGCTTACAGGCAAGAGTGTCTCCTAGCAATATAGAGAGGCCACTGGGGATGCAACCTGGGGCCACCTGCATGCAATGTCGGTGTTTGACCACTGAGCTAGGAGCTGACACTTCTTGATGCAGAGGCGAATGTTTTTAGAAAAGCAAGCTTGGGGAGGAGGGGGTACACTCCCAAAGCATTTCAGTGAGTACTGAAGGTGCTGTGGCCACAGAATGTTGTAGTGGGGTGTGGGGAGTGAATGGAGTAGCATGGAAGAGGCGCATGTGGCTGGCTGGCTGGCACCCTGGAGAGCAGCACTTCAGGCTGCAACATTTGATCTCAGGTCACACCTGAATGGGCAGCAACCAATTAAGGCATGCCCGACTGATACGCGATCACAAATGCATGGCTCCTTTTGGACCCAGAAGAGGGCAGAACATGGTGGGACATGCTTATGCACACTCTGCCAATGCGTGTAGGGACCAGGAACAGAACCTGCATGCAAAACGGTCACCACCTGTATATATTTATATATAAACACACACACAAATATATATTTACACACATCACCGTAGCTCAGTGTTGGGGCATTTGCTTTGCACGCAGAACCTGCTTCCATGTTCAGTCCCTGGCAACTCCAGGCAGGGCTGGGAGGGATTTCCTGCCTGAAATCCTAGAGATGCTGCTAGTCAGTGTAGACAATACTGAAATAGATGGACCAGTGGTCTCACTTGGTATAAGGCAGCTTCCTAGGCTTCCATTAAAATACCAAGGCAGTTTACAATGGTTAACTGAAATAAACCAGGATATGGATGAGAAGCAGCAGGGCTTTTTTTCAGCCAGAACTCGCTGGAACTCAGTTCCACCATCTCTGGTGGGCACCACTGCTATGTTCAGAGAACAATGCAATGGTAACTCTGCTTACGTTCCCCTCCGGTTACGTATCCTTCGGGATACGTACATGGCAAATGTGGAAGTATTTCTGGATTTCGCTGCGTGCACATGCGCAGAAGCGCTCTACGTGCCGCGCACATGCGCAGAAGCACTAAACCATGACGTGTGCATGCGCAGAAGCAGCACCTCCGGTTGCGAATTCCTCGGGATCTGAGCAGAGCTCCAGAATGGATCCCGTTTGCAACCGGAGGTACCACTGTAAATCCTTTTGGTGCAGTTTTTTTAGTGGATCCTCTCAGTAGGCATCCATGTAAATGTTGTTGTTGTTGTTTTGCACCCCTTCAGCTCAGCACCCTTAAATTCGGCACTGCAGGGTGGCAAAGGCAGAAGAATCAGCAGCTGGTGTTATGGAAGATGAAAAGGTCACCCAAAAAATTTGCAGCACCTTCTTTGACGAGGCCCGTACCTTAATACAGCTCCATACAATTCATCTGGCCCAATTGCCTTCTATATCCGGCCCACAGACTGTCTGGGAATCAGCGTGTTTTTACATGAGTAGAATGTGTCCTTTTATTTAAAATGCATTTGTGGGGCATAGGAATTCATTCATCCCCCCCCCCAAAAAACCAGTCCAGCCCACCACATGGTCTGAGGGACGGTGGACTGGCCCACAGCTGGAAAAGTTTGCTGACCTCTGCTCTATGGTTCAGACTATGTTGGCCAAGGCTGATTTGAGCTGTAGTCCAATACATCCGGAGGGAACCCAAGATGCCAAGGTTTTGAAAAGTGAACTCAGTTTGGAAACCAGGAAAGGAAAATTCAGTAAAAAGTAATTTTAAAAGAAGACTAAAAAAGGGGGGGCCAACCCCCGAGTCCAAAGAAGTATAAACTGTACATGACCATTTGCTTTTGGGATTTAACAGCTCAAACACTTATAAATCTTTCTCAAAGACAGGACTATTATTGAAAAAGGAGTCCCGTTGGCAGCAGAACCAGAAGGATCTAAGCAAACAAACACAATTATACAGACACCCACCTGGCAGATTCTTTTAAGGGTATCCGGCCGTTTCAAAAACATTTGCCTGTTGTATAGTCTGATTTGTAAATATGTCTGTAATTACCTGTTTTTTATTTATGTTTTCTTGATGTGGCGCTGATCTGTGTATACTTTGTTGACCTATGATCAAGGCAATTAAATATATTCTAACAATATTTCTGTAATTGATATGCCTAACATAAAGAAGTGATGCTATGTCAAACACTGGAAACCAGCCTTCCCCAACTGGGTGCCCTCCAGATGTGGAGGCTGGAGCCACCTGGCTGCTCAAAACATATTTCTTAAGTATAACCAATTGCATCCTGAGCCAGTGGGGGATTTTCTTGGAATTGTTTAAGGGATGTTATTCCAGACTTAGAACTTTCTTGCACTTTTACTTTTCAGAAACAAAACCTACACATACAAGAAAATACATTAGGCAAACCATACCATTTGAAGTTTATTATCCTTAATGACTACCAAATACAGAGGGCATTCAAAACACACCAGGAAAGAGTTATTTACAGTCATCATGAAGTCTGGTGTTGTTCTGAAGGAGCCAAGATAGCCAGTTTAAAAGTCAAAGAAGAACAACTTGCTTCCATATTTGGATGTCTGCAACTCTCCTTCAACTGGTGGGTTTGGTTGTGGTCTTTGCCTAGAATGATAGGGATTTTCAGGCAGTGGCCGGTCGGTCTTCACTTTGGTGACCTGAAAGGGAAAGAATCACATTGAAATGCGTGATGAGCAGCAAACAGCCTGCAAAGAGTGACAAACAGGAAAGTTTGCAAAAGGAAGTCAGTCCATCCGAATGGTGCTAAGGGCAAACGAACCTGCAACAAGGAATCCGAGTACAGAGAGCTGCCTTATTATGCCCCAGAATTGGCCAAGCTGGTGCCCCACAGATGCTGGCCTCAAATAAAGACCAAAAGGTCTGGGTAGGTTCATACTGAGAGAGGGGATCTGAAAAATATTGGGGTCCTGAGCCGTGTGTTTGAGGTTAAAACCAACACTTTGATTTGGGCCTAGACACATACAGGCTGCCTGTGCAGCTGTGTCAGGACTGGTGTTCCGAAATCAGCTCATCTTGAGCCTGGCAGCTGCACTGCACTGCAGATTCTGAACAGCTTTCAAAGGCAGCTTCACAGAAATTGCACCACAATGACCCAATCTTGAGTTTACCAGAGTAGACTACTCCAGCCAGATTACTGCAGTCCGGACAGAGTCATGGTTAGGCCACCAGCCTAAGTTGGTGGAAGGCAATGTGCACCACTGTGGCCACCTGTGCCCTAAGTGACAGCAGTAGATCAAGGAAGAAGCCTGAACTATGGGCCAGGATTGAAGCTGAGAGCCTTTTGTATGCAAAGCATATATCCTACTGCTAAGCTGCAGTCCTTGCACTCCATGTCACACACGCCCTTCCATGTCCTTCAGTGATTTCCCCCAATAGGAATTAGAAAGTGGTTATTCTAAGGCTCACTCTGATCTGCAGGGAAGACACATGGGTGCTCTAAGACATTAAAATTATGGTTTAAAATAAACTATGGTTTAATGTGGGCAAGCTCTTTCCCCTCTTCCTGACTGTGCCACATAGGAAGAAGACAAGAGTTTGGATTTGAAATCCCGCTTGATCACTACCCGAAGGAGTCTCCAAGCGGCTAGCATTCTCCTTTCCCTTCCTCCCGTACAGCAAACATTCTGTGAGGTGAGTGGGGCTGAGAGACTTCAAAGAAGTGTGACTAGCCCAAGGTCACCCAGCAGCTGCATGTGGAGGAGCGGAGACGCAAACCTGGTTCCCCAAATTACAAGTCTACCGCTTTTAACCACTACACCACAAAACCTAAAACAAGAGTCTGGTTTGTTGTCATGTGCAAATTCAGGTTCTTGCACACTTGCAGTGTAGAGGTAAACAAACTACAAGCAGGAAGCAAAAAACAGACTTTGGTTTCTGCTTTTGGTTTGGAGACAAACTACGAACCTGTATGAACGTTGGTTTGCACATCAGGGCAAGCTAGACTCCAGTTTACTTCATCTCTGCATGGCACAGTCAGAAACAGGGGAGAAGCAAAGCACTTCTCTACATTAAACCACAACTTATTTTAAACAATGGCATTGAACACTGCTTGTGATCTGGGGTCAAAGACACAACTTGAAACCCAGAAACCAGCTACCTTCTCCAATACTAGCTCGAGAGCCGAATTTTCCATCTGGGCTGAGCCAAAAACAAACTGAAGATGACTGAAGAAGACAGGCCCCCTGTGTGGATGCTGAAGTTATGCCATCACAATTCTCTAGTAGGCAAAACTGCTGAAAAGGCTGGAATTTCTAGATACTGGCCTCAATGCTTGGAGAGCTAGCCCTGAGGAAAGACTGGCCAAGTTTGCAAATCCCTCCTGGGCCGAAGTGCAGGATCAGGCGACAACACTACCATTCAGATGACAGGCAAGATAAAAAAAAAACCTTGCAAGAAGTGATTAGGTTAACACCCAGTACACAGCCAGCAAACAAATTCAGTTACCTTTGACAGCTGTCCCAGATCAGGTCTCACCCAGCCCAACTTATCCAGGACGCACTCATCAAAGACCTGCTGCTGCTTGCGGCAGTGGCGAAGCTCTAGCAGGTTATTATAGTCAATGCAAGTCCAGTATTGGGTAAATGGCTCCGCACAGTGCAGCTTAAGCTGCCTAGAAACACAAAGATGCTGCATTAATGTTTCCTGAAGTGAAAAAGTAGTCAGAGTGATTCCTAAAAGGCACCTTTTTATTTTGCTCACACATGGGTTGGAAGACCACAGCAAGCTATGTGTTCTTTCTGGTTACAGCTGGAGTACCACAAAACTAAGTCCTAGTGAAAACAGAGGAACTCTGGCCTGTAATAGGTAGATCAGATGTGACCTATCACTGACAGGAACTTTTCAAAATTAGGAAGTTGTTCCCATCATGGAGGGGAAAGGAGCTACAAGGCATGAATGACTCATCAATTAAAGACAATAATGGGTAACCATTTGAACTCACTATAGAATTAGAGGGAAGTTAAAACAGAGGATATCTGAGCAGAAACAAGTGTAAGTGTGTGTGTGTGTGTGTTTTAAAGAACACAGCAGTTGTCACTAGCAGATTGTAAAGGAAATCTGGATTCAGATCCCTTGCCTTGGATGAACCTGTGTGTCTTATAGGGTCACTTCAGAGATATGATTTTCCTACAGAGTTAATCATGGAGCAGGGGGAGCAAGTAGGTTATGGAAGAAGAATAGTTAAAACAGTGCCATGGCATTTGCTTATTCTGACATAAGCAAAACTATTTACTCACTTATTTACCGGTTACATTTGTACCCTGCCTTTCCGTTAAAAAAATCTGTAGGTACCTAACAGCAACAACATTCACAAGATAACTGAACCAATGTCTAATAAGACGTAAGCAAAATTTGCTGTAGGGGAAGGAATTCAGTAGTTTCCTTTTGCAATATGAACCTGCAAAGCCTTTGGGAGGCAGGATCTCAAATACTAAAAGTGCATTTCTGACTAAAGGAAGAAGGCAAGATGAGACTAGTTTTATTTATTTGAAGGATTTTGTTTAATCCTGCCCTGCAGGCAAAAATAAGCCCCCAAAGATCAGTAGTAATAGATGGGCCTTTGGTCTGACTCACCACGACTCTTCAAATGGCATACCTGAAGAAGTCCATTGCACACCTGTTCACCTCCTTGCCTTCCTTTAAACATTTCCGTGGGTCCTTCTCTTCCCAGCGGCAAAGCATGAACTCCTTGTTGGGCTTGTCACACTGTGAGCCATAATGGTGAGCTGCTGCTTTCAGTACAGCTGAGCTTACATTTACCTGAGGAGCAAGCCAGAGAGATAGCAACAGGCTTGAGTGTGTGTGTCTGGGAATGCAGAGAGAGGACTCTTGCAAGCTCCACGAGAGCCTATTGAATGAATGAAGAAGAGCCAGGCTGCAGGCATGCATTCTCCTTCTCATATATGTAAAATGGGAATAAGGTCCTGCACTCACAAGAATGCCAAGGGGCAGCACACAATGAAACTTGTGTACTACAGTATACCCAAATAGAGCGGATATTTATTTAGCTTTTATCTGTTTTATTTAGAATGGATGGAATGGCCACGGGTCACTTCGGGGTTTGTGTATGTTACATGTGTTTGTGAAATGACTTTTCCCTGACATTTTGGGTCTTAAATGGGGGGGGGGGGAGCCCTTTAACAGCGAGGGGAGGGGGGAGTCGACCCTGCCTGCAAATGGGGGAGGGGGTCTACCTCACAGGGTTGCTGCTGTTGTTGCTGTGGAATTTAATGAGGAAGGGGGGGATGGAGAAAACCGCGTGCGTCTCCTCATGGAGCTCCTTGAGAGCGAAAAGGAGGGGTAGAAACGTAACGAACAGATGAGGGGCGGGGAAGGGGAAACTGAGATGAGGGGGTCCTTCCCATACATTTGTGGGGGGTGGGATCAAGCTTCCCCCTCCCCCCCCTCCGCGCGCCATTTCTCACGCTCACCTGATCCGCTTCTAGCTCCTCCAGCGGGGGCACCTCCAGGGTGGGCATAGCCGCGGGCGGGCGGGCGGGCGAGGCCTTTCCCCTTGGACTCTCCTTCTCCACCGGTCCTCACGAACCAGGCCGGACGTCAAGGCAAACACTGCGCATGCGCCGAACTCCCGTCACCGTATGTATGCGAACTGGAGGAGGATTTGGGCATGCGCGTTTAGCCTTGCTCATCCTTGCCATCTCTCTCCGCCTCAGAGGAGGGACCTTGGGGGGCGTGGCTAAAAGAGCTCCTCCCTCGCGGAGGGTTGCTCCGCTTACCGCTCTTCTCGCTCCTCCTTCCCCCCCCCTCTCCAAGCGCCTCGTTGCCGTGGCGACCGCAGTTTGCCGGGGCCTGCGCTGCATCAGCCGGGCCTGGCCTACCTGAGCGCGGGTGGCCGGGCATGGAGTACACCGGCAGCTACTACCGAGGGGAGCGCGTCAACGGCAGGTCGGGAGGGAGGCAGAGCGGGCTGGCGGGCGATTAAGGGGGGGGTCTTCTCCGCACCCCCACTCGAGAAATGACTCCCGTGTTGGGGGGAAACACTACGTGTGAATGGTTTTTTCTCGTGTCCGTGCTAAAAAAAGTACTATATGCGAACGGGTTGAAGAAGTGTGCATGCACACGAAAGCTCATACCAAGAACAAACTCAGTTGGTCTCTAAGGTGCTACTGGAAAGAATTTTCGATTTTGTTTTGACTATGGCAGACCAACATGGCTACCCACCTGTAACCGGGTTTTCCTGTGTCTGTTAAAAAAAAAAAACTACACCTGAACGGTTTCTCCACCTGTGTTTGTTTTAAAAACAACAAGTGAACGGGTTTTCCCTGTGTCCATGTTAAAAACAACAACGTGTGAGCGGCCCCACCCCCCATGACCATGTTAAAAGAAACTATGTCTGAACGGGTTTTCCGTGTCTGTTAAGCAAAATACCTTACGTGAATGATAAACGGTTTCATCCTGTTTTTTAAAGTGCCATGTGTGAATGATATCCAGTATTAGTCATTCTCAGAGTAGACCCATTGATATCCATGCATTTCCATGGATACTTTTCTGAGTATGACTAATACTGGATTTCACTAAGGAAAAAAAATTTCCAATGCTTTTAACGACATCAGTAGGTCTACTCTGAGTATGACTGAGTTAGATATCACCCAATATTATTTATTATTCTCCTGTGACAGTTGGTTTCAGCTGCTCAGACTTCTTGCTGCTGCTGCTTTTATTTTTTATTTACCGTTTTATGATTATCTCCACCACACTTGAAAAAAACAACAACAACGTGTAAAACACTCTGGATGTTTTGATAGAATAAGTGGTGCAGAATGAACAATCTTATTACCCACCTCCCTTAAGTGTGCATGTTGGGGCTCCTAATCTAAGCAGTCTGAACCCTTGGTTGGTTGTGTTAAATTGTATTCTCCCTGTGGACTTTTCTGCAGGTTGGAGGGCAAGGGCTCTTACACCCTCCCAACAGAAACGAAGTATGTAGGCGAAATGAAAGATGGGATGTTTCACGGCAAAGGTGTTTTGCACTTCCCTGGAGGAAGCAAGTATGAAGGGACTTGGGAAAATGGAATATCCATAGAGGTAGGTATACAGCACATACATGTATATCTGAAGCACTCTTCCCTATCGTGGTGGCCCTCAGCCTCAGTCACCACCAGAGGAGCCAACTCCTAGGGGCCGAGGTCCCTTCACGCCCCCCCCCCAAATATTGGAGGGCCCTCCAATTGATGAGCATTTCCATTCAAATGGTATGCATGTGCTGCCACATCATGTGATCAGTTATGTGGGACAGGGCTTACCTTCCCCCCCCCCAATATTTTTTATTCAAGTTGGACCCCTTTTCCACCACAGCTGGGGTTGATGGGAGCTGCAGGCCAAAACGGCTTCATTGGTTCCTCAGACTGGGGAAGGCAACCCTGCCTTTCAACTGAGATCCATTTCAGAGGCCATACTGCAGCTGCTCCTCTCTTCAGAGGCTAGACCAGCATCCATTTGCTGGTTTGTTTTTATTTGCTGTTTTATTATGTTATTTCAAGCTCCCGTTTCTTTTCTTTTTTATTGCCTTCCCCCCTCACCCTAAGGCCCAGGGGTGGGCACTAAAAGAAATATTAAAAGCAATTTAAAACAATTTCTAAGCAATCTGATCTGATCCAGGAGGTATACTCTAACGTTCCTAGGTGCCTCTATCAGAACCCCATTACCCTTGAGAGCAAAATAGAGTCTCCATGTTCTCTGGTGTGTTCATAGACCATCTGCTGTTTGTGGGCTTCCCAGTGGCATCTGGTTGATGACTGTGAGGAAGCAACATGCCCTGTTCTTTATCCAAGAGAGCTGTCCTTAACCCCAAACTTTCCATTGCAGGGGAAATATACTTTTGCAGATGGACTGGAGTATGAAGACAACAAATGGCATTATTGTGATGGCTATGACAGAAGGTTTTATACAGAGATCTGCAAAGGCCTGAAGCCAGCAGGTACTGCCTTGGTTAAGCTTTTCGATGTAACAGACCAACTGCATTAATCGAGAGGGACTACTTTCTAAGAAGAAGAAGAAGCCTCAATAGGTGGCCCTTGGGCCACTTCAGACCCCCACAACCTGCTGGGGTTGGCAGCAGCTAACCAAATGAATAGCTGCTGCTTCCTTCCTCTTCGTTGCTATTTGCTCCCATACCTGGTTCCACTGCCCATGTTGGCTGCTGTCACCTACTGCTGTGTTTTCATTGGCTATTGTGCCCTGATCCCACAGATCTGATGCCTAGATGGGATGCAGAGGGCTTTTCTTCAGTATTAAAATGAATGAACAGCCTCCGCTCACAAGGCATCTGCATGGGATTTCCTTGAAGCTTTGGATCAAGATGATATCATATTCCCCAGTATAAGTGATTGTTTACTGGCTATTCTCCTCAAAGACCTGGATATTTTAAGTGACTTCTTCATATACTGATATCAACCTGTTTTCAATTTTAAGGCATTTCCCAGCTTACAAACCTGGATCCTCCTCGGGTCATCCCACCAGGCTGCTACGACTGTGGTGATGGCTTCTATAACCCCAAAACCAGAGTGGTTGTTGATTACCACCACCGGTTTCTGAGGAATGCAGGTATGGCTTCGCCAATCAGATCAGAAATATTCATAATATTTGTGTGCTTACTACGTACTTCTAATGGTCTAAACAAAATAAAAAATAAAATTCCTTCCAGTAGCACCTTAGAGGGGAACACTTCAGTCTCCCAGGACATTCTATACAAGATCTCAAAGTAGCTGTCTTAATACAAAGGAATTTCAGAAATAGACTGGAAAGAGAAGTTGCTGAATTGCAACTAATTACCAAACTTAAAACCATGGAGAGACCTGGTCTGAACAAAGACATTGGATTCTTATCTCATTATACATGACAAAGCTATCTTTAGCCATCTCACCCCTTGCTTTTCCTGTAAGACCAATTGCAGTCGTTAACAGTCATCAACAGGTTTTCCACACCCATCAGCCAATCACCCATTCCCACCACCCTTCTGAGTAATACCCCTCCTCACTCTCTCACTATATATAAGGGTCTGGTGACTTCTATTTCAGTGTATCTGAAGAAGTGTGCATGCACACGAAAGCTCATACCAAGAACAAACTTAGTTGGTCTCTAAGGTGCTACTGGAAGGAATTTTTTTATTTTTTATTTTTTTATTTTGTTTTGACTATGGCAGACCAACACGGCTACCTACCTGTAAGTGGTTCTAATGGTCTTGTTATTGAATCCTAAACCTTCACCATCAGATGCAATTTCAGTTACAAGGATTCAGGACTCTCAACAAAGATGTCAGCTATGGAAATGGGGGGGGGGTGTGACCTTGGGAGCATGCAATATATAATTTGGGGTTTGATTATTTCTTTCTTAGAAATTAAGAGGAAATTGCAAAATAGAATTCTGCCATTTTATGAACAGATCATGTGTGCAGGAATATCAGACTCAGTGGAAGGCAAGTCTGGCCCAAAACATTTTGGCACCTGAGGTGAACCACAAAATGACATCCCCCCACCAGGGAAGAAGGGGTGAGTGAGGATCTGCATCAGGAACAAGGCGATCAACCTTATCTGGCGGTTGAGATGGGAATCAAAGGCTGTTGCAGGGCAGAAAGGGGCCTGCTCAGAATCACGCTTGGCAGGTTCAAAGTCCAGGAGACGCCAGAGGGCAGCTCCCACCATTTCTTCCCTACGGGTGGGAGGAGACCAACAGCGCCTCCTATTCACTGGGCTGCTGCAGAGGCAGCATTGAGGAGGGGTGTGCTGCTAAGGAGGTGGCAGATCCCGCCTGCAAGGAGTGTGTGGTAGCAGGTGATGTGTTCCTTGAATGCCAGATCTGCTGCACCTGTGGGTCCTGACACCCATGGCAGTTGCCTCACCTTGCCCCATGGGTGAGCTGGCCCTGGTGGAAGGCACGTTCAAGAACAAACTGAATTTGAGAAACTAATAATGAAATACAAAAGGCATATAAAAGCAAATAAATAAATAAATAAATCATCAGTTAAATTTGATACAGAGTAAAGAGCAGGTAAAGGAAAATATGGTATGTTGGACGTTTGAGTGCATTGGTTTTAAGACAGCCCGCTCTACGTCTCTTCTTGTTAGACCAATGTGTCTTAGGTTGCACTCTACAGCTTCCTGCTGCTCCTCACACTTCTTTCTTGAACTTCAAGATAAGAGGTCAGGCTGCAACTACAAAGTCATGGCGGCCATGTCTTCCTGTGGTCTAGTTGGTTGGAAAAGAACTAGGAACTTTTCTACCCAAGTATATGTTTCCTGCAATAAACTACTTTTTATTTTTCTTGCCTACAAGCATCTCTATACAGTGGTGCCCTGCTAGACGAATGCCTCACTAGACGAAAAACTCACTAGACGAACGGCATTCGTCTAGCGGAAGGCTGCCCCACAAGACGAATTCGTCAATGGGGCTGCCTCGCAAGACGGGGAAAAAATATTTTTCGTCTAGCAAAAACCGCGGTTTACATTGGTGCTTTGCTAGACGAAAAAATCGCTAGGCGAAAATACTCTCAGAACGAATTATTTTCGTCTAGCGAGGCACCACTGTATGTGTGATTGAAACAAGTAAAAATCTGCTCTCTAACCAAGATTCATTCCTTATTCTGCATACCAAAAAGGTTCCAATAGGAAATTTTAACCAAATAATCCAACATGATTAAATGGGCACAGAACATTGGAGGGAACATTCCAATGAACGTATAGAAATACCTCTGGTGAAAAAGGACATACATTTTCACTGAACATGACAATAAGATAATATTGTTATAAAGCAATGAGTAGGTGGAATGTAGCAACAGTTAGAATACAGAAAATTAATATTTTCAGGTTAAATATTTCCAGGTTGCTGGAAATGTGAAAAAGAAGTACTGTAGAAGAATTCTATCATATGTGGTAGAGATGTGACTTGGGGGGGGGGGAAGCAGGGGGCGGTGAGGGGATTAGAAGTAAAAAATTATTGAAATTTTAGGATATGGAATTCTCCATCATCCTGTTCTGCTTTTATTAAATTATGTAAGAGTCGGGAAGGCCACAACAGAAGGAATTTGTTTCATATATACATACAGCATATACAGTAATTTATGCAAAGAAGTGAAGACAATCATCTATACCCTCGGTACGGTAATTGATTGGCATGAAAAAGTCTGGGAATATTGGCTTGTTATGGCGAAATTGGCTTGTTATTTAAGGAGTAAGCAAGCAAAAATACAATATTTATTTATGAAGAAACAGATAAGCTTCATTCAGTTTTGCCAATCTAGAGGATGCATCCCTAATACATTATTTTGTAAGTCTCTGGGTTACCACTTATGAAGAAAAACAACTAATAAGTGCAATAAATTAATAAATAATAAGTAATGTATGTTATAGTTTTTCAAACTCCTGTTCGATGTTATGGTTGAGTTTGAATTAATAATTTGGAGAGTGAGTAAAGGATTGTTTTTCTGAGGATAAGGCTGAGGATAAGAATACTGTTAAATTTTCCAAATAAGGCATAATGGTACAGGGTTA
The DNA here is from genome assembly GCA_900245905.1 of Lacerta viridis. Taxonomy (NCBI): domain Eukaryota; kingdom Metazoa; phylum Chordata; class Lepidosauria; order Squamata; family Lacertidae; genus Lacerta; species Lacerta viridis. Next base: position 21,707 of record OFHU01002643.1, on the reverse strand, counting down.
AAAAAAAGGTATACAGTGTTAATATATTTAGGATTTCCTGCTATCTTTCAATTCCTTTTGAATTAGGGGAAAAAACATGGTCTATAGTTTTATAACACCCACACCCTCACACCCCCATAGTTTAACCATTCTGACATTTCATCATGCTGTGGTTTGCCACAAACCAGAAAACATTCACATCAGGAGTTTATTTTTTAACTTTTGCATCCTGCCCCCCACCAGATGCTTAAAGGTAAAGGGACCCCTGACAATTAAGTCCAGTCGCAAACAACTTTGGGGTTGCAGTGCGCATCTCGCTTTACAGGCCGAGGGAACTGGCGTTTGTCCGCAGGCAGTTTTTCCAGGTCATGTGGCCAGCATGGCTAAGCCGCTTCTGGTGAAACCAGAACAGAGCACGGAAATGCCATTTACCTTCCCGCCGGAGCAGTACCTATTTATCTACCGGTACTTACACTTTGATGTGCTTTTGAACTGCTAGGTTGGCAGGGGACCAGTTGCTAGGGAACCGTATAAGGGGTCCCCATTATTTTCTCAATAGCCTCCCACACGCTAGGCTTGTCTTAAAGGATTTCCCTCAATTAGCTTCATGGCTAAGCAAAGGTTTGAGCCTGGGTCTCTACTCACTACACCACACTCTTAGTGGCCTTTGTAGTAGGTGAGGCAGGGAGTGGGGAATAAGTGTGGGGTTTGTGGCGTAATCTCTACTTCCAGCCGCTAAGCACGAGCAAATCTTAATGGCTCCTGGTGGCACTAGCCCAAAATACTGGAATGCGGTGGCTCTGCTGATGCATATGATAAGCACGCGCTTTCCAAAAACACAGGAACCTAGACAGATCAACCCAGGCGGGAACGCCTAGAAATTCCTTTTTTTTTTTTAAATCTCCGCTTTGAACTCTCCTTTGTTACACTTTATTACTATAAACTTACAAGAGTATCAGCTCCGATTAAATGGCCCATTGTATATGTCCCGTTTTGCAAAGCAATTGTCTGCAGAGTGTCCAGGAGGGCCCCCAGGCTCTTTTTGCTTTGAGGACATGGGTGTGAAGATGGGATGCAGCTCAGGAGTCCATCCCTTCCTTTAAGGGCACCAACACAATTGAAAGAGCCAGGGCTTGCCTGACATCAGAGGAACTCCAGTAGCCCCAGGAGAAGTCGTTCAAGGCTCAAGGCCACAGAGGTGACAAAATAGGCGGGTAAATAGCCAGGCTGTGTGCGAAAGAAGCCAAGGAAGTGGTCGGGAGCGAGAGGGAACAGATCCAGGACTGCTTCTTTACAGGAAAGGCAGGAAAACCCCGTCAGGCTGCTGGCCAGGTCTTGGAAGCATCAAAAGCAGATGGCAGGAAGCATTCAGAAACCTTTGGCAAAACCCTGGTGGGCTTGCTTAAATTATGCCGTGTTCCTAAAGAGCTGGGCTCGAGATCAGATCAGCTTTTTCTTAGCCTCATGCTTTCTTCCTCTTTCCTCTGCCAACTTGAGATCACAAACGTTATTCAGAAGTTGGGATAGGAGACCCTGCGGTCTGCCCAGGCAAAGGTTAGAAGTGAGATTCTAAAGAGGGGGGAACAAGTCCTGAATGGGTCTTCACTGCTGCTCAGTACCATCATATATAGGTAGATAGATGGGTTTCAATATTTGCTATATTTTTGTTCTGCTTTTCAATATATTATTGTCTCCCAAAGCAGGTCACATCACTAAAACAAAGGCAGGGAGAAGGGAAAGACAGGCCCTGCCATAAGGCTTACAAACCAGAAAAACAAGATCAAAAATTCTTTCCAGTAGCACCTTAGAGACCAACTGAGTTTGTTCTTGGTATGAGCTTTCGTGTGCATGCACACTTCTTCAGATACACTGAAACAGAAGTCACCAGATCCTTAAATATAGTGAGGGAGTGGGGAGGGGTATTACTCAGAAGGGTGGTGGGAATGGGTGATCAGCTGATAGGTATGGAAAACCTGTTGACGACTCTTAACGGCTGTAATTAGTCTTGCAGGGAAAGGCAAGGGGTGAGATGGCTAAAGATAGCTTTGTTATGTATAATGAGATAAGAATCCAATGTCTTTGTTCAGACCAGGTTTCTCCGTGGTTTTAAGTTTGGTGATTAGTTGCAATTCAGCCACTTCTCTTTCCAGTCTATTTCTGAAATTTCTTTGTATTAAGACAGCTACTTTGAGATCTTTTATAGAATGTCCTGGGAGATTGAAGTGTTCTCCTACTGGTTTCTCTGTCTTGTGATTCCTGATATCAGATTTATGTCCATTTATCCTTTGGCGTAGGGTTTGGCCTGTTTGTCCAATATAGAGAGCTGAAGGGCACTGTTGGCATTTGATTGCATACACAATGTTGGAAGATGAGCAATTAAATAGTCCTGAGATGGTATGTTAGACTGGAAAGAGAAGTGGCTGAATTACAACTAATCACCAAACTTAAAACCACGGAGAAACCTGGTCTGAACAAAGACATTGGATTCTTATCTCATTATACATAACAAAGCTATCTTTAGCCATCTCACCCCTTGCCTTTCCCTGCAAGACTAATTACAGCCGTTAAGAGTCGTCAACAGGTTTTCCATACCTATCAGCTGATCACCCATTCCCACCACCCTTCTGAGCAATACCCCTCCCCACTCCCTCACTATATTTAAGGATCTGGTGACTTCTGTTTCAGTGTATCTGAAGAAGTGTGCATGCACACGAAAGCTCATACCAAGAACAAACTCAGTTGGTCTCTAAGGTGCTACTGGAAAGAATTTTTGATTTTGTTTTGACTATGGCAGACCAACACGGCTACCCACCTGTAACCAGAAAAACAAGGAAATGCAAATGGAGAGGATCAGGAAGCAGTTTCCCTGTAGCTGATTCTTTGGCTAATTGGCAAGGCCAGGCTTTGCTCCATTCCTTGATATTTTTCCTGGGAGGCAGAGCGTGCAGCCTCCCAGTGGCCTTAGGTCCCTTTGCGAATGGCAGAAGCCAGAATGTGATAGATACTTTGAGGTCACAGAATGTTCACAAATGTTCTAACAGCTGGGGAAGAACGTTCAATATTTTGACTGCTGACCAAGCAATGCAGCTCAGCTCCTATGAGAGCCGGAGGAGATTTGTTAGGTCAGGATGAAAAACAAAGTTGCAGAGGAATTGAGGACAGAAGGATCTGGGTATTGGTGTCAGGAAGGAGGGCTGTGTCAGAAAACTGAGAAGTGGTTTGCTTGTTGGTAACAGGATGCAGCTAAGTGGCAATGCAGCACATGCTGAGATAGTGGCTGAGGAAGCCTTGTGCTTGAGAAACGGGAGCATGTGAAGGTAGGCAATAGGTGGAAGAATCAGAGGCTGAGGTAAAGAGGCTTTTTGGAATGAAGAGTCTATAAGAATCTCAGAGTCTACATACCTGAAGGGCTGAAAGGAGTATGGGAAGCTGCCTCGTACATAGTCAGACCACCGGTCCATCTATTGCTAACTGACTAGAAGCTGATTTCCAAGGGGTCTGGGAGGTCACATTCCCAGCCCTACCTGAAGAATAGCTGGGGGGCTGAACCTGGGACCTTCTCCAGGCAAAGCTCTGCAGCTTAAATATGTAAAAAGAGCATCTGCTGTTGCAATGGCCCCAACCAAGGTCATGTATGAATGTCCTTCTGTCATGCTACTTTCTCTCACCCTCCCATGTTGGACCAGTTTGCATGTAACCGCAAACTGTACACTACAGGTCTTTCATTTCAGTCCCATGCATAGGCGGCATGAAGGCTGAGCCCTTATTCCTGCCTTGCCTGCACTGGCACATGCTTCCCCTCCCTCCAGCGGCTCCTGAGAGCACACCTGTGCCTTTAGAAAGCAGAGCGTGCGAAGTGGCCCTTGAAACACAGGACAATTTAGTCATTTATATGCCAGTTGCCTTCTTTCTTCATTGCTGTTCCAAATTCAGAGGAGGTCCGACTCCTACAAATGTGAACTCCTTTGACAGCTCTCCAGGAATGAAAAAAAGGAATGCATTAAAAAACAAAAAAATAAATATGGTTATTTAGACACTTTGCAAATGAAATACACTGGGTTTTTGATCAATCACCTCAAGTTCTTCACTGCTTATTTTTATTTGATTTTTTTTTTAAAAAAAATATATGCTATACTATAACTCTTACTTGCTTTTGTATATATAATCATTGTGAATTACAAGCCGTGTGAAAGATTTAGCTCTGGGGCATTTGCCAGATGGTTGATTTTGCTTTTTTTTCCACATGACAAAAGACATAATGTTTGTGGCAGGCCCTGAGAAATTGTTGGTAATCAGTGTATTCTTCAAAGGAACGGGCGCCAGACCTGTTTGCAAGAATGTTCAGCTTTTGCAGAAATTAATTGTGAGCACTTTTAGTCTCTGCTCCTGAGCATGGAACAAAACCAAATTGTGCCAATTGTTTTGCTGGTTTCCCATCACATAGCTACGTGAGCAGAGGAGAGGTAGATGGGACGTGGGTTGTTCTTGTTTTGAACATGCTATAGTTTGCTGCTCATTTATTGATCATTTTTTCTGCTTGGGCTGGGAATGTCAAAAATATTGCCGTACAGTTCAATGCATAAGCCTAATGCCTGGAAGCGCCGCTTGGTGGTTTTGGGATGTGGGCAGCTGCTTTATTCCAGGACAGCCCATTATTGCTAGCTCTGACTGGCAGTGGCTCTCTAGAGCCTCAGGAGGATAAAGGTATCTCCCATTTATTACTGCTGATCCTTTATTTATTTATTATTAGATTTTTATCCCACCCTTTCTCCAAAGACTTCAAGGTGGCATAAACACCACACTCTTCTAAATACCCTCCCTATTTTATCCCCACAATAACCCTGTGAGGTAGCTTAGGCTGAAAGAGTGTGCCTGGCGAACTGGGGATTTGAACCCTGGTCTTCCAGGCCCTAGTCCAGCAATCTAACCACTGTGCAACACTGGCTTTCATTGGAGGTGCTGGAGATTGAACCTGGGACTACAAGTTTTGGACTACAGCTCCCAGCAGGCCCAGCCAGGTTGGGCATCTTGGACTACAAGTTTGTAAGTCCAAAGCAGCTGAGGGGCACCAGTTTGGTGAACACCCTGCATCCTGGGCCATACTGCCCAGTCACAACACGAGAGATTAATTGCTGACCTTATAGCAATGACAAGAGCTTCAGACCTTCCACACAGAACTGCCTGCTCCAACTGCTAGCATTTATCCCAAGGCTCAGCAGGGGTAACTCGAAACCCTTTAACCAGAAACGGAACCTTTTTTGTAATTTTTCTAAATGCAGAGCATTTTATATAAGAAACAAAGCAATATTTAAGATCACAGCCCATCTAAGCATGCTGATGAATCACTTCCTGAGTTTAAAAAAAAATGACCATGGAGTTGTACCATATAAATATATGAATGCAAAAAATCTGTCTACTCCTAGGATTTAAATAAAGTTTCATTAGAAGGAAAAACTGCCTTTACTTTGTCTTGGCCCATTGTCAGAGCTCACTGCTGAAGCAACAGTTCTCTCTAAGCTCCCGCCTTCCTGTACTGGGGGAATAGAAACCAGTATTTGATCTCCTCTAGTCTTTTCATGTTGCTGTCTTCAGCAGAGTCATTTGACAACTCCCCAAGGAGCAAGATGGGTTTCTGTGGCGTTAGCTGCAGAGAGGAGTGGCCACTTCAGCTGGAACCTCCAGCAGTTGACAGAGGCGACCCTCTCCAGGCTGTTCTCTCTTCTCTCTCCTCCCTGCTCAAGACAAGGTGGCAACTCTATTCCAAGGGCCATTTACCCATAGGGCTGAGGAGGCACCTTACCAGAAACAGCACCCCAGAGCTCTGGATTGCAGCTATGGAGGGTGGTGCTCTCTTGCCTTAAAATACATCTTTGGGAGCTGTCTCTTGGCAATAGCCAGCAAGGGAAGGCTAGTCTCCATCGTGGGCTGAGCAAGTCCCAGCTGCTGAGCACCACTCCATTGCCCCAGAGGACCTTAGTGCTGCTAGTAGGCACAGGCTGAAGGACAAGCTCAATGATGAGGGCAGGAAATGCCACCTGAATAATCCTGGCACCAGCATATCAGTTCCTGATATTAGACTTAACAGTGATTTTTATTGTTAGAACCTTTTGTGAGGCACTTTGAGTGAGGCACTTCCTGGGGATAGAAAGTCAGATGCAAGTATTCTAAATAACAGCATCTGTAACTTTCTCTCCTGGCCATCTTTTCTACTCATCTCCTATGGCAATGTTGCTGAACTGACTCCCAACACACATGGCCACTGATTATGCATTCTGGGGCTGATGGAAGTTGTAATTCAGCAACATCTGGAAGGCCAGAGGCTCCCCATCCCTGCCCTATGGGCTCATCTTCCTGGCAATACATACGTATATTTGAGCCATTTTCAAAGCAGGCCTCCCTGGGGATATGTGGAGGGGAGAAACTTAAGCATCTCCCCACAACACCTCCAGTGTGTATCATGGAGGTGATAGCCACCCACCATCCCCCCCCCAAAAAACCCATAGATATCTCTTTGAAGCAGGCGCTTTCTAGGTTAAGGGGTTCCACAGATGATGCCTTGTCTGAGAGCCCCCAAAATTCTGTTGCTGGTTTTATGTTTTAAATCACAAGAGTGGGGACCTGTGGACCCCCAACTGTTGGTGGACTCTCATCCACCCCAGTCAAGATGGCCAGTGCTCAGAATTCCACCCTTTCTCTAGAACATGTGCTGTTCATGAAGGTGGTGGACTCTCATCCACCCCAGAACATGTGCTGTTCATGAAGGTTGGTGGACTCTCATCCACCCCAGTCAAGATGGCCAGTGCTCAGAATTCCACCCTTTCTCTAGAACATGTGCTGTTCATGAAGCAGAAACAGTGGCAAGCTTTACACACACCCTGAAGACACATCTGTTTAAACAAGCATTCCCAGGCCTATAAAATTCATCACATTGTTCTGTTCTATTATTTATCAGTATTTCACTGAATGTTTTATTGATAGCTTCTTTGGTTTAGTGATGTATTCCTTTGTATCTTGGTTTTAAATGTTGTATATACATTCTTCTTTTAATTATCTTTCTTTGTTTTATGTAAACTGCTTAGGGAGTTTGCATATTAAGTGGTTTGTAAATGATGATGATGATGATGATGATGATGATGATGATGATGATGATGAAGATACTGGGTAACAGGGCTGGGAACAACCTCAGCCTGACACCGTGGGGAGTGGCTGCCAATCACAGTTGACCGAGAGTCTGTCCTGGGCAAGATGGCAAGATCTGAATTCCCCCAGTTTCCGGACCTTAAAACAATTGCTGCTATGAAACCTGCAAAGGTTTAAGTTCCAATCCTCACTCAGCTTGCCAAGAATAACAGGGAGTGTTTGGGTTTTAGCTCTCCCAGTGCAGATGCTGAGAAGATTGTGATGCATGCTGCTTTACAGCTTGTGGGCAACTGTGTCGTGTAACATTAACAAGTGTAAAAAATGTCATCCAGGCTGGGAATTTCCTTTTCATGGGCAATTTGGAATTGTATGAGTTAAATGGAAATGAGAGAGTAAAGCATTATGGGGTGAAGGTTAATTGAGTATTTTAAAGTTTCTGCTTGTCAGCCAAGATGCAGTGGTGTATAGTGGGGGGAGGGGGTTCAATGAGCAGGCATGCCCTGGGCTGGAGAAGTGTCTTCATGCTTCTCCAGTGTGAAGAAGTTTCACAGGATATTTCCAAAAATCACTATTTAAAAGCATTTTGCTTTTAAATGCTTTCTGGGACAGGGAAGTTCCTGGATTTTTACAGGTTCCTACAGATCGCATTTACCCCGTTTCTCTTATAAAAGCAAGCCACAGATGGGGCTCCACCATTTCTTAATAGTGCAAGAACCTATTTGGGCAGCTTAGGGAAGAGGTAGAGTTGTGCAGACTTCTTAATTAGGAAAAAAAAAACCGAGTAGAGTTAAGGTGGAGGGGACATGATTGAGGTTTGTAAATTAATACATGGAGCAGAGAAATGTATTTTTTCCATCCTTCCCGCTATAACAGTATAGCTTAGGAAGAACTCAGTTGAATTGATTGCCATTCAGTTCATGAGAGACAGCCATGACAAAAGAACTTCTTCATACAGTGCGTCATTAACTTACAAACTTTACAGCCACAAGGTGTGGTGATGACCCCAAGCTTAAATGGCTTTGAAAGGGAATTTGACAAACTCATGGAGGTCTGACCACAGAATTTGGAAATGATGGCTAGATAAAACCTCCAGATTCAGAGGCAGTGTACCACTCCAAATCAGCTCCTAGAATCATAGAACTGTAGAGTTGGAAGGGAACCTGAGGGTTATCTATTCCAACCAACTGCAATGCAGAATCTCAACTAAAGCACCCGTGACAGATAGCCACCCACCCTCTGCTTAAAAACCTCCAAGAGAGTCCACCCCCTTCTGAGGGAGTCTGCTCCACTGTTGAACAGCTCTTAAACTGTCAAGAGTTCTTCCCGCTGTTTAGTCAGAATCTCCTTTCTTGTAACTTGAACACATTTGTTTGGGTGCCACGTTCCGGAGGATGAGAAAACAAACTTCCTCCATCTTACGTGACAGCACTTTAGGCAGTTGAAGATGGCTACCTCCCCTCAGTCTGCTCTTATCCAGGCTAAACGTACCCAACTCCCTCCACCATTCCTCATAAGGCCTGATTTCCAGGCCCTTGATCAACTTGGTCACCCTCCTCTTCACATGTTCCAGTTTCTCAATATCCTCCTTACTTACTTTGTGGTGCCCAGAACTAGACACTGGACTGCAGGCGTGGTCTGACTCTGACCAAGGCAGAATAGAGCAGCATTATTACTTCCCTTGATCTGGACAATATACTTCCGTTGATGTAGTCTAGAATAACGTTAGGTTTTTTTTTGCTGCTGCTGCTGCTGCTGCTGCTGCTGCTGCTGCTGCTGCATCACATTGTGATCCTTTTCACATGTACTACTGGCAAGCCAGCATTTCCCATCTTATATTTGTACAGCTGGTTCTAGATGCCTAAGTGCAGAACATGGCAGTTGTCCCCGTTGAAATTCATTTTGTTAGCTTGTGCCCAGTTCTCCAGTCTGTTAAGGCCATCTTGAATCCTGATTCTGTCTTCTGCAGCATTAGCGACCCCTCCCAGTACGATGTCACCTGCAAACTGGATGAGCATCCCCTCAGTTCCTTCATCCAAAAGACACAGAGCAACAGCAGGCCCAGGACAGAACCCTGCAGCACCCCACTTGTCACTTTCTCCCAGGATGACTAGGAACCATTAGTGAGCACTATTTGGGTTCAGTCAGTCATACATTCGTATCATATATATTATTCAATCATACAACCGTAGCATATATAATAATAACATATCATAGATCTTATCCTATAATACAGTCATATAGCCTACTGCCATATAATAGAATATTATACAATCATATCAAATCATACATTCATATCACACAATTACATAATCATATCACGCAATCATACAAGCAATCATATACAATCATACCATAGCATATCTTATGATCATGCAATCATACATTTTCATTCCCAGCTTGTGAACTTCCTGGAGGATCTGGTTGGTGACTGTGGAAAGCAGGATGCTGGACTAGATGAACCTCTGTTCCTGCCTAGGAGGGCTGTTCTTATGCATGTGAGAACTGATTCAGAGCAAGTGTTCTGTTGCAAAGATCACCCTAGCATGGGGACTTCTTTTTATCCCCAAGGTTAGCCTGAGCTCTTCTGGGGGCCAGATGTTTAGGGTGGAAAAGTACTGCAGGCAGCAAGCGATCAAGGTGAAAATTGAGTGATGGGTTGACAAGGAAGTTGGAGACTGGCACCATGGTCAGTGGTGCAGGAGAGCAAATATAAGGACATATGAACTTGCCTTATTTCAAGTCAGGACATTGATCCATCTGGCTCAGTATTGTCAATGCTGAGTGGCGGCAGCTCTCCAGGGTTTTAAGCAGGGGACATTTCTGCCCTACTTGCAAAATTGTGCTTTGACCATGGCTTGATTTTGGGAAACAAAACTGACCCAGAGAGAAGCTGGTGCTTGGATGCACCTTCCAGGGATTCTGGGCAGACCTTCACCTGGCCTGCTGACACCTGCCATACTTCCTGGGCTAGTGTAGAATGCCTTGGAACATCAACCATTGCTTTATCTTTTTATTGCTAAGTGTGCCTGGGTGGCCCATTTCTCTTTTCTACAGAGAACAACTTTCTTTTGTTGCTTCATGCACTGAAGTCCTTCCCTGCCCCCCACCCATCCCCATCTAAGTGATTTCTACTTCACCATGAACTGGGGCCACCAAAAAGGGGACAATGGAGAAAGAAAGAACTTTTAAAAGATGAAACGAGCAAGCGTGGATTTGATTCTCACCCACAATGTGGAGAGCTGCCTAATTGCGCCAGGGTGATAATTTCCAGTTGATTAAAGAGTATTTGTATTCTTTCTCTCCCCACCCGACTCCCTACAACCACATGAGGAAATCACATATGAAGGTGAAGATATGCTTTGGTGTTCGCATTAATATAACCCAACAATTGCCTTTGCAAAAAGGAAAAAAAAAGTAATTACAACTTGCTGTCTGGGGAGCACTAATCAAACTCCAGGCTTTAATTCTGCTTTAAATATGGATGAAACACAACTCTCCATGCTCACCCTGGTGTTGTGGGGTTATGGAAGCCGCCAGGGATGGCACGAGGGGATCTGCGTGGTTAACAAGCAGCTGCTGCCAAGCCAGATCGGCATCTGTGATTTAAATTGTTAGCTGCACAGTCAGGTAAAGTGTAAAAAGGGTGGTCGAGAGGCTGTTAAGTCCCTGGCCGCCAATTACGAACAATCAAGGAGGAGCCTGAACATTCGCTTAGTACAATAAACCCAGTTTGTCTTGTTTCAGGGGTGACTGCTGAAGAGGCTGCAGCTGCACTGATTCAAATACCCAGCAACTACAGTGATTATCAGGCAGCCTCCTCCTTTTAGGGTGGCAGAAGTAGTATGCTCAGCCCATCTCTTTTAACTCTTTAGTTTCCAACAGGTTTGAGCCTCTTCACGTGTTGCCAGGGCCCTGCAGACCTGTGGTGTCATGGCCCCAAGTCACTCAGCACAGATTTGGTCATGGATTCTCTTCCAAATACATGGGCATTAGAACTTAAATGTGTATGTGATAATAACTTTCTGACAGTCAGAGCTGTTCGACAGTGGAACAGACTCCCTTGGAATGTGTTGGACTCTCCTTCCTTGGAGGATTTTAAAGCAGAGGTTGGCTGGCCATTTGTCATGGATGGTTTAGTTGAGATTCCTGCCTTACAAGGGGGTTGGACTAGATGATCCTCAGGGTCTGTTCCAACTCTACAATTCTGTGATTCTAAGAAGAGACCCCCAATGGCCCATTTGGTCCAGCATTCTGTTTTGCACAGTGGCTAGTCAGGTGCCTGCAGGAGCACAACGGCACAAGCCCTGCCTTGTTGACTTCCTCAGATGGTATTCTAACTGGTACTGAACATGGACATTTTTTATAGATCCTCACCACAACTCTTTGATTGAGAGAGGCCAGACTCATCCTACCACAACAACAGAGGAGATTGGAAAATGCCTTTTGTTGCATCATTTTGGCCAGTCAAGAAAAATGCCCATTCGTGGTGACTGAAACAGCTCCCCAGGCTTTAAATGTGACACATCTTTGCCTTCCAGGACCTACCAAATCTGAAGCAAGTCTCTGGTTTACGATACCCCACATCTTACAGATAAACACCAGTGCACACTAGCTGTCTGGAAAGCAGTTGAAAGACAAGCTTAACCTCAGTTGTGATTTGCAGCCCTTGGGTGATTGTGTAATCCAGTATGTCTCAACCTTGGTTCCCCAGCTGTTGTTGGACTGCAGCTCCTATCATCCCAGACCATGAGTCCTGCTAGCTAGGTCTTGAGCAGAGACTTTTCCCACTCAATATCTTCTAACTGGGAGCATCAGGCCTTATGCCTGCAAATATGGCCTTCAAGCATGGAGGCCAGAGCAGGTACCTTACTTGAAAAGAAAGCAATGCTATGTTTCACCCAACTTAATAATTGAGCCATTTTGGAGGAAGCTGTATTATACAGAGACCAACCATTCATTCATCTTAGCTCTGTATTGTCTACAATGACTGGTATAGCATGAGACTCTTAATCTCAGGACCGTGGATTCGAGCCCCACGTTGGGCTAAAAGTTGCCTGCATTGCAGGAATTGGACTAGATAACCCTTGTGGTTCCTTCCAGCTCTACAATTCTGTGGTTCTATGACTGGTAATGGCTTGCCAGGATTTCAGGTGGGAGGTCTTTCCCAGTCCTACCTGGGGATGCCAGGGATTAAACTTGGGGCTTCTGCAGGCAAAGTAGGTGCTTTGCCACTGAGGTTTCGAAGGTTCAGTGGATTGGTCGTAGCAGCGCCCACAGAAGCCTTGCTCAGCTGCAAAGCTCCCTGGGTGACCTTGGGCCAGTCATTCACTCCCAGCCTGGCCTTCCTCACTGGGCTGTGGGAGAGAGAAAGAATGGAGAGGCCTCCATATGTATAGCCCTGAGCCTCCTGGAAGGAAGGACAGGGTGCTGCCGTAATATAAGACAGTGCGGCTTGCTGTGGTATGGGGTTTACTTAAACAAGGGGGTAGGGTTTGGATAGGGAAATGTAATCTGCAATGCCGACTTTTAAAGGGTGCATTATGCTGGGCAATTATGTTGATTGAGCCTGCTAAAATGAATAGGGGCTGCAAGAGAGCACCGTTATTTCCATTAATTTCAACCGAACTTGCGTTTAATAACTTTTTGCCCCGAAAGTGGTTAGGATGTCAATTTTTGGCTTAGGCTGCAGTGCTAAGCATGCTTATTTGAAAACAAATCTTGTTGAAATTGATGGAACAGGGGGGAAAAACATTTTGAGCTGAAGCGTTAGCAATGCATTTGGCTACAGCTGCACACAAACGTGAGAATAAGGTCTGCTTATAACTGGATGAAACAAGGAATGAGGTCACACATATTGTCTCTAGGATTCTTATAGGAGATGGGGAAGAATAAAACCCTGATTTCAACAATACCTAAGTGCCAATAGATCTGGGATGGGGGTATAATTTTATGCTAACAGTAGGGCTTTAACCTTTAATCGGTTAAACAGATCAGTTAACTAACACCTTGGTCAATGGGGTCATCCACACTTCTGCTTGGCTCAGTATTTGTGTACCATTTAATTCCTGCCCCTCCCACCCCAGTCCAAGAACTTTTCTTGTTATTCGGTAACTGTGCCTTGCTAAAATCTGATCTTACCCACTGAATTGAAGCTTGGTTAAGCAAAATCTCTTTTTAGGTTTTCCGTGCATCCAAGAAGATCTGAATCAGCAGGTAAGATCTGATTTTCATAAGGCACAGCTACAAAATGACAAGAAAAGCTCTCGGACTCAGAGGAATTAATCAGTACATAGTAATATCAGAATACAGGCCAAGCAAAAGTGTGGATGAGCCCAATTAATCTATGTGTAACAACCCCAATTGGTGTGTTGAAGACACTAGTTTCTTTTTTTGAAACCCTTCCAGTTTGAAATGCTTGAATGAAAATAATTATCTCAATGATTCAATCCAGTCTTTGCCAACCTGGTGTCTTCCAGGTGTTTTGGACTACAACTCTCACCAACCCCAACCAGCTATGCCTGTATAATGCTGGGGCTGATGGGACTTGTAGTCCCAAACATCTGGGGGCACCAGGTTGGTGAAAGCTAATTTAATCAAATTATCTTGCACTTGCTTGAGGATGCCTAACAAAGGCACCTGTGTCAAAATTTTGGCACTCTGAAAAATGATTTAAATTAATGAATTGAGCAGTTTAAAAAGATTATATCAAATTGACAAACCTTGTAAATGTGAGCTATTTTTACATGCCACCCAAAATACTGGTTTTGTTTTGATTGTAACAAGAGCCACAAAGGTTTGATGATAACCTGAAATTGTTTTCTTCTGTGTTTTTTCTTCCTACACCTTCAAAAGTTTCAGGGACTGTTGTGGCTCTGATCTGTGCTCGTTTTTATGCTTACCAGCATCTAACATGAACTGTTCCCCCCCATATCACAGGAATACAATGAACATCTTTGATTGGAACACCTTTTAAATGCACCTTTGTCCATTTGGCAAAAGGGGACATCCAGTAAGGCAAGGAGGGCAGTCTGAATTGACCCATTATTTATGCTTCTTTTGTTTCTCACCCCCCATCCCACCCCCTCAGATGATGATGAACATGATTGGATTGTTAAGACCTGTCGGAAAGGTTGGGACGAGATCATTGGTTTCAAGCCAAAGGAGTAAACCTCATTAAGGAAAACAGAGAAACAGACTTCCCGTTGAAGCCTTCTGCTTCCCTGCTCAAGAACTCTGCTGCACCTATAATTTCTCCATTAGGGTTGTTTTTTGTTACCTTTGCTAACCAAATAAGATGTAAACCCCTCACTTCATCAGCAGCATTAAGAGGAAATTGTGCAAATAACCACCCTATATTTACTATAATATTCCCACAAGGTGTGCAACCTGGTAGGCTTTTTATAGTCTATACTGTGAGCACAAAAGAATTAACTCAAAAGGCTGCCATGCCGTCTCTCAACACCATATTATATACCGGTTGCACACCCACCCACAAGCCTACAGTGGATCTTTCCCCTGCACTTGGATATTAATTGGCTGTTGTAACGGCGAGCTCAGAAGCGACTGTTTTTAATAACTGGTTTTGCCAAGGGGGGGGCGGGAATGAAACCCATTTGCCACAAACATCGGTGTTCTCAACAAAGGTGATGGGGCGGGCTGCCTTTGGAATTCTAGGGCTGCAGAAGCGTTTCTGAAATAAAAGAAAAATGGAATTGCACCGTTTCCTTTGATGTAAGTGCCAGCACTTCGACTTGCATTAACTTTATTTATTACACAAATAAGACATTTACAAAGCACAACAGTAAAAGTAGGTAACAAAACAGACATTGGTTGTACAATTTAAAAAGTGCTTTACACCCCCCCCCAATTTTCCCTCTCTTCTTAAATAAATATTGATCTTGACTGCCTGCTCTTTAGAAGGGTATTTTTAGCCAAGACATGCACAATTGCAACATGCTACAAACAAAACAATCTGCTTCTTTTTCAAGAAAAACTTGGCTGAGTTTCTGCAGCTGGCATCACCTTGCGAGACCTCCCTCTTATCTGGTATCACCGGTGTCCGAAGCCCCTGTTGCCCAGTTTACACCACAGTCCTAGGCACTCCTTGTTCTGGAGTGTGAAGCTAATCAAAGCAAGAAAGAGAGAAAGAAGAAGGGAGGGAGGGGACATAGCTCTGGCTTCTGAAGAAGCCATGTCAGGTTCAACCTGCATCACTTATGCAAATCAAGCATAATTTGCCTGATTCATTCTGGTTTTGCCAAGGAGGGGGGCGGGGAGGGCTATGCGTGAAAGTCTTTCCTTCCTTGCTTCCTGGGAGGCATTCCTAATATGTGCCCTGCCTTCTATTCTGCCAAATAACCACATTTATAGCCTTAAGGGCTAGGAACTTTTTATGTCATTAAAAACAAACAAACAAACAAACAAACACGAAGCTGGGTTCCATGCCCATCCAGCCCCACCTAGGCTGCTGTCTGTTGGTGCAGCCTTGTGTTAAAATAGGATCGTTGGCCAATCTATTGGGGACTCAACTCACTGACTCTGGGGTGGGCAAGAAAGTACATGGCATTTGAGCACCGATGTTTCAAATTCAAGTATTTCAAAAGACTTCCAATTAATTTTAGCCCAAAAGATTTGGCAGAAGAGAGGCACAGTCAGAGACAGTTTTGTAAATATCTTACAAAAGTGTAGCTACCCATAGTCCAAAGCGCCAGAGGGCTTCCAGTGATCATGCCGGCTTGCCTGTTTAGTTCAATGTGACAGTGAAATGAATGGAGCAGCTGCAGCAGCTTAAATGGAGCTTCGTATGCAAGCATCAGAGCCACTGCATGCATATCATAACTGTTTGATCAGGGTGAACATTGGCTTTCTTGCCCTGTAAAACTGTCTTGACAACTACAGTCAGCAAACTGAATGCAAAGAGCGTCTTTGCTCAGCTTTGTTTGTTTGTTTGGACCCGGCATAAGACTTTTTTCAGCACCATCAGTCAGTCTGTAAACACATTGGCTAATGAGAGTCAGTGGACTAAAATAATTAGGGGATGTGTTACATTCTCAGGACAGTCATTTATTTTCCATAGACATCGTTTAACTAATTATGAATTGTTTCCAGTTTTTGCACGGCAGAGCCAAAAAGATTTTTCAAGTTTAAAAAGCTAGTCCTGGCTGCTTCCTGAGATTTGCAAGGAACACAGCCTAAGGCTTCCTGCAGAGATGGGGAATAGGATTGGCGGGGTGGGGGGGGGAGATTACAATTCTCACTTTAGATATAACAATTGACTGCAACTGTCCACTCTGCTGCACTGGGCAAGTCCTTACCTCTTAGCCGCTCATACATAGTGTGCCTGCATGCTTTCCACTAAAAGCAAAAGCAGCTTTGAGGGAGGGGCAATTTAGCCAGCTAGTCCTGGTGACTAATGTTTATTGGATGGATTTCCCCAATTGATTTTTGAACTTTGAATTTTATTGTTATTCATGCTTTTATACTGTCTTTTATGTTGTTTTACAATTAAGTGTTTTAAATTTGTTGTTAGCTGCCCTGAGCCCGGGTTTCTGAACGGAAGGGCGGGTATAAATAAAAAATTATTATTTATTATTTATTTATTTATTTATTTAAATGAGAAAAATGCAGGCTGTTGTTTTTTTAATGAGAAAAAAGAGCTCGCCCAGCACCATGGCCCTGATCCAGCCTGCATCTTTGCATCTGCTTTTACCTTTAAGAATAGCTATGGGAAATCCTAGGAATGCCTGCTGTGTGTGCATGGTCTGCATCCATTCTTAAGATTGCAACTTTCTGCACACTTACTTGAGAGTGCAGAGCTCTGTTGAGCTTCTGAGGAAGGGTGCTTAGGACTGAGTTGCACAGTCAGTCTCTTTTCCCTCAGTTACCAAGTGCTACCACATTGAGCAGGGGGACGTGGGGGGCGCTGTGATCTAAACCAGAGAGCTTTGGGGTTGCCGATCAGAAGGTTCGAATCCCCACGACGGGGTGAGCTCCCGTTGTTTGGTCCCAGCTCCTGCCAACCTAGCAGTTCGAAAAGCACGCAAAATGCAAGTAGATAAATAGGTACCACTCCGGCGGGAAGGTAAACGGCGTTTCTGTGCACTGCTCTGGTTTGCCAGAAGTGGCTTAGTCATGCTGGCCATATGACCCGGAAGCTGTCTGTGGACAAATGCCGGCTCCCTCAGCCTATAGAGCGAGATGAGCGCCACAACCCCAGAATCGTCCGCGACTGGACCTAATGGTCAGGGGTCCCTTTACCTTTACCACATTGAGCAATGTGTTCATGTTTGGTTTCAAAGGCACATGAGCAGTCCCAAGTGGCAATACGCCCTCCCAGCAGAGGGGGACAAAGATCTTGTGCGTTCCTGCATCCCCAACAGCAGGTCTGTGGCCTCTGGGTGCAAGGTAGCCATAGAGACAGCTGCTCCAGTCATGCCCAAATAGTACTGCAGTCCTCAACCAGAAACTCGGGAACCATTCCGGAAAAGGAGGACATTTCCCTAACCCACCCCCGTTCATCCCCGTTTTTACCTTGTAAGAGGCTAGTCTGAGCTGGCCCCTGCTCCAAACTCCCACTGCTACTCGACGAGTATTGGTAAAAGCCTCAACCACAGAGATCAAAACCACTGAAATGGTGGACCAACCCAGCTTGGCAACACTGCAGTGACAGGGAAACCTGTGCCTTTGCCTTTTGAGCCAGCTTCCCAGGAGAAGCAGGTCCTCAGGGAAGGAGGCTAAGGGAACAATCAATTCTAACTGGGAGCGGTGGTAAGTGATTGCTCATGGACTTGTTCCCAAGGAGTGGCTCTGGCACTGCGTACATTTTGGGTGAATGATAAAAAGGGGGTGGGGAATGGATCTGCAGGAGGGCAGTGGATTTTTCTGACAGAGGGCTAGTTTGCACTGGCACCAATGTATCATCCAGCAGCCATCTATTTATGGTGAAGCAGAGCTTGATACCTTGGAGAGCTGCTGCCAGTCAGAGTAGACAGTACTGTGCTTTGTACAGGGGAAGGGATGTCAAGTTGAAATTCCAGGTTTCATCATCATCATAATTGTCCGTTTATTTCTGTAGTGCACTTTGGCCAAGGCCCCCCAAGTGGTAAACAAATCAATAGTTTTTGCAACACTAAGAATCCCAGGCACCTGGTCATTGCCAGCTGTTAACAAGTTTGGTGCTGACACCAAGGAATAGTCAAATATTTTTCTCAGTTCTGTGCTGGGACCTAGACCCTGACAACGATTGTGGCTCCTAGGAATTAGGAAGGTTTTGATTCCACAAACGCGCACACGCACCCTGATGTTGGGTGGTGACTGGGTTGGAAGTGTGTGTGGCGCTTGGATGGAACTCTCCTGGCACAGATAGCCCATGTTTGTGTTCAGAGCTGCAGACCCCGTGCCTGTCAAAGGAGTAGGTGGGCATGTTCCCTACAGGGAAGGTCAAAGACCAGGTGGTTGTATAGCATTTGAAAGATACAAGTCCACAGTGCATGCTGTTAAAACTCTGCTGAACTGAAGTCCTTGGTTGCCACTGCCAGGGTGGGTGCGCTGCCTTGGAGTCTTGGAGAGCCAAACAGATCCACAAGAGAAGTCAGGGGCTCAGTGGGAATGTGCTGCAGAGTTGTAGAGATTCAGGTGCCGGATTCGTGGAAGGGGATCAGGAGTGCCACCACGGGTGGGTTACCGCAGCATGAGGGTCTGCAGTTGCAGTGGATTGGCTGGTGCGTATGATTCAGAGGCAGTGCCACCACCGCAAGCATCCCTGGAAGGTCAGGAAGAGCAGGAACAGTCAGTACTGGAAGAGGATGACCTGTCAGGAAAGCCACAAAGAGGGACTCAGCAACACACAATTGGAGAATCCAGAGCTCATTCGTAGGGGCCTGTGCAACAACACAAAAGGGAAAGGCTCTCCACACCCCAGTCTACAGTGCCTCTTTCACCAAGAGAGGATCACTTTGTGCCCCTGAGCCACTCAAGACTTACAGGGACCTCCCCAACATCACCCCGAGCCCTCTAGGCTTCTTGTCAACAATGCCTGCCCTGCCTCGTCTCTTCCTCTTAAAGAAAGAAAGGCAGTGCCAAACTGGTTGAGGGGCTCCAAGTGAATATACTGTGCTGTGCAACCACTCCTCTATTAGGCAAGTTCTCGAATAGTAGCCCAGGATGATAGCAGGGAGATGGTTGGGAATACAGTATATGTGAGATTGACTGTGTGTGGGAAAGGTGGCGCCACGCCAGCTTGCAGGGGGAAGCCCAGCCACAAGGCAGAAGGAGGCAGTGGCCTCAGACAATGATGGGTTGGAGGGCAGAGCCGTGCGCCTCATGCAGGCCTGCCCTTTCCCCTCTCCCCTTCCCAGTACCTTGCTGCCCTTAGTATGGCAGTGCTGTCTCATCACCAGTGTTGAAGTAAGATGCGGTCTGGTAGGCTTTCATATATAGAAGGGGTTGGATTAGATGACCCTTGGGGGTCCCTTCCAACTTACAATTCTATGAAATGTGGAAAGAAATATGCCGTGAGCCACACGTGTATCTATGTGTAGAGGCAACAAGAAGCAAAGCTTAGTGCTTGTTGAAGGCTGGGGGTGGGGGGTGGGGTTCAAGGTCTCTGCCCTTGGGGGGTTTTATGCAAGTAAACTGATCTGCCTAGAGATGGGAAGGCCCGGAAGAAACCCGGGAAAATTCAGGGGGGGGGGACATTTCCCCCCGTTTTTTTCCCTCAAGCCTTTTTTGTTTTTCCCCAAAAAATTGTAAAAATAAAAAAAATAGATTATGGAATGTTTTATTTTAACATGATGAATAAAATATTTATAAATCATTTCTAAAAAAAATATGTATGGTATCAGATTATTCTAATTTCTGTGAGGACAAGCAAGTCCTAGGTTACAAACTGAACTCTCCAATGCAAGAACAAGATACATTTCTTCCTTTAGGAGGTGCTGTTGTCACCAGAAAAGAAAAAGGTTTCAGTTTTGTTTTTGCATGCGTGTGGTATGCATTGGTTCTGTCAAAGCACTGGAAGAAAATATAGAGCAACAAAAAGGGCCTGAAAGTATATACTTAATTACAGCTCAGAAAATGATTCTGATTAAATTTCATGCCCATTCATTGACTTCCTTCTTCAGTTCTTTTTATGAGAATGTTTTTTTTTTAAATACTGTGGAGAGGAAATATGAATAATTGTTACTTCTGGATTTTTAAAAATTGTTTTGTGGAGTTTTTGTTCCACATAAACTAGTAAACAGTTCAGGAGATTGTTGCTCCATTTGTTACAAATACAAATAAATATTATTTTAAAAGTAAATTCTGTTTGTAATAATTGTTTGGATACACTATATTTTTAATATGCTAGTTGTGATAATTTTATGCCCATTAAAATTGTCCATAGTTATATTTTATGTTTCTAAAGTAACAGAATGACTTTCAATCTGGAAAAGAAAAAAGAAGTGCTAATGTAGCATTTTTTTCAATTTTTCCGAAAAAACTGGGAGAAAACAGGGGGTTTTCCTAGCTTCAAAATTTCCAGAAAATTTACATCTCTAGATCTGCCACATTGCAGGAGGCACCAGCTGTTTGCCTCCACTTCTGCTCAGCTTGTGAATCTGAAAATAAAGCAAGAGTTGCAAATATTCCATAAGTCTTAGAATATTTGGTGTTGTCTCTTGGAGCTTTTAGCCCCTTGGCAAGCTCAGAACAAACCAAGTCAGGCCATTGCTCCACCAAGCCCAATTGACAACCGCTGTCCCAAGGTTTCAGCTAATAAGGTCTTTCCGAGTCCTGCTACCCAATACCTTAGAGATTGAACCAGTGACCTTCTGCGTACAAAGCATCATCCACCACAGCACCAAGCTATGGATTCGTCCCCATGCACACAAAGAAATCGTACCAGTGGTCAGGGATGATGGGAATTGTAGTCCCAAAACAGCTGGAGGGCCGAGTTTGGCCGTCACTGCTCTAGCTAGAGTTGGGTGGCTCTTTTGCATCGGATTCAGGTTTTGTGGGAATAGCGTTGCGGAACTGTGGAGGTGGGGTAGTGGGATGGGAGCTGTGGAAGCAGCAATGGTTATTGCAGAAGTGAGACCACCTTTACCTTCTCCCCCCTACTCGATAGGGGTCCTTCCATGTCAGCTTTGAGATGCACAGGAGGGGCAGCATAAGGGAGGCGGCAATGCATCTGTCCACACTGGACCTGACCTGTGAATGAGAAGGCAGCTTCGAGCCTTATTCTTTTGTGGTCAAACAAAAAGCATTGCTGGTGTGCTTTTGAGAATTCCATGCCCCTTGGCTTCACAAGTGTAGGGCAAAGAGAGGAAGCCACAGGGCGTGAGAAACACCAGTTACAAAAATAATTGGTTTTAAGGAGAGAAAGCAAGACGCTGTGAAGTATTCTGTTCTCGGAAGGTTAGTATCCCAATTCTCCCAAAATATTTATCTCAATGCACAGGGTGAGTCTTCTAAAAGAGGCCCCGTGGAACATGTGTACTCTGTATCCACAGGGCCTCTTTTAAAGGACTCTCCAAGTGATCTTTCCCACCCACCACCCACCTCAGTACCTCATTCTGCAGCATGTTCTGGTAACTGGTACTCCAGTC